>NIVC01001238.1:137500-331442 GCA_002269645.1 Macrostomum lignano
AAGAGAGGGGAACAGGGAGAGGGGAAGAGGAGAAGGGAACAGGGAGAGGGGAAGAGGAGATGGGAACAGGGAGAGGGGAGGAGGAGATGGGAACAGGGAGAGGGGAATAGGGAGAGGGGATCAGGGAGAAGGGAACAGGGTAGGGGAAAAGAGAGAGAGAGAGGAAGAAAACAAAGGGAATAGGAAGAGGGGAACATGGGAAGAAGAAAGAAAGAGGAAGAGGAGAAGGGAAGAAAGAGAAAGGATGAGGGAGAGAGGGGTGAGAGAAGGGTAGTGAGGGAGAATAGAGAACGAGGGAGGTAGAGATAAGGAGGGCAGGGAGAGGGTGAGAGAGGCAGTGATGGTGAGGGAGATTGGGCTGACAGGTCAAACTCCCTCGTTTTTAAGAAGCGGCTGGCCGCTCAGAGCGCACTGGGATCTCCTGTTTGAAGGGGCTTACGATGCCATGCCGCGATCGGATGGAGATGCGGGGATCAGCCAAGCCCCAGACACTCGGAGATTCCATTGCGTGTTGCGGAAAGCTTCAAATGAGGGATTATCCAGTCACAGGAGTCCCGCTATTCAAACTTCAGCCTTCCTTACCTCTTTCAGATTCTTTTCTATCCCGCGACTTTTTGAGCTGGGGGGAAGGGGGGCTGCGGTGGGAAGATTTTTGTGCTATTGAGGATATGGGATTTCCGAATTTCAAGCTCTTTGAGTTTTTGAGAAATCCGCTTCCCCCACCGGGAAAAGGAAAATTTAAGTTTTTCACGAGTGAAAGAAGTAATACCTGAAAAGTGAAAGGATGCAGGAGTAGAATGGATTGCTAATCTAGCCTATCATGGATGCAGGAGTAGAATGGATTGCTAATCTAGCCTATCATGGATGCAGGAATAGAATGGATTGCTAATCTAGCCAAGTGGGGCAAAGAACTATAATGGATTGCTAATCTAGCCTATCATGGATGCAGGAATAGAATGGATTGCTAATCTAGCCTATCATGGATGCAGGAGTAGAATGGATTGCTAATCTAGCCTATCATGGATGCAGGAATAGAATGGATTGCTAATCTAGCCTATCATGGATGCAGGAGTAGAATGGATTGCTAGTCTAGCCTATCATGGATGCAGGAGTAGAATGGATTGCTAATCTAGCCTATCATGGATGCAGGAGTAGAATGGATTGCTAATCTAGCCAATCATGGATGCAGGGATAGAATGGATTGCTAATCTAGCCTATCATGGATGCAGGAATAGAATGGATTGCTAATCTAGCCAAGTGGGGCAAAGAACTATAATGGATTGCTAATCTAGCCTATCATGGATGCAGGAATAGAATGGGTTGCTAATCTAGCCTATCATGGATGCAGGAATAGAATGGATTGCTAATCTAGCCTATCATGGGTGCAGGAATAGAATTGATTGCTAATCTAGCCAAGTGGGGCAAAGAACTATAATGGATTGCTAATCTAGCCTATCATGGATGCAGGAATAGAATGGGTTGCTAATCTAGCCTATCATGGATGCAGGAATAGAATGGATTGCTAATCTAGCCTATCATGGATGCAGGAATAGAATGGATTGCTAGTCTAGCCTATCATGGATGCAGGAGTAGAATGGATTGCTAATCTAGCCTATCATGGATGCAGGAATAGAATGGATTGCTAATCTAGCCTATCATGGATGCAGGAATAGAATGGATTGCTAATCTAGCCTATCATGGATGCAGGAATAGAATGGGTTGCTAATCTAGCCTATCATGGATGCAGGAATAGAATGGATTGCTAATCTAGCCTATCATGGGTGCAGGAATAGAATGGATTGCTAATCTAGCCAAGTGGGGCAAAGAACTAAAATGGATTGCTAAAAGAACTAAAATGGATTGCTAAAAGAACTAAAATGGATTGCTAAAAGAACTAAAATGGATTGCTAAAAGAACTAAAATGGATTGCTAAAAGAACTAAAATGGATTGCTAAAAGAACTAAAATGGATTGCTAAAAGAACTAAAATGGATTGCTAAAAGAACTAAAATGGATTGCTAAAAGAACTAAAATGGATTGCTAAAAGAACTAAAATGGATTGCTAAAAGAACTAAAATGGATTGCTAATCTAGCCTATCATGGGTGCAGGAATAGAATGGATTGCTAATCTAGCCTATCATGGATGCAGGAGTAGAATGGATTGCTAATCTAGCCTATCATGGGTGCAGGAATAGAATGGATTGCTAATCTAGCCTATCATGGATGCAGGAGTAGAATGGATTGCTAATCTAGCCTATCATGGGTGCAGGAATAGAATGGATTGCTAATCTAGCCTATCATGGATGCAGGAGTAGAATGGATTGCTAATCTAGCTAAATCAGATGAAAGAATTCAGTGAAGCTCGAGTCCAAGCCGCTCACGGATACTCAGGACTGAAGTGTGTCGAACCCAAGCAACTCGCATGGCTGTACAGAGCTGAGCAGAGCTGAGCACACAGAGCAGAACAGCTCAAGTTGCACGCTAGGGGGTGGGGCGGGGGTTACGACAGAGGTGGCTCCGCCAGTCCCGACAGAAGAATAATGCGTTGAGAACAAGTGAAAGGTATGAAAAAATCTTCTAGAGGCAGAGCTGCTGCAACAAGAGCTCAGAGAGACATTGTGCAGAGAGTTGCACTGAGGTGGGCGGGCCGCTCCCTCCGTTCTTGCAGAAACTTTCTCTCTCAACAAGAGCCACTCTGGCTGCTTTGTGTTCCAATCTTCTTTTTATCGAGCTGTCGAGCTTGAGACCTTTTTTCTCTGGAATTAATTGTTTGATTCCTAGAACGCAAGGAATTTGAATTGGCGAACTTCTGTCTGCTTCTGGCCACAGCCTGTGAGGAAATGAAAGCTGAGCGGCAATGGCGGCTGCGGCTTCCCGAGCCTCCGCCGCTGAGGCAGCCCACCTGGTGAGGGAGACTCGCTGGGCCTCCGCGTATATCTGGGATAGAGTTGAGTGGAGCTGGGATAGAGTTGAGTGGAGCTGGGATAGAGTTGAGTGGAGCTGGGATAGAGTTGAGTGGAGCTGGGATAGAGTTGAGTGGAGCTGGGATAGAGTTGAGTGGAGCTGGGATAGAGTTGAGTGGAGCTGGGATAGAGTTGAGTGGAGCTGGGATAGAGTTGAGTGGAGCTGGGATAGAGTTGAGTGGAGCTGGGATAGAGTTGAGTGGAGCTGGGATAGAGTTGAGTGGAGCTGGGATAGAGTTGAGTGGAGCTGAACTGGGATAGATTCTCTGATAGATTCAGAGGTACCCTGATTAATTCAGAGTGGACTGAGATATATTCGGAGGGACGGAATAGATTCGGAGGGACGGGACAGATTCGGAGGGACGGGACAGATTCGGAGGGACTGGGATAGATTCGGAGGGACGGAATAGATTCGGAGGGACTGGGATAGATTCGGAGGGACGGGATAGATTCGGAGGGACGGAATAGATTCGGAGGGACTGGGATAGATTCGGAGGGACGGGATAGATTCGGAGGGACGGAATAGATTCGGAGGGACGGAATAGATTCGGAGGGACGGGATAGATTCGGAGGGACGGGATAGATTCGGAGGGACGGGACAGATTCGGAGGGACGGAGTAGATTCGGAGGGACGGGACAGATTCGGAGGGACTGGGATAGATTCGGGGGGACGGGATAGATTCGGGGGGACTGGGATAGATTCGGAGGGACGGGATAGATTCGGGGGGACTGGGATAGATTCGGAGGGACTGGGATAGATTCGGAGGGACGGGACAGATTCGGAGGGACGGGATAGATTCGGAAGGACTGGGGCAGATTCGGGGGGACTGGGATAGATTCGGGGGGACTGGGATAGATTCGGAGGGACTGGGATAGATTCGGAGGGACGGAATAGATTCGGAGGGACTGGGATAGATTCGGAGGGACTGGGATAGATTCGGAGGGACGGGACAGATTCGGAGGGACGGGATAGATTCGGAAGGACTGGGGCAGATTCGGAGGGACGGGATAGATTCGGGGGGACTGGGATAGATTCGGAGGGACGGGATAGATTCGGAAGGACTGGGGCAGATTCGGAGGGACGGGATAGATTCGGGGGGACTGGGATAGATTCGGAGGGACGGGATAGATTCGGAAGGACTGGGGCAGATTCGGAGGGACGGGATAGATTCGGGGGGACTGGGATAGATTCGGAGGGACGGGATAGATTCGGAAGGACTGGGGCAGATTCGGGGGGACTGGGATAGATTCGGGGGGACTGGGATAGATTCGGAGGGACTGGGATAAAAGTGTTGACACAGTGCAGTAGTTCTGTCCCAGCCGAAAGCAGATGCAAAAGTCAGATGCAAAGCGCGCGGAACTCCGAGTCGGGTCGCCCGCACAACCGGTTTGAAGGCAGAGGCTCTGGCAAAAGAAAAAAAGAATCCCTGACAGACTTGGGGCAGCGGCGGCAAATATTTGCACTGGGCAGAGGAGGCGGCCTGGCAACCATCCAGGCGGATTGCTTTGGTTCCGCCCGGCCCGCCGAGCTCGAAATCCGATATTATCGCTGTGCTTTGTGGGGGTCGGGGCGGGTAGCCAGCAGCCTTCTGACTGCCAGTTGATTGACTGAACAAATTGCCGAGCATCTGTTCCGCTCCAGGTACCCCAGACTGCTGGCCAACCGGCCTTGGCTGGTGATTTCAGTGATCTTCGTCCTGTCCACCGCCTGCATGCTGTTCTGCCTGCTCACCTACGGACCGCCCAACTTCAAGCTGTCGCACAAGGTGAGGCGCGGGCGGAATGGGAGGGGGTCGGGTGTGCGGGGAGGCTGGATAGGGTGTGGAGGGGTTGGGAGGGATCAGAGAGCTTGTGAAGGGATCAGAGAGGGTTTGGTGGGGTCAGGGAGGGTGTGGAGGGATCAGAGAGGGTGTGGAGGGATCAGAGAGAGTGTGAAGGGATCAGAGAGGGTGTGGAGGGATCAGAGAGGGTGTGGAGGGATCAGAGAGGGTGTGGAGGGATCAGAGAGGGTGTGAAGGGACCAGAGAGGGTGTGAAGGGATCAGAGAGGGTGTGGAGGGATCAGAGAGGGTGTGGAGGGATCAGAGAGGGTGTGTAGGGGTCAGAGAGAGTGTGGAGACAAAAAATAGCGACATCAAACGACAAGTTAATTTTTAAGGTGTTTTGATGGCAATACCTTTTGGAATTACAATACGAGTACTCGTATCTGAGGCCCAAGCCAGCCAAATAGCAGTGCAATTGCCTTATTACAAATGAAGGTGAAGAAGCAAAGCAATCAGCGATTATTATTAGTAATCAGCTGACGCGAACTCTCTGCATAATTAATAAATTCGAAGAGCTCTTGCGAGGCTAGCCAACGGGATGGGTGGGTGTGGCCATTGGCGCTGATGAAGTCCAGTTCTCGAGTGGGGTGGCCGCCTCTCCCTCACTTCGCTCCAAGTTTAGTGCACTTTTCAGCCGTGGTGAATTGTTGCTTATGGGAAGTCGGACAGATGACCGGAGAGTGGGCTGCTGGGGGCTGGGGCTCGAAGTCCAAGTGCACTTTCTGATCCGCCCGCCGCTCGGGGCTGACAGTGATTGACTCGAATGGACTTGACTTGAATCTTGAATCACTTCAGCGAAGTAGCCAGGGGGCAAAGGGGGTCCGCCCACCCCCCTCCACTCGGTTGGCTTTCGCCCCCGGTGCTTTCGCCCCCGGTGCTTTCGCCCCCGGTGCTTTCGCCCCCGGTGCTTTCGCCCCCGGTGCTTTCGCCCCCGGTGCTTTCGCCCCCGGTGCTTTCGCCCCCGGTGCTTTCGCCCCCGGTGCTTTCGCCCCCGGTGCTTTCGCCCCCGGTGCTTTCGCCCCCGGTGCTTTCGCCCCCGGTGCTTTCGCCCCCGGTGCTTTCGCCCCCGGTGCTTTCGCCCCCGGTGCTTTCGCCCCCGGTGCTTTCGCCCCCGGTGCTTTCGCCCCCGGTGCTTTCGCCCCCGGTGCTTTCGCCCCCGGTGCTTTCGCCCCGGTGCTTTCGCCCCCGGTGCTTTCGCCCCGGTGCTTTCGCCCCCGGTGCTTTCGCCCCCGGTGCTTTCGCCCCCGGTGCTTTCGCCCCCGGTGCTTTCGCCCCCGGTGCTTTCGCCCCCGGTGCTTTCGCCCCCGGTGCTTTCGCCCCCAATTTCAAAAAAAAAATCCTGCAACCCCCCTGAATGATTTCGAAGCCACAAGAAAGGCCATCCCCTCTGCCGATCCTCCCGCCAGGACTTTCTCACGGTCAACACGGACTACTCGGCCCGAATGATCCAAGTGAGCAGCCTGATCAACAATGGGAAAAAGTTTCCCAACTATATCGTGGAGGACTCCGGGCGCTGGAGGGAGAACGGCTCCCACAGGGCGGACAGGCTGGCGAGAAACGCGGCAAGGACCAGTGAGGGGACCGAAGATGCGGGGAAGACCGACGAGACCGCTGAAGGACTGCGGCAGCTGGGACGTGAGTGACTATTGGCTTTTCAGCATCTCACTCCGGGTCTCACTCTGGATCTCACTCTGGATCTCACTCTGGATCTCAGTCTGGATCTCACTCTGGATCTCAGTCTGGATCTCAGTCTGGATCTCAGTCTGGATCTCACTCTGGATCTCACTCTGGATCTCACTCTGGATCTCACTCTGGATCTCACTCTGGATCTCACTCTGGATCTCACTCTGGATTTCACTCTGGATCTCACTCTGGATCTCACTCTGGATTTCACTCTGGATCTCACTCTGGATCTCACTCTGGATCTCACTCTGGATCTCACTCTGGATCTCACTCTGGATCTCACTCTGGATCTCACTCTGGATCTCACTCTGGATCTCACTCTGGATCTCACTCTGGATTTCATCTTGAATCTCCCTGTGAATCTCACTCTGGATCTCATCTTGAATCTCTCTGTGAATCTCACTTTGAATCTCTCCCTAAATTTCTGACAGCGTGCACTTAAGGTCTGCATGCATCAGCCGTGTTAGCTTTTCACAGTTTATTCCAATGAAACAGCAGGGTCCGGGTTGTGTGCTTCATCAGCTGGGAGATGTGGCACAGTTTCCAGATTGCGCCGCCAGGCGGACAGTCTGGCAAGCAGGCAATTTCAGACTGATTGACTGGAAGGCGGGGAAGGAGAGGGCAGAGCGGAGAAAGCCGAGACTGTCCCCCGCACCCGAACACCCCAAGCCGAACCAGTTGATGGACCAAGCTGGCTGGCAAACTCTGCCGTGCACACACGCAAGCATAAAAGGTGTTTTTACGACTACTAAGCCGGCCGGCCCAGTTCCCCGACATCCTGCTGGGTCTTGTTGCTGTTCAAAATACAAGCTTTAATGCTATATTTACCCTCAACAAATGGAAGCCTACTAATAGTAGGCTATGATGGGAAAGCTGTTTAAACCCAGCCTTAATCCGTTAAGCCACCACTTTCGTAAACGCAGATCTGGACGCTGAACCTCGCTCCCTGCTGGAGAACCTGGCCGTGGTGTACTCTCTATCCGACGCGTACATTGCTGATCAGCAGGCGGCGGCCAGAGCAGGAAACTCCAGCAGCGACACCGGCGGCAGCGGGCCCGCCCCATCCGTGATGGATTTCGTACCGATGCGCAGCATCTGCGAGCTGGAGGAACGCCTGGCGGAGTCGCCAGCTTACAAGGACAAATGCTTCATGTTCGCTTCCTACACCAGGTGCAAGCCGGCGCTGTCGCTGCCCAACTTGGCCGCTAGTCTGGCCAACCTCACCAGCTGCAGGCAGCTGCGGCCCCGCCAGGTACGGCAGTGCTGCAGCTCATGCAACACGAAGCACACTGCTTGCTGCAGCTCATGCAACACAAAGCACACTGCTTGCTGCAGCTCATGCAACAGAAGCACACTGCTTGCTGCAGCTCATGCAACAGAAGCACACTGCTTGCTGCAGCTCATGCAACACAAAGCACACTGTTTGCTACAACACATGCAACACAAAGCACACTGCTTGCTGCAGCTCATGCAACACGAAGCACACTGCTTGCTGCAGCTCATGCAACACGAAGCACACTGCTTGCTGCAGCTCATGCAACACAAAGCACACTGCTTGCTGCAGCTCATGCAACACAAAGCACACTGCTTGCTATAACACATGCAACACGAAGCACACTGCTTGCTGCAGCTCATGCAACACGAAGCACACTGCTTGCTATAACACATGCAACACGAAGCACACTGCTTGCTGCAGCTCATGCAACACAAAGCACACTGCTTGCTGCAGCTCATGCAACACAAAGCACACTGCTTGCTATAACACATGCAACACGAAGCACACTGCTTGCTGCAGCTCATGCAACACGAAGCACACTGCTTGCTATAACACATGCAACACGAAGCACACTGCTTGCTGCAGCTCATGCAACACAAAGCACAGAACAAATGCTCAAGCTCAACAATAGATTTAAAAAAAGGTATCTGCTGCACATCAGGTGGCGAAGTTCGTGGAGCTGCTGACTGACTGCGCGTCCTACCTGGACGGCAACTCCACCGGCCGCTGGCAGCCAACACCCGCCCGCTGTCAGCCGTGGCAGCTGGAGGCCGCCTATCGCTTAAACCTGCCCATCAACGCCGCTTCATCGCATAAAATTGTCCAGTCGGTGTTCCAGTTTCCTAACAACCGCTACGAAGTGTTTGCCGAGCTCGAGCGCCTGCAGAAACAGCCGCAGCATCATTCGATTCGGGTGGCTGGCATCTACATCAGCCCCACGGCAGAGCTTCAGCTTTACGGCGAGATCGTATTGAGCAGTCTGTCCTGGCTGTCCTTGGCAATCCTGGGCATCGCTCTGATTACCTGGGTGTACACCGAGTCGGCGCTGCTGGTGGCAGCCACTCTCTCCGTGATCCTCTGCAGTCTGGCACTGGCTTACGCTGTGTGCACAGTGGTGAGCGGCTCGAACAGCTTCAGCATGCTGAACTCAATGGCCGTAGTGCTGGCCGTTGGTATTGGATCTGACGATGTATTTGTCATCGCGTCCGCTTGGAGGCACGCCAAGAAGGTACATGACCAAGCTAGGCTTGCAAATTTAGTTATGCCGCCTAGTTTGGGACAGAAAAGGTAGACTTTTACTCGTAACTGTTCGAGGCTTAGTTAGACTGAACAAAGTACTGCATCCAAATCAACATCCATATAAGAATCCGCATCTGCACCACATCTGCACCACATCCGCATCCACATCCACATCCACATCCACATCCACATCCGCATCCGCATCCGCATCCGCATCTGTATCCACATCCGCATCATCCACATCCGCATCATCCACATCCGTATCACATCTGCATCCATATCGAAGCGAATATCAATAACTGCACAGAGCTTAGCAGGACCATATACAAATTCCTTAAGGACCACCGCGACTGCCGCCTAGAGAAGCTGCTGTCTGACACGCTGCAGCATGCCGGACTCTCCGTCACCGTGACGAGCCTCACCACGATAGCCGCATTCGCCACCAACATAATCTCGCCCATAGTAGCTATCAACTCATTCGCAATCTACGCCTCTCTAACTGTTGGCTTCAACCTGTTCTTCATGCTGACCGTGGTGCCAGCAGTCATCGTTGTCGCCGAGCAGACCTGCCGAGCCCCGGCGGCAGTGTGCGATCGACTGCGACGTCCACTGGCAGGCGGCGGCTTTCTAGCTGCGATCACCGCTGGCTGCGTCCGGCTTCTGTCCCTGGTGAGCGTTTGAAAAAATTGAATCTGCTGGTCTGCAGAGAAAGTCAAAGTAGAGTGGAGTTTTTGTCCATAGGGAATCCCTGTTTACCTGACGATCATTTGAGGCATTAGAAATTTAGAAATTAGATAATCGCTTATTCGAAAGTCAAGATGTACGTGCAACAACTTTAACGCGGCAACAGGTGGCCATCCGGTTGCGTTACCTGGTGCATCTAGGCGTCATAGGCGTCATCATATTCTGCTTCCTTTCGGTCGCCTACTACCCCGGCCTCCGGTTTCCTCGTTCCAATCGGAGATCATTATTCACGCCGGACAATCCGGTTGAAGGCTATCACGCCAGATACGCAAAGGTAAGCTGGCCCTTGGACTAATTAGTCCAAACCGATGGTGAAGCAGTGGGAGTTTGAATCATCTTCTCGTGCGAATTGAATTCCTAAAACTTCTAGGCTTTCCGACTGCAACTCCTGAAGCCTCAGCCGAAGGTTCGAGTCCACTTGGTGTGGGGCGTCCTGCCCAAGGACGGCCGGCACTTTCTGTCTCCCGCATCTGAGGTGCCGATCAACTACCAGCGGGTAGGCGGCACGACAGGCGAGCTGTTCTCTTCCAACGCGACTCGGATGTGGTTTGAGCGGTTTTGCACGACCACGGTGAAGCGAGCGCCCTACATCGCGTCATTCATCAGCCACGAGAACTTAATGTGCGCTTTCAATGGCCACGAGACATTTAGCCTCCTGCACGGCTTTCAGTTAATTGGCCGGAGGCCGTTCTGCAACAAGGAAGACGCCTGCTGTCGGGAGGGCCCCGGCGATGTCATGGGGTCCAGCTATGGCCACTTCAGGGCCTGCTTGGATGACTACCTCAGAAAGATCAGGTAGGTGACAGTCGGTTAACCACTAGAATATACATATGAGCTTCAATGTGAATGGCTATTGTGGGCGCAACACCTTCGGCGACACCATCCCACACCAGCGCTGGAGCGATTCTGAGCGTTCCGCTGACTTCTGAGTACTTGCAAGCGCGCTAATACTGTACGCAGACACGCACTCATGCACACGCTCACACAGGGTGTAAAGCGGCCCTGACTTTCTAATCGTCAGACCTGTACACTTTCTGCACCTTGGTTGTTGGAATCGCACAACAAAACCGACCAATTTTCGTGCAAAAGACCCAAAATTACTAGTGGTTGCGCACGGAATCGAACCAGGGGTCGTGTGGAGCGAAAGTCAGAGGCGTTTAGTGCTGAGATGCTCTGCCCCTATTATTCTGACTAGACGCATGCACCTATCACAGGACCCAGGTTTTGGCGTAAGCAAGATACTTTAAAGCAATATTCACGAGTTTATCCCGCATTCTGCAGGCACCGACCGCAGGGTTTCGCAGAAGACCTGTTGACGTTCTACTTCGACGACTCCGACCGGCCGATTGCCTTCCGCGCGTCGTACGCCACCGACGTACCCGCGGGAGGGGCCAACTTCACGGACCTCTCGCGCATGGTGGCCGAATTGGAGACCTGGTTTGCCGGCCTCTCAGCCGAAACTGGCCTGCCCGGATTCGTCTACGCTGAGGGCCTGCTCGAGTGGGAGCTTCGACGGGCGCTCAAATCTGCCGTGCTGCTCTCGGCCGGAGCTGCCCTGGCTGCCGCGGCTGTCACCTTTCTGCTGACTATGCTCAATCCCCTGCTCGCTCTTCAGTCGCTTCTGGTGCTCACTGCCACCCTGTGCGGCACAGCCTGCGTCCTATTGTGGCTCGGCTGGTGCGTAGACCTTGTGGAGTGCGTCATCCTCACCTCATCATTTGGCCTGGCAGTTGATTTTACCCTGCACTACGGCGTTGCATTTCGCACCCATCGGGAGCCGCTCCGGGAGGTCCGAGCCGCTCTGGTGCTGCGTAAAACTGCGCCGCCAATAACCTTCGCCGCTGCAACCACCTGCTTGGCTGGCGTCGTGGTCGTCACCTCCAGCGTGTACGTGGCTCGCATGACTGGCGTATTTCTCATCACAGTCTCAGGAATGGCCTGGCTTGGCGCCTGTCTAGTATTCCCCAGCGTCATCGTTACTCTTGGCAACGATCGGGCTGACTTGTGCCAAGCGGGCTGTCCCGGATTCGGCCCGCTGGCCAGTCCCTGCCAGTGCCTCTGCACCGCCTCCGAGGTGCGGCAGCGACGCGATCTGACGCCCTACGCCTCGGAGGTGGTTCGCGAGGCCACGGATATGGCCGAACTGTCTGGCACCGAGTCGAGCAGCGATCGACTCTTGAACAGCAACTGTCACAGCAGCGCTGGCGCCGGCCACGCAGCTAACAACTGCCGCACTGGCAGAGGAAGCGCGCGAGCAGCGAATTCCCCTCCAGCAAACAACGGCGGCAGCAGCCACGGCGGAGACATTCTAGACTCTCCAGTGTGGAAAAGGCGAACTGAAGTGTAGGGTAGAGACCGAACTGATAACTGAGCTGATGACCGAGTCGATGACCGAGCCGATGACCGAGCTGATGACCGAGTCGATGACCGAGCCGATGACTGAGCCGACGACCGAGACAATAGCTGACTGTATGCTGGTGCCAAAGCGTAAAGTTCTTCAAACTACTCGTAGTTGAATAATCTATTTAGTGTCCGTATTAAAATTTACTTTTCATTTATAGATTTGCATTGCGCAATTCACACTACTCGTAGTTAGAATACAAAAAATGAATACACTGCATGCTGTACTTTCTCACTCACGTTCAGATTGCCCAGCCTACGAGCTAGACAAATGAGAAGTGGCTCGATTATTCGATGCGCTGGGGAACGTTTACCGACGATCTCAGAATATGGTCTTTTTTAAAGCAAAATTTGCAGTACCTGCAGCTTGGCATTTTCAAGATTTTTGCTTGTTGGCTAATGTCTGGCTACTTACAGTAAACATGCAAAACTTCTAATTTAGGTATGTTATGCAACCCACTGCGCTGAAGAGTTTAAGAGTGGTGATCAGTCACTCGAAAAGTCCCACTTCAAGGCACTCAAATACTCAAATACAATCAAATACTCTTACTACTGCAGCGGATCCTCTTGCGGTCGGTAGTCGTCGGAGTCTTTTTGGTTGTAGGTCTAGCAAGCTTGTTGAGCGGTGGCGGCGGCCGGTTTCGGTGAGCAGCTGTTGTCTCTTGGAGTCCTTAACTTTATGTGTGAGTCGAC
Source organism: Macrostomum lignano (assembly GCA_002269645.1). Classification (NCBI taxonomy): domain Eukaryota; kingdom Metazoa; phylum Platyhelminthes; family Macrostomidae; genus Macrostomum; species Macrostomum lignano. Next base: position 150,320 of record NIVC01001238.1, read on the forward strand.
CAAAATGAGAGCGAATCAGAATTCCTGACGGTCCTCGAGCTCGGAATTAACAATAGAACGTGAGCCTAATGAACAATTGAATTCTCTGATTTCTGTAATAGGTCCTCCTGAAGGGCGCGTCTTCTTCGTTACGTCCGAAACGCAACGGATAACTCAAATGAGTTCAATAAATCCTTTAGGAATATATCCTTGGAAACAAGGAGGCCTTTCTCAAATGTGTCGACAATAAGTGGCTCTCGTAAACTCAATTAATCAACTTATTAGTGCTATAGCAAAGAACTAAATCTGGTAAACGCTTACCAATAGGTCCGGATTTCCTCTCTCAGAGATGGGCCTTCTTTGCTAACGTATTCCAAAGTCTTCTTCAATACCGCTCCGAGCCTGATTTTTTGACTCGGATTTTCGCTTATATTTGAGTAGCTCCGAGTCGCCTGTGCCCACCCGGATACGAGTACTCTCAGTTCGGATCCTCATACAAGGTGTCGGCCTCACCTGTGATCAATTGGGCTGACGCTCTCTCCCGGTGCGGCCAGGAGGCCGGACTGTCGAAGTTCGCGGACGCTCTGGACTCCGACGAGTCCCGTCACCTGATGTGGATCAAGGGCGTGTCGAACATTCCTGTAGAGAGTTTGTACCTGGGTGGCCATCAGATTTTGGGCTCTGCGAACAAGACTGAAGGCTGGATCTGGGACGCCTGCAACGAGAGCATCCGGGCCGACGTCCAGGAGCCCGGGAGGCCGAAGGGTGGGTGGCCGAAGTAAGGCTGCGCGGCTGTTTACGCTAATCACAAGATCGGCATCAATGATATCGGATGCTCTAGCAACCTGAAGTACCTTTGCGAGTGCCTGTCCGTGTTCTAACTTACGATATTTTTTGTGGCTCAGTAGTTTCAATGCTTGTCGCATGGCACCAAAGAAATTTGAAAATTGAATTCTCTGCCAACTTTATCCCCAGCTTTTATATCAGCTCTTATCATAAGCATATGTTTTCCATGTTTTCCACTCCAGGAAAAATTTACGACGGGTTAAGAATAGAATTTAGATTACAAACTAAGAAAATTTCTATTGTGGTGCTATGGCTATTGTAGCCGTGCTTCCCTTCTATTGTTTGGGACAATAGTCTCTATAGAAAAAGGCGGGAAACAATGCTTGTACTTATGTTTATCCTTATAATGAGGCCACTTGCGGTTTTGTAGTGATCTGGACCGGCTTATCCTTCATTGCCTTGAAATTCAGCTCTTAGATCTCCTGGGAAAGCATCAATGGACGACTGGTAGAATAGCTCGTATATTTAATAACACAAAATTAATAAACATTTCTATTAGGATCATAAGACCTGTGAATGAGACTGTCACTGCCTTGCAACAACAAGCTGAGGAGCGAGTTAGATTCTAATATAAATGCACATCTTGGGTGGCACCTGGTCAATGATTCGTGTACGTCGTTGCATTCTCATTTGGAGCCTCAAATATATTAATGGCGAACTTGGCCAGTCAGTTCCTCAGCTTAAACCGCCGTCTTCAGACTTTAAAGTGGCGTTGCAAGCCAAGCCCACTTTGGCTAGCCACTTATTGTTCAACACATCTCACTGCCACCCATGAGCATCAGCACTAGTGCGAATCAACGGAATGCCAGTAAACGCTGGAACAAATGGTCATTTTTGTGACTCCGTCGAAGCGTCAGGCATCGCAAGCTTCTGGCCTACACGGTCTTGCAGAGAAATCGCGAAAATCATAAAGGACCTGTCAATCGATAAGACTCGTAAGCGTTCATGAATTTCATTCTTATTAGAGCCATTCTCCCCCTTCACTGAATTAATTTTATATGTCGGCGTGAAATAAAAAAAGCACAAAGATCGATTTATTTTTAACCCCCTCTCTCTTTCCTCCCTCCACACTCTCTGTGTACATTGTCGGCTGATTTTCCATGCAAGAATGGCATTCTTGCACTCTTTTGCGTGCAGGAATGGATGTCTATGGTAAAATCTCACTGAAAAAGCATTAGGCGCAGAAATGCATTCCTGCACGGTTTTGTGCATTCCTGCACGATGAATCATCCGACAATGGAATTCCTTCACGTTCACTCGTGCGTGAAGGACATCGTGCACTCGTGCGCTAGCGCGCACTCGTGCAGATGTCATTCCCGCACTCGTGACCGTGCAGGAATATATCAGTGTTGTCGGATTCAGCGCGCAGGAATGTCGTTCCCGCACTCGTTCGCGTGCCGGAATGCAACTGTCTATGGGAAAAACGCCATTGAAATCAAGCAGAAAATCAGTGCAGGAATGATGTGCGATTCTTGCACTACGAGTATAAAGGAAACGGAACATTAATTATATAGTATATTTTGTTCATTTAAATTTACTTTGGTTAACTTTGGTTTAAGTGTCTATGGTCTCGTATTACTGCGTCCCCTTGACCCCTGCTTCCTATCACTCTTACTGTGTGCAAGAATGAATCCAACAACACTGCAATTTCCGCACTCTAACAAGTGCGTCAATGGCAAAAGCACGAGTGCGCGTAGAATATACCATTCTCTCTCCTCCCCATACATTTGCGTACAATTTTAAATAAATTGTTTGCGTGCAGGAACGGAGAGTGTCATTCCTGTACGATGTCCATGTGTAAAACAGTGGAGATTTGGCCATAGATTATTTAATTCCTGCACGACTGCCTTCATTCCCGCACGCTGGGTCAAATAAGAATGTTCAGACTAGCTCGCGCATATTTTGTCTATGGTTCAAGTCTAACTCCACACCCCAGCTCCACCCTTGTCTACTTTAGCCACACATGTTGGATCAAATAAGAATGGGAATCAAGCACTTTGACGTCAGCGTGCTAGATTCCTCCATTCTACAAGCTCCTGAAAAGCGGCGAGAGATTAGAAAAAAATTTCCGCCACCGGTGCTTGCGTGAACAATAAGAGCAAGCTCTGTTTTTATCCAATCGCCTTCCGGTCCGCCTTTGCCATAGTAACAAAGGGACCGAAAGCATCTCCCTAAACCCATGTGATGCGAGCGGGTAACACAAGTTGCTGCGAATCAGCTTGGAACGGCACAAAAAATCAATAGGCTTTTTCTCTTCCCATCCTGTTTCACGCTGCCAATGCTGAGGGAAACGCGACGAAGCAGCCTCTTCTGCCCCTGGCGCAGAGAGGGCTCATCTCAGAACTCCATAAATTCCAAATCTACTAGCTCTTGCTCTAGAAGCAAAACTTTTTACGATTCCTCTACCACTTTTCGACAGAAGACAAAAGCACAAATACTTTTCCACTGGATAGTGTCTTAATCTGCTGGCTCTGGTTTCACTAATTGGATCATTTGCTCTCAATTGTAAGTTGCTGATCGGACTCAAACCTGACATTTTCCATATTTCATTAGACTTACAGCGAGTACATACTCAGTAATACGACAGAAAACTGATTTCCTGTCACCAGACGGCCAATTGAAATGCTGCTATTGCTGCTACTGCTGACGCTGAGTATCGTGGTAAAAAGTGAACCAACTTGCGACTCTCCGAAAGCGACTTTCCACCCGATCTCTGGCGCTGACTGCGTGACGTCCAGCTTCACCCACACCGTGTGGGGCTCGTGCGATCCGCAGTCCTGCAGCCTGCACTGCGCCAAGATGCCGAACTGCCGGGCCTTCTCGCTGCCGGATGGCGACTGCCTCTGCAAGCTGTTCCTGTTCGACAAGTGCAGCCACCGAGTGCAGTCAGTGGCCAACTGCACTCACCGAGTAACCGTGTACGTGAGATCGCTACCTGGAGTAGCTCCGGGTCGCCTGTGCCCACCCGGATACGAGCACTCTCAGTTCGGATCCTCATACAAGGTGTCGGCCTCACGTGCGACCAACTGGGCTGACGCTCTCTCCTGGTGCGGACAGGAGGCCGGACTGTCGAAGTTCGCGGACGCTCTGGACTCGGACGAGTCACGTCACCTGATGTGGATCAAGAACGTGTCGAACATTCCTGTAGAGAGTTTGTACCTGGGTGGCCACCAGATTCTGGGCTCTGCGGACAAGACGGAAGGCTGGATCTGGGACGCCTGCAACGAGAGCATCCGGGCCGATGTCTGGGAGCTGGGGAGGCCGAACAACGGATTGCCCAGTGAGGGCTGCGCGGGTGTCTACACTGGTCACAAGCTCGGCGTTGATGATGCCGGATGCTCTAAAAGCTGGAAGTACATCTGCGAGTGCCTGTCCGTGTTCTAACTTACATGTTCGTAGCGCAGAAGCTTGAATGCTGTCGCATGGGACCAATGAAAATTTGAAGATACGAGCTACCTTGACATTCTCTATAAGTAAACAAAATTTAGAGTCAACCAACGCAGCCCAACTGTTGCATGTTTTGTGTTTGTGATCAAATCAACCAACCTCTCTTGCTATCCTAAGTGGAATGCCAACGCAAACTGCCTTTATATCCTGTAAGGAAGCTGTTTGACTTTGGTCCGTCTCTCTGTGTCAACCAGACCCTATAGCTTAACATCTGGAATACACACTCAAACACCAAATACCTTTTTAATTGGCAAATTTCAATGCCATAAGCATGTTTTATCTAACACCTGTTATGTTCTTGGCCTTAAGCCACAGTAATCGGTGCTAGGCCGAGAATGAGTTAATATATTTGGTCGCTTGTTTGGGGTCGACATATAAACGGGGGCAGATGGTTTCGCACATAGACGAATATTCGCATACCCACACAACATCTCCCCTTTTAAGCAAAACAGTTTTACAGTTCTTTCTTCCTCATCTCCCCTTTTAAGCGTTAACTGGTTCACCCAACTTCCTGTATGCAACTTGGGTGCCGGGACTCCCTTGTTCGACCGTTGACTTTGCCTTGGCTGTGCGGTCTTTGGCTTGTCCGGGGCGTCTTGTGCTTCACCTTCCTTCTGAGATGCACCAGTAGTAGAGAGCTGTTCCTGTGGTAGACTTCGGCGGATGTACACACGATTGCGACGGAAAATTCGGCCGCTTCCTAACTTGACCATGTAGTCCTGGTGCCGACCAACTTCTACTACGACGCCCTTCTTGTCCCAAAGCTTTGTGACAGGGTTTTGAAGAACAACGTGACTGCCGACTCGGAGAGGTTCCAGTTGTCGCTTCGAGGCATTGTAGTGTTGATGAACTTTAGCGGGAATTTCTGCAGCTTTTTCCTCCATTTTCCAGACCTTGTCCTTCCATTCCTTGCAAAACTTTTCCTATGCGCGGGCAGCGTGTCTCTGACTGTGTGTCCATAGACCGTTACAGATGGAATTCTGCCATCGTACATGGGGGTGTTTCGCAGCTGCAGCAAACCCTGAGCCATCTTGTCTTTGTCCAAGTCATTCAAGCGACTGCCCCATGCTCCTCGAACGATCTTCTTTATACTTTTCACGGCAGCTTCTGCTCTTCCATTGCTTTGATGGTAATACGGAGATGAGTATTTGATGTTCACACCCCAGCGACGTAGAAAATTAACGAACGGCTGTGCTTTAAATTGTGGCCCACAGTCTGCACAGAATTTCTCCGGTACAGCTGTTTGGCAAAAGAATTCGCGGCAAGCGTTTATCAGCTTGTACATGGGTGCTCGATCACCGAAATGACAGAACGCTGGCCAGCCTGAGTATGCATCCACGAGCACAAGGAACTTCTTGCCGGCATGCTCGCAGAAATCTGCATGTATGTGTTGAAAACATCGATCCGGTTGGTCCTGGGTTGTCATCGGCTCCCTGATCTGCGATGGTAGATGTTCCCGACAGGACTGACACTGCTTGACTGTATTTTCAATGTCCCGATCGATGCCAGGCCAGTAGACGACCATCCTTGCTCTCTGCTTTGTCTTGTACAGACCTTGGTGACTTGCGTGTAAGTCCGTCAAAATCTGTTTCCTCATTGCATGTGGTATGACGCAACGACATCCGCATAGAATGATGCCATCGTCGACTGAGAGCTTGTCTCTTACATGCCAAAATGACCGAATGCAAAGAGGTAAGTTTGCCTTGTCATTGGGAAAGCCATCCCGAATATATTGCATCAGGTCTTGCAACTCCTGATCAGAAGCTGTGCTTTGTCGCACGCTTTGCAGAATAGGATCCAGCTCTGCTGATTCGAGGTGCATTAAGAGCTGATTGGTAAGTTGAAAATCTGCAGACTCGCCCAGTTCATCCTGTGCAGTCGGATTGTCCACTGGTGCTCGCGACAGAGCGTCTGCGTCGGCATTGTCCTTGCCTTTTACCCATCGCGCCTTGTATAGGTAGCGGTTCAGTTTCGCTCGAAGACGCTGAATTCTAGGATTTTCTATTTGATCCAGCTGGTAACTGTTCAGGATTGGTATCAGCGGCTTGTGGTCGGTTACAATTTCAAACTCATGAAGGCCCTCAAGGAAGAGTCTGCACTTCTGAGTCGCCCAGACCACAGCTAACAGTTCCAACTCGATCATGGCATAGCGTGACTCGGTCTCTGAAATGAATCTCGAGCCAGCTTGAACCACACGCCAGCTTCCATCGGTCTGCTGCTGTTTGAGCAAGAATCCGATTCCCTTAAGTCGAGATGCATCCGTGTGCAGGGCTGTTGGCTTGCGTTGGTCATAATAGGCCAGTGTAGGAGCAATTGCCAGGCGGCGACGGGCTTCTTCAAATGCCGTTTGATGTTCGTCTCCCCATTGAAATAAATTCTTCTCGGACAGCAGCGGCCTTAACGAGGCTGTGACTTCTGCTATGTCTGACGTAAACGTGCCGACTTGGTTGACTAGGCCAAAGAACGCGCGTAGGTCGGTAATATTGTTTGGAGTGGGAAATTTTCTGACCGCTTTCATAAGCTCCGGATCAATGCTGTAGCCATCAGCTGATAATCGAAATCCGGCAAAATCAATTTGAGTCTTGCAAAATGCAAACTTCTTTTTATTTAATGCTACCCCATTGTCTTGACAGCGCTGCAGAAACTGACGAACCGCTTGTACATGTGATTCCTCGTCAGAAGTTGCGACCAGACAGTCATCAACGACATGCCGAACTTCCTTGAGTCCTTGAAAAGTGTCGTCAAGTCTCTGGTTGTAATATTCAGAAATAGAGCTTATACCAAATGGTGCCATCCTAAACATGTAACGACCGAACGGCGTGATGAACGTTGTCAGGTGCATACTTTCTTTAGCCAGCGGTATTTGGTGGTATCCTTTCAAGGCGTCAACTACAGAGAAATACTTGGCGCGACTAGCATCTGTGCTTGCAACGACTTCCAATGGCATCTGAGACTGGTACCTTGGTCGAATAACATATTTGTTTAATTCCCGTAAGTCGACGCACATCCGTATCCCATTGTCTTTCTTTGGCGCCACCACTATCGGTGCACACCACTGCGTAGGAGCAGTGACTTTGCAGATTATTTCCTGAGCTTCCAACGAGTCCAGCTCAGCTTTAAGTCGCTCGTACAATGGGAACGGTATCCTCCTTGGTGTCTTAATGGAGAAAGGTTGAGCGTCTTCACGAAGCTTGATCGAAAATGCTTCACCCTTCATTGGTCTTACTATCCCATCGAATACAGCCGGGAATTCGCTGATTAGGTCTTCTGCTGTAGCAGTTCTTGTGGCGATCGAGTTGATTTGTTGTCGAGGAAAATACCTGGGAATTATTCCCAAATCAACACATGCTCTCCATGACAAGACCGGTACCGTCAGGCGATCAAGAACGTAAATGTCTGTTGTGATCTTGGTCTCACCGATCGAGATGGAGTCGCGAAACTTTCCTATTACTTTCATGTACTGTCCATTCGCGGCTGTTGGACCATCAGCGGCTTCTAAAATTCGTGGCCTCTTTGCCAGCTTTTGCATGTCTTCTACTCTGATAGCGGTTATATTTGAGCCAGTGTCGGGCATCATTGTTAGTGTGAACCCTCCGATTTGTACATTCACTACGGGACAATCAGGTTGCCGCATGGCTATTAGAGATTGAATGTTTCCTTTTCGCGACGATTCACTGGGTTTTTTGCTTAGTGTATTTTTCGAGCGGCACACTCTATCGAAGTGCCCTTTTTTTCCACAGCGACGACACGTTTTGTCTCTGGCCGGACATGTCTCACCCGAGTGCTTTTGCTTACCGCAGTAGCCACACGATTGACTTTTGCTCGTCTGGGGTTGTCCTTTTAGGAATCCCGGGTGCTTAGTCGTCCTGTACGCAGATATTTTTAGCGCATTCAGGCTCGCTGACTTGCAAATTTCGTCCCGCTGTTTTACGCATGCTTCTTCAGATTGGCAAATTGTAATTGCCTCGGAGAGACTGAGTTTCGGCTGGGCCAGCAGGCGTTTTACCGTATCTGGATCTCTGATTCCCAGGACGATTTTGTCCCGTAATAAATCGTCTGAGTGCTTACAAAATGCACAAGTTCTCATCAGGTCTCTTAATTCCATGATGTAGTCGGAGAATGTTTCGCCGTCCTTTTGCTGACGAGTCCAGAAGCGATTTCGCTCAACAATAATGTTTACTTGCCCGATTAGATGCGCACGGAGTGTCTGGATCACCTTCTCAGGATCCCGAAATTCAGCCTCTGTGAGGGGCAGATTCTTGTACTTGTTGTACGTGGTTGCAGAGAAAGAGTTGAGGATGCAAGCCCTGCGGTTTGCTCGCTTTTGCGCGGCCACTTCATTGCTGTCGGCGTCAGACTTTTGCACTCCCATGGCTTCGAAGTATGCCTCGATGGTAGCTCTCCACGCGTCGAACTCGTCGACCGTGTCGGTGGCCAGGTCGAGGCGTGGTATCTGCAGGCCCGGCAAGTTGACTCTGCTTCCTGTGACCGCAGTACTGCTGTGCCCTCGAGATGGCGATATTGTCGGAGCCCTACTTGGAGATGGCGGTGCCATTCTAGCTGGTTCTGGACTGTCGGCAGGTTCCGTATGTCCGAATGCAGTGTAGGATGCAACTTATGAATCAGTGCATCAAAATCGCTGCTTGCGACGCCATGTTATGTTCTTGGCCTTAAGCCACAGTAATCGGTGCTAGGCCGAGAATGAGTTAATATATTTGGTCGCTTGTTTGGGGTCGACATATAAACGGGGGCATATGGTTTCGCACATAGATGAATATTCGCATACGCACACAACAACACCAACATGCGTGCAATAGCAATAACTTTTTACGGCTTGTTGGAACAACTGTAGTGAGCTTATGAGCCACTGACAATTGTGCGGTCTGTGATCCGAAAATGCTGGTCACACCAACTCTCTTTTGGAACTCTCTTCTTGACTTGCCTGACTTAGCTGCAGTCCCGGAGGCACACAACGGGAAAGTGCGGACTCCCATTCCGCTAATCCCTGATCTGCATCAGGCCATCAGATGATGCGAAATGTGCTGTAGAGCAAAACCGAGTTAAGAGAAGCAGAGCCGCTCTGTAACCGGTGACGCTTGCAGCCCCGTTCTACTGTGGGATGATAGACATTGTCAGCAACATGCCGAGGTGATTGTACGTGCTACAACCTAACTACTTTCATTGTCCAGAGGGGTTGTTGTCCAGTGGTTAGAGCCTCAGACTCACGATTGAAAGGTCGGCGTTCGATTCTTAACCCACTCGGAACAGTTTGAGTCCTTGAGCAAGACACTTAATTCTGCATTGCTTCAGTGTTGCCTGTGAGACGCTGTCGCCGAGAGCGTTGCGCCAGGGTGCCAGCAGCCCTCCTGCAAAATGATTGGCTCGCATTATTCAGGATCAAAGCTTTCGGTCTTCAATCAAAGCGGTGTCAGCTAATGAACTTTGAGCTGTCATTTTACCCAATTGTTGCTAAAACTTTGTTTTCGCATTTGTATTATAGAATCATAGACGGCTTCTACGTCACTTAGAAAATAGAGTTGATTTTTGGCAGCCAGCTAATTAAAATCGCTCTTGCCTCGACACTGCTTACACGGAATCTAGCGCGCTTCGCTTGTACTCGTGAAAACTACTTTTCTGAATTGATTATTAAGCAAGCAAAATGGTTGAAGTCGCAATAAATTTAGCTCTAAAAGAAGCCTATTGTTGAGGATGGAAGGCAGAGTGAATGAAGTTGGAAAACAAGAATTTCAAGAAAGGGGAGCGAGCGGCTTCTGCTTCTCAGATGGGGACAAGAGAAGTGAAACAGACGGCAATGCCAAGAGCTGGCAGCAACCTCTCTCACCGAAAAGCGGTGAGAAATTTGCAATTTTCTGAGCCACCTGTGTTTGCGTGGATAATAGATGTAAACTCATGCTCCGCTTTTTCCCAATTGCCTCCCAGCCCGCCGTTGACATCGTAACAAAAGGGATCCGAGAGCATCTCCCTAAGCCCATGTGATTCGAGCGGGTAACACAAGTTGCTCCGAATCAGCCTGGAACGGTAATGCAAATTCCAATGCTGTTTGAAGTGCGACGCAATAGCCTCTTCTTCTCCTGGCGCAGAAAGGACTCATCTCCGGGCGTATTACTCTAAAAGAGCAATAACTTTTAAGATTCCTGTACCACTTTTCAACGCGACGAAAGACTAAAACAGAAAACCGGCGTGCTTTTCCACTGGATAGTGTCCGAATCTGCTGGCTGATATAAACCTGATATTTTCCTTATTGCATTAGACTTGCAGCGACCACATTAGAGCTACTCAGTAATACGACTAAAAACTGAATTTACTGTCACCAGACAACCACATGAAATTCTGCTCTCTCTCTCTCTCTCTCTCTCTCTCTCTTCACTCCGACCTGCGGCCGTCCGCGGGAGGCCGCGTCGGGGCCGCTCTGCCACCAGGATCGTCGATAGGCGGTTCTTGGCGGCCCACCCTGCGCAGGTAGTCACAGAAGAGGCTGCCCTCGCCCCCCAGCACGGTATTCCAATCAACGCTGATGCCACCCCAGGTGCGGATGCGAGCCTGGTGGTAGCCTGGGCAGGTAAGGAGCAAATGCTCGACCGAGTCCGACTCTCCACAGGTAATGCAGCGGTCGTCAGTGGTGAGGCCGAATCGGTGGAGCGTGTCGCGCGTGAGCGGAGATTTGCGCGTTCTCAGCTGGCAAAGGGTGACCTGGCTTCATCTCGGGAGATCATCGTGGCCAGGCGTCAGGCTCGGAGACCGCTCAGAAAACCGCTCAGTAAACCGCCGTCTTCAGACTTTAAAGTGGCGTTGCAAGCCAAGCCCACTTTGGCTAGCCACTTATTGTTCAACACATCTCACTGCCACCCATGAGCATCAGCACTAGTGCGAATCAACGGAATGCCAGTAAACGCTGGAACAAATGGTCATTTTTGTGACTCCGTCGAAGCGTCAGGCATCGCAAGCTTCTGGCCTACACGGTCTAGCAGAGAAATCGCGAAAATCATAAAGAACCTGTCAATCGATATTGAAAGACAGCATCGTTGAAGAGCTCAGCAACATCGCATTTGCCCGCTATCAGTTTCGTCTCTGCGTTCAGCAAAGTGGAGAGCTCCTGGTATTTTCGACTTAAATCAGCGAGTTCTTAACACCCAATGACTCCTTTATCTGAGATCAGAAAGTGGTGAAATGCTGCTCCGATAGAATTCGGCAAAGATTTCTGGAGTCCAACATCTCTCTCAGCGATGCGTTAAAACAAGCGCCCGCATTTGCAGCAGAAGAGCAGGCCACAGCCATCGAAAACTCCGGTAGCATCGCAGCAGTGCACAGCGCAGCACCGAAGCAGTTTAGAGACAGCGGAACGCGACGGAATGGTCAGCGGGTCACTGACGCGCAGCAAACAGCAGCCCCACCACCTGCTTTCGATGGGATGAGCGCAGACACAGTTCATGCAATGCAGCAAAAGCCAAAACCTGCCAGGTATGCGGCAAGCCAAACCACCTCGCCAAAGCATGCTGACAACGCAGGCCTCCAACAAGCTCCAGCATCAACACCGTAGCGGACAAAGAAGCTGAGGCGGTCTTTATAGGCCACGATTCGCTAATCGAGGAGGCCTTCACTATCCAGTCTCAAAAACCTGCGCCAACACAACTCCGCCAACATTCACCTGAAGATCGAGGGCAAGTACAGAGATTTTGACTAAAACCCCAACTGAACTCCGCGTCAGCAGTCTCCTTAGTGAGTTCCAGTTCATCTTTAAAAGCCTTTGGTGCGTGAAAGACGACGAGGGTGACGTTCGTCGTCAACCAGAAGCTGTCCCACTTTGCCCACCCACCCTCCAGATTTCCCGTCCACCAGCGGTCGGCGGTCATCGCAAAACTTCAGTCTCTCCTCGACCAAGGTACCATCGAGTGCTTCAACGGCTCTTTACAGTGGGTCTTCCGCTTGGTTTTCGACCCGAAAGAGAGCTGGGGCATCCGCATCTGCTAGTACCTGCGTGACATAAACTCATTTTCGGTGCCAGAAAAGCAGCCCATCCCAACCTTTAAGGAGATCACGGACGAGATAGCGGGTTCCAAGGTATTCAGCGAGCTCAACATCGTAAAGGCTTTCCATTAGCACTACCTCAGCGACCGTCCAGATCTCACAGTCATCACTTCAGTGATGACCCACTACTGTTCATTGGTCCCGCTTTTTCAGCCTGGTTCTAGGCCTCCGCCACGGATCGAACGGATGACTTTAAGAGTACAGCACCTCAACTTCAAGCTTTATCTGTTTGCCAGGGCCACAGAATCCAGCAGATGTCCTCAGTAGACAGCCTGAACTGCAGACAAAGGACAATCCTGGACTTCTCGACTGACACTTCCTCAACGCAATCGCCATCGGCTATACTCAGAAAGGACTGAGCTTCGCAACAATTCAGGAGACTTCAGTGTCGAACGACACGATCCAAGCAGCTCTCTACGAACTGGTCAGTGGGACAAGTAGAACAGAAAGCTGCGGGCCTTGTCCTGCTTGCAGCGATAAGAAGCGACTGCCAGGCGTTCGTCCAGTCTTGTCTCCCCTGTAAAGCGACATCGCCGAAGAGCCTTGCACCGCCACCGCTCTCACCGACTCACCTTCCGGACGGAGTATGGCTGGAATTTCCCAAGGTCGACATAGTCGGCTCAACATCAGCTGAGGCAGTGCTTCTACATCTCCGGCTTCTGTTTAGCAGATACATCATCCCGTGGCAAATCGGCATCAAGCATCGCTAAATCGATATCAAGCATCGCCGGATGGGCATCAAGCATCGCCGGATATGCATCAAGCATCGCTTAATCGGCATCAAGTATCACTAAATCGGCATCAAGCATCGCTAAATCGGCATCAAGCATCGCTAAATCGGCATCAAGCATCGCTAAATCGGCATCAAGCATCGCTGGATCGGCATCAAGCATCGCTGGATCGGCATCAAGCATCGCTAAATCGGCATCAAGCATCGCTGGATCGGCATCAAGCATCTCCGGGTCGGCATCAAGCATCGCTAAATCGGCATCAAGCATCGCTAAATCGGCATCAAGCATCGCTGGATCGGCATCAAGCATCTCCGGGTCGGCATCAAGCATCGCTAAATCGGCATCAAGCATCTCCGGTTCGGCATCAAGCATCGCTAAATCGGCATCAAGCATCGCTAAATCGGCATCAAGCATCGCTGGATCGGCATCAAGCATCTCCGGGTCGGCATCAAGCATCGCTAAATCGGCATCAAGCATCTCCGGGTCGGCATCAAGCATCGCTGGATCGGCATCAAGCATCTCCGGGTTGGCATCAAGCATCGCTGGATCGGCATCAAACATCTCCGGTTCGGCATCAAGCATCGCTAAATCGGCATCAAGCATCGCTAAATCGGCATCAAGCATCGCTAAATCGGCATCAAGCATCGCTAAATCGGCATCAAGCATCGCTGGATCGGCATCAAGCATCTCCGGGTCGGCATCAAGCATCGCTTAATCGGCATCAAGTATCACTAAATCGGCATCAAGCATCGCTAAATCGGCATCAAGCATCGCTAAATCGGCATCAAGCATCGCTAAATCGGCATCAAGCATCGCTAAATCGGCATCAAGCATCGCTGGATCGGCATCAAGCATCTCCGGGTCGGCATCAAGCATCGCTAAATCGGCATCAAGCATCTCCGGGTCGGCATCAAGCATCGCTGGATCGGCATCAAGCATCTCCGGGTTGGCATCAAGCATCGCTGGATCGGCATCAAGCATCTCCGGTTCGGCATCAAGCATCGCTAAATCGGCATCAAGCATCGCTAAATCGGCATCAAGCATCGCTAAATCGGCATCAAGCATCGCTAAATCGGCATCAAGCATCGCTAAATCGGCATCAAGCATCGCTAAATCGGCATCAAGCATCGCTAAATCGGCATCAAGCATCGCTAAATCGGCATCAAGCATCGCTGGATCGGCATCAAGCATCGCTAAATCGGCATCAAGCATCGCTAAATCGGCATCAAGCATCGCTAAATCGGCATCAAGCATCGCTGGATCGGCATCAAGCATCTCCGGGTCGGCATCAAGCATCGCTTAATCGGCATCAAGTATCACTAAATCGGCATCAAGCATCGCTAAATCGGCATCAAGTATCACTAAATCGGCATCAAGCATCGCTAAATCGGCATCAAGCATCGCTAAATCGGCATCAAGCATCGCTGGATCGGCATCAAGCATCTCCGGGTTGGCATCAAGCATCGCTGGATCGGCATCAAGCATCGCTAAATCGGCATCAAGCATCGCTAAATCGGCATCAAGCATCGCTAAATCGGCATCAAGCATCGCTGGATCGGCATCAAGCATCTCCGGGTCGGCATCAAGCATCGCTTGATCGGCATCAAGTATCACTAAATCGGCATCAAGCATCGCTAAATCGGCATCAAGCAACGCTAAATCGGCATCAAGCATCGCTAAATCGGCATCAAGCATCGCTGGATCGGCATCAAGCATCTCCGGGTCGGCATCAAGCATCGCTTAATCGGCATCAAGTATCACTAAATCGGCATCAAGCATCGCTAAATCGGCATCAAGTATCACTAAATCGGCATCAAGCATCGCTAAATCGGCATCAAGCATCGCTAAATCGGCATCAAGCATCGCTGGATCGGCATCAAGCATCTCCGGGTTGGCATCAAGCATCGCTGGATCGGCATCAAGCATCGCTAAATCGGCATCAAGCATCGCTAAATCGGCATCAAGCATCGCTAAATCGGCATCAAGCATCGCTGGATCGGCATCAAGCATCTCCGGGTCGGCATCAAGCATCGCTTGATCGGCATCAAGTATCACTAAATCGGCATCAAGCATCGCTAAATCGGCATCAAGCAACGCTAAATCGGCATCAAGCATCGCTAAATCGGCATCAAGCATCGCTGGATCGGCATCAAGCATCTCCGGGTCGGCATCAAGCATCGCTTAATCGGCATCAAGTATCACTAAATCGGCATCAAGCATCGCTAAATCGGCATCAAGTATCACTAAATCGGCATCAAGCATCGCTAAATCGGCATCAAGCATCGCTAAATCGGCATCAAGCATCGCTGGATCGGCATCAAGCATCTCCGGGTCGGCATCAAGCATCGCTAAATCGGCATCAAGCATCTCCGGTTCGGCATCAAGCATCGCTAAATCGGCATCAAGCATCGCTAAATCGGCATCAAGCATCGCTGGATCGGCATCAAGCATCTCCGGGTCGGCATCAAGCATCGCTTGATCGGCATCAAGCATCGCTAAATCGGCATCAAGCATCGCTAAATCGGCATCAAGCATCGCTAAATCGGCATCAAGCATCGCTAAATCGGCATCAAGCATCGCTGGATCGGCATCAAGCATCGCCGGATCTGCCCGCTGCACCCCGAGGCGAACAGAAAGACTAGGCGAGTCAACAAGTGCATCAAGAACGTTATCAGAGCGGCCATTGCGAAAGTACATCCTGTGTGATTGAGTGTATCAGTGCGTGCCTGCGTACAGTACCCGCGCGCTTGTCTGTGCTCAGGTTTCAGAGGAATTGGATCAGTTCCGCTTGTGAGACGCTGTCGCCGAAAGCTTTGCAGCCCTCCTGCAAATAGTATTAGCTTGTAATATTCAGGATGAAAGCCTTCCAAGTCTTCAATTAAAGCAAACAAATATAAATTAAGAGTGTCAGTGAACTCTGTGCTATTCATACGAGTATTACCAAATTGTTGCCAAAAAATTATTTCCGAATATGGATTACAGATTTTTAGACGGCCTGTCAAATTTGGTTTGATTATTGGTAGGTAGCTAATTAAAATCGCCCTGTGCATTTGGAAATGCCTCCACACTACTCACACGGAATCTAATGTGGTGAGTAGTATGAGTTTATGCAACTCTGCCGCACTTGCACTGCGGAGATAGGCGGCAGTGTAAAAAGGATAGGAGGGCGTAAAAGAGCCAGCTGAGATAGCCAATGGAAATAAGGGCCGGGCGTGGGGTGGGTGTGCGATTGGCTGGTTGGCGGGGTAATGAAACGCTTATTCAACTCTGCCGCACTGGGGAGGCAGGCAGGCAGCAAAGCAAAGAATCGGAAGGTTTTGGAATAGCAGAGTGAACAAATTAAAAACAAGGAAACGTCCACCTCAATTTGTGCCTGGCCATTGCAACTCCTGGGCGTCCCCCACTGTGCTTATCCTATAGCATGCCTATGCAACTCTGCCGCACTATTTGTCAGTGCGGAGTGAAATAGATAAGAGAGAGAGGCTCTGGTCTTGAGTGTCTGCCTCTGGTGCTGCTAATAAATGAGCAATAAACTTTGTAACGGGTTGTGTGGCTGACGCTGACGAGCAGCCGCTGCTTGATGCCGAATAAGGAAAAAAATGGGGTGGGTGCTCATTCTGACACCCACCCCACTCCGCTTTGAGGGTATATAAGCCCCCGATTTTTAAATTCAACGGTAAATCTATTTTTTCTCGAATTCGATTTCACAAGTTTTTCGTATTGATTTTGTGTGAACTATGGATATTAGTGAAGGTTACAGAGTGCAGGTGCAAGAGTTCGAAGGCCAGAAATACATTGCGATCAGGAAGTTTTGGTGTTCCTGGCTTCAACCTGAATGTGCAGCAGTGGACGAAGCTAAAGGACTTAAAGCGCTCCCTGGTGAAGTCGGCTCTGAATAACGAGGTCAAGGTCATCAAGCTGGGCTTCGACAAATTTATTCAAGTCAAGGATGGCCTCATCTGGCTGAAGCGACTGCCTGAGGACTGCTGCGATGAATTTATGAAGCGCAACACCGTGCCGCTGTCTCCGAAGCTCTGGCAGAAGCTGTGGCAGACTTCGGACTGGATAGACCAGCAGCTATCAGAGCCCTACCAAGGTGCGGGGGCGAAGTACGAGCTGAGCTCATCCGAAGATGAGGTCGAAGACGCCACCGTCATACTGCCAGTCAAGACTGAGCCTGCTGAAGGCGAGGAGGAGGTCCGCTCACCATCGGAGATGACAACCGACATCGAGGCTGTGACTTCCACACCTTTGGCCAGAGCCGGCACATCGACTGGGAACATCCCGGCGGAGGACACGGACCCGCAGCAGGATCCGGTGTGGTACCGATTCCGGGCTCATGCCGCTGAGGTGGAGAACAATCGGAAGCGGAAACTGCCATATCCTCTGCGCAGGCAGGAGACAATGAAGGTGTCTAAGCTGCGTTTTGAAGACTGAGCTGGAGGTTGGATGAGACTGATGAGACTCAAAGGATAATTCAGTTTGGTTTGCCTTTGTCTAATTTTATTCAGCTAAGTTAAGTTTTGACAATTGTCGTAACCGTTTAGTCTTACGAGCTATTTATTCAGGTGTTAACAAAACAAATTTATACTTATTTGCACTACTCAATGCTATTATTTCCTGCAATCTTCTTTTCAAGATTACCAACTGTTCGCAGTCCCCGAGTTAAAAAATAACTCGTGTACACTGTATGAGTTTAATATTGGAATAAAAAAATGTCTTTAAAAATGCCAATCGTTGCTCTTAAGAAAAACATACCTGTGTACATCTGGTTCTTTTTCATTTGAGGATGGAAAAAATTTACTTTGACCCACAACAGCCGGCTAGTTTTTCTAGTGCTTCTAAACTGTTGAATGAAGTTAGGAGAAGAGGAGATCCCATATCCACTAAGAGCATAGATCAGTGGCTCAGTGAGCAGCCAGTGCACACCCTACACAAGCCAGCTAGAAGGCGATATCCAAGGGCCCCAATCATAGTGCGAGCTATCGATGATCAGTGGGAACTTGACTTGGTAGAAATGATTCCATTCGCAAAGTATAATAAAGGCTACAAATATATTCTCACATGTATTGACGTACTGTCAAAGTGTGCTTGGGCCAAGGCACTGAAAAATAAATCTGCTGCAGAAGTGAAGTCAGCATTCGAGAGCATACTGAGAAGTTCAAAGCGCCAGCCACGCACAGTTCGCACAGATCAGGGGAAGGAATTTATCAACTCCACTTTCCGTCAATACTGCATTGACAGAGGGATTAGCTTTCCCAACTAACAGCGAGCAGAAGGCGGCTGTCATTGAGCGATGGAATCGGACTCTGAAAAGTAGAATGTGGCGCTACTTCACCTACAAGAGCACACTGCACTGGCTTGATGTGCTGCCTAAGCTGGTAAAATCCTACAACAATACTTACCACAGAAGCATCAAAATGGCACCCACTAGTGTCTGCAAAGAGAATGAATCTGAAGTGTGGATGAACCTGTACGGTGGAAAAGCAGCCGAGACTCTAGAAAAATTAAGGAAGCCTAAGTTCGCTGAAAACCAGTCAGTGAGAATTTCCAATGCTCCACGGCTATTCAAAAAGGGATACAAAGCGAGCTGGAGTGAGGAAGTGTACATCGTGGTGAGCAGAGCCCCAAAACATTATCCCTACATGTACAAGATTAAATACATGCGGGGGGAAGAGATTCGAGGACTCTTCCATGAGCATGAGCTGCAGGCTGTCCCGGACTCACAGCGGCTGTATGTGATTGAGAAGATCCTGGAAACGGAGAAGCGGAAGGGAAAGATTCGCTATCTGGTGAAGTGGGCCGGCTACGACTCGACTGGCTGGGTGGATGAAAAAGACTTAAGAAAGGTTTAGCTTTGGCACATCCCTCATCATAAAGTTTATCATTATAATGCGAACTATTTTGATTAACAGTGAGCATGCTGAAGGTACTCCTAGTGACTTTAATTTTTACCTGCCTTCACCTATTTACTTGGATCGAAATGTGGACTATGAGGCAGGTCTGGCTGAAATCCATCTGCCTGCTGCATGGTTCAATGTTGACGAGCCTTACTGCTTCACTGTCTCAGATGGAAGAGAGCATGAGGCCCTGGTTCTTCAACCCGGACGCTTTGCTAGAGTGGAGGAGCTGGTGGAGCGTTTGAATCAGCTGCTGGCCAACTCTGATTCGCTGTTCTTTGATGCAATGAGTGACAGGGAGTTTGAGATGGAGGCTGATGAGTCCGGCCTGATGGGGCGTAGTGGCAACAGGGAATTCGGTACGAAGTTTGAAATCCGCAACTCACGAACTGTGGTGCACAACAACACTGCGAGAGCAGAGCTGTTTCTTCCATCCAGCAAAATTCTGCATTGGCTGGGATTTAGAAACCAGGCTGTGAAAATCCAGTCAGGGAGCCGCATGTCCGAGCACTGCATTGGCTGCCCGCGCACCAGCTTAATCAATGTGCACTGCAGTATCGTTGAGTCAACTAATTGCAACTTGGGCTCCCTGTTGAGAACAGTTGGAAATGAAAGCCGGCATTGAATGGGCAACTATCAAACAAAAATATTTAAGAAAACAATATTCTTCCCGATTTAACAAATCAGTCTTCTTCACAGCATTCGAGTTCAGCTGCGTGAAATCTATGGTTGCCCACTGATTGCCCAGACACTCAGCCCTGTTCTGCTCACAGTTCAGATTCGGGAGAAACGCATTCAATGAACTACCAGCAGCTGATCCAGCAATATTCGGGGGTGAGGACAGGACACGAAAAGCCTGCACTCTATGGCTGTGGGAGCTTTCCGGGGATCATGACATACCAGCCTCCTCCAGCGGCTACATCATCATTCTCAACGCATAGCAATGTCAGGCGCAAAAGAAATACTAAAGCAAGTCCGAAACGATTGAAGAAGAAGAAGTACACCCGAAAGGCAACTGGTAGAGATCGCACCAATAAGAGGTGCAATGAAAGAAATCCGAGCAAGGCTAGTAGGAAAAAGCTTAAGAATAGGAAGACGAAAGCAAAGAAGAATGCAGCAGGCGGAGGAAAGCGAAAGCGAAAAGTCAGCAAGAAAACTGTGAAACGCGTGCTCGACTATCTGTCATAGACATGGCTTACGGATTCAATCCCAGACTTGATTTATTTAAGACGCCTGTTCTACAAACCTGCATTGAAAAAGCTACTTATGTTGATTTTCACCCAGTTAATTCCATTACTGCAAACTCCCCCATTGAATTTGACTGCCACCAATCTGCCGATGAATACACAGATCTGCTTAATACTTTTCTTTATATTCGCTGCCGCCTTGTGAGACTGGATGGGGGTTTGCTGAGGGAGGATGTTCGAGATGGAGATGGCATCATCACCGAGAGCAGAGACAGTGACGTGCACCCAGAAAACTTTGTTTTGTCTACAGCCTTCTCAGATGTAATTGTGAGCATTAACCAGCGAGTGGTGTCTGGTGGAGACCAGCTCTATCCCTACCATGCGTACTTTAAAGCACTAATGAGCTCATCTGATGCCCAGCAACTAAAACTTTACCCAGCTGGCTTCCTGGAGCCGGACTCTGCAGCTGAAGAGCACACGGAGAGCCACAGGGAATCCCGATGGATGGAGTATGCGGGGCCCCTCTTCAGCGATGTTTTCCAGTGCCCAGTGTTTCTGCTAAACAATCTGCACTTGCACATCAAACTGGTCCCCAGCGATGGGGCCTTTGCCATCAGAAGAACCCCGAATGTAAACAACGCGGCTTATCGCATGGAAATCTCTCACAGCATTCTGCATCTTCGCCGAGTCAAAGTGGTGCCTCACATCAGCCTGGCTCACGAGCAGGGGCTGACAAACCAAAATGCACTGTATCCCATCGAGCGAACTGAAATGCAGAACTTCATCCTACCCCAGGGCATTCAATCTAAAAACATTGAAGGATTCACTCATGGAAAATTGCCGAAGTTCATCATGCTGGCCTTCGTGAGCCACCGAGCATTCAACGGTCATCATCACGCGAATCCGTTCCAGTTCCAGAGCTTCAACCTCAGCCGGTTGGCTCTAAAGAAAGGTGGAGAGACCGTGTGCCACGGCGCCTTCACACCTGAAAACAATTCCTTTGTAAGAGAATACTTGCACCACATGAAAAGCTGTCAATCTGCAAGCAATTCGGTCCCGTGGATCCCCTACCAGCTCTTCTCCAACAACAACACGGTGTTTGCATTCGATCTCACACCAGAGGGAGCGGCTCTGTGGTAGGGACAGAAGGAGGGCAACCTGCGGCTGGAGATTCGCTTCCGACAGGCTCTGGACGAAGCGGTGTCCCTGATCTCTCTGTGCCTGTATGACTCGCTGATTGAGGTCACCAAGCACCGGGAGCTTTTGCTGGACTATTCCTCTTAATTGGCATGGACGCAATTCAACTACTTAATCTCGCCAGAAAATTTTTGTCTTGCCGAAAATTTCTCATCATTACTTTACATTCACGCTATAAAAATTTTTTGCCTTTGAGTCTAAAAAGAAAATATCGATCAATTTCCCTCGAAAATAAGTTTGTTTTTGTTCTACTACAGCACAATGGTTCATTTGGTCATTGGGTGGTGTGCTATGTTGGACAAGGAAATTGCATTGAGCTGTTCAACTCCCTCGGCTGGGAACCTGAAATTTTATCTGTGGTTTATAATTTGTTTCGGGAGATTAAAACAACTGGCTTTTGGCTCCGAAGCAATAAAAACAGATTTCAATGTGCTAACTCTAATAAATGCGGAATGTTTTGCATCTATTTTGCTTATCAAAAGTTTCTGTTCAATCGATCATTTGAGGGGATTTTGAAGCATTTGCATGCTAATGAAAAAAATCATTTGAATGATAGAATCTTACAGAGGTTTGAAGCCAACTTAAGAAAAAGATGTGCGTGATTTCTAATATTTATGCATTAGACATGGCAGAAAAGCGAGTTTGCTACGATATCCGCCTCAGGCAGGGAAGCTGCATGATTGTCTGCGGGCCCACCAATGCAGGAAAAACAACCTTTGTCAAACACCTGATCCAGTACAGAGACGTCATGTTTGATGTGAAGCCTGGCAGAGTTCTGTGGTACTATGGGATCTCACAGGCAGGCCATGCAGAACTGAGCAGCCTAGGTATGACGTGAGCGAGTTCGAGATGTAGTTAGCGATTAATTAATTATTAGTTATTTATTTATTAGTTAGCTAGTTCAATTATTAGTAGTGTTGACACGCAGGGTACGAGACAAAACGCCGCGTTGAGGAGAGTACAAAAACGAGCTCGAGGCAACATTTAAATTGGCGGGGAAATCCGATTCATTTAAACCTAAGATGTCTATCAAAAAAGTAATAATAACTTGGACTTAAATAAATAAAACATGAAGTACATTTTTTTCTAAATAAATTACATTAAATTAATAGCTGGGGAACCTGAAAATTAATCAACTACAATAATTTTAAGTAATAAAAACTCAGATAGAAACTAAAAAGTTAAGATGCTAACGACGTCGTCACACTAGGTGTGCAGCTGCGCCAGGGATTTCCCACCAACATCGAGGCAGCACTTAGGCCCTATGACCTGGTTGTTTTCGATGACTTAATAGAGGAAACTTCAAACTCTGCTTCAATGCAAAATTTTTTCACAGGAATCGCACATCACTTGCCGTGCTTCTTGGTGATGCTGACTCAGAATATATTTTTCAAGGGAAAAGAGTCGCGAACAATGAGCTTAAATGTAATGTACTTACAACAACAACAACAAAATACGCTGTCAGGATGGCAAAAGTCTGCGTCACAGGGCGCGCTTCATGGCTTGGGCGCGAACAAAGGCCGCGCCACCGGCAGTGTCCGGGGCGCCGGCGTCAGCCAGCAGACAGTCGACATAACGCCGAGTTCGCGCTTGACCTCGCCGGTAGGGTGCCTGCAGCGTGAGCAGCAGCACCTCCTGCACCAGCTGTGGGCAGTACGACTCGGCGCGGATGAGATGGCCTGCGAGCTGGAGTCGCCGACGGCGCAGTAGATCACTTGGACGTGGCAGGCCAGCGCGGCGATAGAGTGCCGCGTTGGTGACTCGCTCGACGCCGATGTTGAAGGCGGCGCGCAGCAGGCCAGCGTGCGCCGCATCGACTTGCTGTTCGAGTGAGTCCGTCAGCGTCCAGGTCTCGGCGTTGTACAACAGGACGGTCTCGATTACCGCCTGGAACAGTGCCGCCCTCTGGCGGTCCGGTAGGGCCTCGGACTGCAGGACTGCCCTCACAGAACGAAAGGCAGCCCAGGCAAGCCCGCGGCGGCGTCGCAGGTCCTCGCGAGCTTCTGGAACCAGACCGCCGAGGTAGACGAACTGCTGACATCGCGGGAGTTCGGTCGCCTGCCCGTCAGCGCCTCGGCAGAATATTGCAGCCTCGATGTCGTCCGGCACGCAGAGCACAACGGTCTTCTGCGTGTTGACCACCAGGCCGACACTCGCCGCAACGGCAACTAGCCTGTCCAGCTGCCGTTGGGCGCCCTCGACGGTCGAGGACAGCAGGGCGAGGTCGTCGGCGTAGCCAAGCACGCTGAGCCGCTTCTCCGGTTGACGTCGACCCACGCGTCGCTGCAGCAGAAAACCATCGTCGTCGGTAGGAAGAGCAGTCCGCAGCACCCAGTCAAGCACCAGGACGAACAGGAACGGCGCCAGCGTATCTCCCTGAAGTACTCCGGAGGATGTCTCAAAGGAGTCCGATAGGCCATCCGGTGTTGTCACAGCAGCTGTCGTATCACGGTACATCGCCATGATGGCGGAGATCAGCTGCTTAGGCACGTTGTACGCACGGAGCACCATTGGAAGCACGGCTCTGACAACCGAGTCGATTGAAATCAATAAAGATTAGAATCAGGATCGACTGGCGAATCCGCGCCTCCTCGATGACTCGGCGAAGAGCCAGGATCTGCGCCACTGTGCCGCGAAGGGGCCGGAACCCGTTCTGCTCTGGGCGCAGGTACGGATCCAGCACGGGCTGCAACCGCGAAAGCAGCATCCGGTTGAACAGCTTCGCTGCACAGGACTGAAGGCAGATGTCTCGATGGTCTTCAAGCCTAGTGGTGCCCGGCTTCTTTGGAACAGCGACGATGTGCGCCGTGGTCCATTTGTTGGGCGCCGCCTCACCGAAGAGCACGCGGTTCATCACTCTGGCGACCTCAGCGGCCACACAGGGGATGCGCAGCGCCTCGATGGGCACCTCGTCCGGACCCAGCGCTTTCCCGCCCGGTGACTGCTGGGCGAGCTTGACAACGTCGGCTGCGTTGACTGGGGCTACGCTGAAACTCTCCTCTGCCGGCAACGGCGTCTCCGGCGGCAGCGTCAGACTGTCTGGCAGCGGGGGTGGCGGCGCGTTAACGATGGCGGCGAAGAACTCGCGCAGCTCAGCGTTCCTGCGCTCGTCCGGAGTGTCACAGCCAGGTTCAGCGGATTGCGCCGCTTTCGCCCCGTCAGAGCGTTGATGGCGGACCAGGCCACGCGCCCTCTGGCATCGGGCCCAGCGGCAGAGACAGCCTGAATGGCGTCATCGACAGCCGCTTGTTGGCGCTGCAGGTAGACAGCCGCCAGAGCTGCCTCTGCCTCGCGGGTTGGTCGCCTGCTCAAGCGGAGCCTCTCCAGATCTTCCCTCGCTGCCTGAATCGCAGGGTCGTCCTGCCAGACCGGCTGTCCACGTTGAGCCGGTTGCATCATCGGGACTGCTTGCTCCGCGGCGGTTCTGACTGCAGCGCACTCTTCCGCATACTCGGCACTTCCACGCTTGTCGCCCAGCGCGGTGTTAAAGGCGCTAGCAAAGCGACGCTGCGTATCGGTGGCTCTGAGTGCGCGGTAGTAGCGCCGCGGTGGCCGCTTCGGCGGACGGTAGAGCGGATCGCGAAGGTACTTAGCTATCTTGAAAAACCCCAGAGACCAGCTGCAGATTTCAGCACTGGGCAGGCAGTGCTTTACAGAGAAGCCCGGCTTTCTGCTGTCAGTGTTCAAGCACGTGACCGCGCAGAACAGGGGAGCTTACCTGTTCCTAGACTTTCACCGATCAACTCCCGATGAGCTGCGAGTGCGGGCCAGAATTCTGCCCAACCAGCGACCCCATCTTGTATTTGCTTAAGAAAGTGAAGCTTGTTTTTTTATCAGCTATTGTTTTCATCGCTATGGAAGTGCTTGATTCACATGCAAGTCTTTTTGCGGTTCTTGCGTCACCTAAATTTACCGTGCGCTTCAAGCGACTGTTGATAAAAAATTGTCCAAAACAAGTGCGTTGTTTTCTTGTCGAGGCCTGCCATAATCTCATACAAAACAATCTGTCGTTTTCGCTCGATGAAAAAGCTGTTCTTGCAAAGTCAAAAGAGATAATTCGAAAAATTACTCACAAAAGAAGAAAGACAAACTTGTTGAAGGCTGGCTTCATTAAAATACTCCTGATTCTGCTTAAGCTGGTAAAGAAGAAGAAGCAAAATGAACAAATTTTCAGAAATGGTTCTGATTCCCAAAGCAGAGTATGAGATGTTGATGCAGAATTTGAAGCCGAATGAGAATAGCACTGACGCTAACTTGAAGCAGGCTCAGAAGAAATGCGATGATATCTTGTAGTGTGCTTTGTGGGCGGCCGTAGGCCGCGTACAAAGTGTGTTAGGGGTGGCGGGGTGGCGTCTGCGTTGGGGGGGGGGGGGGTTGTCGCGGGGCAGCTAGCTTTTAACCCCCAACTTGTGCTCTGCTCGCGGTGTCCAAAGTTTGCTGGCCAAACGCAAGCACGCTGGAAAAGAAGGAGCACGCAATATTGAAGCCAAGTTGATGAAAACAGAGACACCACAGATGAGCACCTGGGAAGAGAAGATCAGCAAGTCGGTGCCACAGAAATTCAAAACCAGGGCTCGCAGTCTATGGACGATCGTATCCACCAATCCAGAGCTGATTCGAGTTTGTGAAAACGAGGAGGTGGATACATACTGGACTTGATTCAGCACACAGTGAGGGATTCGCCATGTGCGCGTGAACCAGTTGGCTGGAATGAGTTCATCGATTTGCTGCAGCAGAAAAAGCTTAATGTTCCGCTTTCCGCTGTTGGTAAATCAGTTAAAAAGAAAATGGCAACCAGCAGAGGGAGTGAACTGGAGAAAGAACAGGCGAGTCTAGTCAAGGGGTACGGGAGCAACACAGCCTGGCTGAAACTGCCCGGAAGAAAAGTAAATATAAGAAGGTGGACTGACTCCGAAATTTCTAGGGAAAGCTGCATCATGAACTACATTGACTTCCAAGGATTCCCGTGCAACAGCACAAGCAAAAATTTGTTGTGAAAGAGTTGGCAGTTGTTCAAGTCAGAGCGGGAAGCTACCGAATTGCTCACCATGTGTACGCACCTCCGTATCCATGGGAGAGAGTCTCCCCTGACATGCGAGTTTGCTACAGACAGCTATCAAAGAGTGTGCACCAGTTTAAGTGGAACGATGGAACCCGTCCGTACATGGAACTGGCGGAAGACATTCTGAGGATTGCCAGTGGTCCGATCTGGACAAATGGGGAAAGGAAGTCTATTTTCCTGACTGAGCTGCTTGGTAGACAGGTTTATAACCTAGAAGATTTGGGAGCACCCTCGACTGAAGATTCAGATACTGGCTGCGCAGTGAGAAATTCATTGCTGCACTACAGTTGGCTTAAGCCAAAGTTCTGCATCAACTTAAGAAGCGAGCAGTGTCCGTGGCACAGGGGCAGTGAATTTGGCAGAAGATTTGGTGAAGAAGTCAAGGATCGAAATGAGTCCACCTGCAGCTACAGCCCTAAGAGTGACCAATCTGGTTGGCGGAGTGGATCTGAGACTGGATGGTGGCAGGGGCGCCCAGCTGCCTCTACGGGAACTGGCTCTCAGCATGGCTCATGTGATCTACCGGCCCGTCTGGCCCCGGGTGCTCATCAAGCGGATGCGGAGTCCCAGAGTGACTCTGCTACTCTACCCTACTGGACAACTGAGCATCTGTGGCGCCAAGACCCAGACCGCAGACGCCAAAAGGGCTGCCCGTCGCTCCGTGGCTATGCTGCATCGGAGAGTGCCGGATCAACTGCTGCCTCATTAAACAATTTGTGTTCGAATTAAAACTATTACTGCTCATGGACGTTTTAAGCTCCAAAATGCGCTACCGCTTACTGAACTTGTTAAAGTTTTGCCCAAAGCCCAGTATGAACCAGAAACATTTTCAGCTTTAGTTTGTCAACTTAACTATTGTAAATGCTTGCTTTTTCATAATGCTTCTTATATTCTAAGTGGGGCGAAATCTCTGCGTATGCTAAAATTCGACAGTTCTTCCCTGTTTCGCTCTGTTAACACACTTATGCAACTAAAATAAAGCACAATAATTATCCGTCTTTAATCTTCCGACAAGAACTAGCAGAAAAAAAACTTTAATATGCCTTGTTTACTAGTTTTATTTTTTGGTTACAAAAGATGCTAAAAAAATTGTCAGCAAACTGCAACACAGCGAAAATTAATACTAATATTAAAAGAACATAGGAAAAGAAAGAAAATGAAAATGCTAACACTCATAAAAGTTAAGCAAGTTTTGAAAAAGCAATGGCACGTTAAAGAAAAGTACTATAGCATTTATGCGGACAACATGTACATTGCGTTCCAAAAACCAAAATGCAAAGCTGAGCAAATGCTCAATTCAAAGTACGCACTAGTCAAATGTATGCTATTGCATCCTCATTTGCTTGGGAGCCTGATCAGCAGCTAGTTGAGGTGCTTCTCGATTGTAACGGCGGCAGCTGTGGCGGCAGGGGTCTCTTAGAGCAAAGTGCCCATACGGAAGACTTTGGTTTGGGGAAGTCCACGCACGCTTGTCCTCCCATACAGTCAGGGCACGCTTCTGTTGCTCTAAAGTGACTACTCTGTGTCGTCGGCTAGCGATTCTGCGTGTCAAGACGCGAAGCTCCTTCAAACTGGCAAACGCCTGCATGTAGTCATCGTGTGTGATTTCTGCCCGCAGCACACTCTTCTGAAAACCTTTGGCTGTCTTCTTCCCTCCAGACTCGGCCTTCATCGAGTATAGTTTTGGTCTCAAAAGGATCCATTCACGATGGGGGTTGCCTGCAGATTCGTCCTTTATGCAGCCTAACTTGGCTTTTAGATCATCGGATCGGAATTGATGGTCGGCCGGGAAGTTTGAGGTATCTAGCAATCGCTGGCGAATGAGTTCTGGTAGAACAGCACTCTGAACATCGATGTTTTTAAAGCACAGAAAGAAGGAATCGGTGTCCCCACTGCATAGGGAAACTCCTTGTTGGAGAGCAAGATTCTCAAATGTTGGCTTTAGCTTTTCATAGTACAATCGGTACATCGCCAGCTTAGAGTCATCTAAAACACATTGACCAACGTAGATTGGGCGGTCAAGAGTGACTGATGTCTTGAAAAATTGAAAAACTACTAAGTCTTGAGTCACAATCGTAAAGTCCTTAAGATTCGGACGCGATGAATAGATTTCGGACTGCTCCTCGTTGTTAGAAATTCGAACACTGAGCCTCTTCCGTACGTTTTCCATCGTTTTGCCGAACAGGGAGTTATTCTTCAGTTTGTAATAGTCTTTTTCGAATTCCGTTGTAGCCACTGAGCGCTTTTTGCTGTTTCTGTCAATGTAGGCTTGGAAAATTGCAGCTTGACAAAATCGAATAGCTCTTCGGACCTTTTTTAGTCGCATACCGTGACGCAAGTAGAACTTCAAAATTCAGAAATACACGACGTAGGATTCCTTGTCATGACATGTGAGTAAAAGTTTCACACAGCCTTTGTACGGCTCGTTGCGAGTGTTCAATTCGCCCCAAAGACGTTTCATGAATGGCGGAAACTCTTCGAGCTTAGGCGCGGCCTTCTCGGGGGCAAATGGCAAATCTTGTGTCTGCGTGTGGATTACATCTGGATATTCCAGATCAACCTCAAATAGGTAGCCAACTGGACCATCGTCATCCAATTTAAGTAGCTTCTCTTCTGTCCATTCACACAGTTCTTCTTCACTAAGCCACTCAAAGTCACTGACGGGTCGTTTTTCGGACAGCGCTTGCCCGTAGAGATTATTCATGTCTACGGGGAGCAAAGAATTTGTCTCGGCATTGGAAGCTGCGCTTGATGAATCTGCACCATCTGACGACTGGTGACTGGTGACTGGTCTGGCAGTAACATGATGAAACGAAACGATTCCTCCACGAATGCCAAGCTCAAAGAGTCTGTACTTCTCAGCATCGTCGAGCAACTGGAGCGGTGTTGGCGCGGATTTCAGCGCGGAATCAAATGATAGACCTGGTGTAGTAAAGTAGTGGGCCGGGTCAAGACCGTCATCATGGAGACTCAAACGGCGAAAGTTCTGAAAAACATCGGCAAGTTGACGGATGTCAAGCTGCAGGTAGGCAAGCATGTAGTCGTGCAAATTTTTGCTTCGATCTGCTCCCAGGCTTTGCGCGCATGAGCATAGCTCTCCTCACTGCAAGCTGTCTTTGTCAGAGAGTTGAAAAACTCTTCTCTGCTCGGAAGTTCGGTCACTGCCAAATTCGCGGGGGATTTGACGAAATCATAGGGAAAGACTCCCTTGATAGACAAAGTTTCATTAGTTAACTTTGGAAAGCAGCTTTTCATTTGCTGAGTGAATTTTCTGTCCTGGAGAGGTAAGTTGCGAATCAGTTTGTCTAGACCCGCGTTTAAAAACTAGAATGAATCGAGGAACTGCAGAGTGAAGAAAATTGTTTTCTTTTTGCCTTTCGGTAGAGTGATTTCGGCGATTGGGAAATCTACTCGAAGAGACACATAGCGTTCAGAAGTCTGAAGAATGACACTCAGCTTCCAGTTGTTCATATTTCCTAACGCTGTTGAAAACAGGAGGTGCATGTCATAATTTCGGAGATTATGGAAGAAAATCGGCAGAAATCTTCGGCGAAGTTGCGCTAATTTGTTACACCGTGAACATGCGGCGCCTTTGAATTTTCCAGTCAGATGATCATGATCATAGTGCTTGTCATTAGTGTCAGTAAACTGTCGATCACAGTAATGACAGTTGGAGGATTCACTGAAGATTTGACTAGCAGTAGTGTCTGCTTCAGCCGTTTGGTAGCTGTGCCTTCTGTTCCATTCATAGACTTCTCGAGCCACGCGTTCCGGCTCATGAAGAAACGTTTCCATACACTCGAATGGATTCGAACTGGAGACCAACTTCACCTGACCTTGATCCTTGAGTGGTGGTCCCTTCATGCCTTCACGAGCAACGAGTAGAAATCCACCCGCTGCAGGCAGATGCTCGGTAATAAAGACAGTTTTGCCAGTTACCATGCCCTCATCTGGTCTTGCTTGTACATGACTGCTGCTGCTGCTGCTTCTTCTTTTTTTCTTCTTCTTCGGGGCGCCTCCGTTCCGGCTAGGCCGATCTGGAGGGGGGCGTGGACCCCGAGGGGAGCCGCCCCATGCTGCGTAGTAGTCTGACGATGGCCTCCGGGGACCCCATCAGGTCGCTCGGGACCAGGCCGCTTCTGCTCCGGAAGTGGTCGCCGCGGGGGCAGTGGAGGAGCAGATGCTCAGCCGAGTCCTCCGCGCCGCAATCGGGGCAGGCGGGGGACTGTTCCAAGCCCAGGCAGTGTCTGGTGCTAAAATTGATGGTGCTGGCGCCGGACCGGAGCTGGTTTACCAGGACCTGGAGGCGTCTGGGGAGGCTGGTCGGCGGCTGCAGTCTCGGCGGCAGGACTCTGGCGTCTAGCATTCTGCGAGAGCGACGAGCGGCTGCCCTTGCCGCGTCAAGCTCGATCGGCACCGCCTGTTGGTCGAGCCCGGCCGCGTTGGCGGCGGCGCGGTCGGCCGCCTCGTTGCCGGCAACCCCGCAGTGGGATGGCACCCAAGCGAAGTGAACAGGGCGGTCCATGGCGATCAGGTTGAGGAGTTTACTCCAGCAGTCCGCGGCAACTGAGTTTTGCTGGCACAGGGGTCCGGCGCTGAGCGCCTGGATGGCGCGAAGGCTGTCCGTGGCGATAGTTATGGCGCCCGTGGGCGGCGCCGGGTAGTGGGCGATGTCTAAGGCCTCCCTGATGGCGCAGAGTTCTGTGGTAAAGCTGCTGCAGAGCGCACCAGCCGCGACGAGGCGGGCGTCGTCGTCCGGTAGCCACTGGGCGATCGCCGCTCCGCCTCCGTTCGTGAAACCGCCAGCCGCGGATCCGTCCGTCCAGATGACGTGTCCGGAGGTCTCCAGTGGGCCGACGATTTGCCTGGCGATGTTGGCTTTCATGGCCGCCGGCATGTCGCGGCTGATAACCTTGCTGAGCGAGACATCGAACTGGACGCGGCCGGCCTCGGCCACTTCCCACGGTGGGGGACCGAGGGGTCGGTGGGCCCGGGGCGTCCTGTCCAATACCTCGCGACAATCCAGCTCCCGCGCCGCGCGCCTCCAGCAGCCGCGGAATTGACGACGGGCGTCGAGGTCCCTGTCCGGGAGGCGCTGATTGACCCCCTCTGCCTGGTTCTGCCGGTTGGCGGCTTCGAAGGCGCGGTTTTTGAGGCGCGGGGTGGTGACCGCTGTCGCGATGCTCTGCGATGGCGATCCGTCCGGGAGGCGAGCCATCCGCTCTCTCAGCGTGCACGCGCGTTCGATGGCAACGTGGCTGAGGGGCGGCAGCTCGGCGATGCTAAGGAGATTTTCAGTGCGGGCCGTGGATATGCAGCCAGTAATCAGGCGCGCGCATGCGTTCTGCTGGCGCTCGACTAGGAGCCTGGTGCTCGGTGCCGCTCCCGCAAGCCATACGCCGCTGCCGTAGTCCGCCACAGCTCGGATAGTGGCAACGTAAACGGTGCGGAGGATGCTCTGCGTCGCACCCGTTTGCCGGTGTGCGATGGCCTGCAGTGGGCGTCTTCTGGCAGCCATGCGGCGACGGATATCTTTGGCGTGCTCCGCGAACCCAAGGTGGTCGTCGAACTTAACGCCGAGGAAGACGGGGTTGGACTCGAAACGAAACTCGCTGCCGCCGATGCTGAGTTCGACTCTGGTCTTGCCGCGGTTCTCGTTGGGGCACAGCGTGAAAGTACTGTAACTGCACTTCCCAGTGCTGAGCACGACCTTGTTCTGGTCGCACCAGCGGGCCACGGAGTCCAGAGCCGGTTGCACGATGTGCCCGCAGCTTTCGAGGTCCGTATGGCGCGCTAGGATGGCCGAGTCGTCGGCATACAGACTAATCTCGGCTTCCGGCGATGCTTCCGCGATGGCAGTTGGCAGGTCGTTAACGTAGACCAGCCAGAGCAGAGGGGCGATCACCGAGCCTTGGGGCAGGCCTTCCCGGAAGATGCGCTCTCTGCTGAGGCTATTGCCGAATCGGACGCGCGCTCTCCTGTCGCTGAGGAAGCTGTTGGTCCAGCGCAGGACGCAGGCGGGGACTCCCAGCTTCTCGAGCTTGCAGATCAGGGACTTCCGCCACACCTTGTCATAGGCTCTGCTGAAGTCGAGTAAACAGAGGATCGCTCTAAGCGCAGGAGTCTCTTCCAGCCCATCGAAGATAAGCTGGGCGATGCGGGCGATCTGCTCTTCGCACGAGCGTCCTTTGCGGAAACCAGCTTGGACTTTGCTGAGAGTGCCCTTGGATTCCAGCAGGAAGTTCAGCCTTTGGTGCGCCAGCCGTTCCGCGACCTTGGCAATGCAACTGGTGAGGGCGACGGGGCGATACGAACCCGGGTCGTCAGCCGGTTTGCCGCGTTTCGGGATCGGGATGATAATCGCCCTGCGCCACTGGTGGGGGCAGTGTCCGCTGAGCCAGGCCTTGTTGATCAGGTCAAGTAGTCGCTGCTCGGTCCGTTCGGGGAGACGCTTGAGCATCTCGTTGGACACTCCGTCCGAGCCGGGGCTCTTTCTGGATTTCAGCGACCTCATGGCCTGCTTAAGTTCCACGGCGGAGAAGGCGCCACAGATCTGCTGCTTGTGGTCGGGCTCGCAGCAGCGCGCTTTGGTGGCGGCGTAGGCACACCTGTTGACCCCGCGATCCGACCTCCTGCGCTCCACGCGAGACACGTCCGCGTGCAGGGTGCAGAAGGCATCCGCTTTCCCCTTGTCCGTGACCGCAGTCCTCTGCCGGCGGCATCTGATCTCATCGGCCGGGATGACAAGGGCCGCGTTGGGGGGGGGGGCGGCGGGGGCTCGCCCCGCATCGCCCGGGCCAGGCCGAAGAGGTCGCTGTTGACGGACAACTCCGCGACTCGTTCGTCCCAGAAGCGGAGCTTCTCGACCTTGATCGTCTCATCGGCGCGGCGTCTGGCGAGGTGGTACGCCGAGATGTCCTCCACCGTCTTGGTCTGCTCGGCCTTTTTCCGCGCGGCGCTGCACTGGTTGCAAGCGGCGGCACACGCTTCGGTCCAGAAAGGTTTGCCGGTGTTGCGACACGCGCCGCGCGGGATACTGCCGGTCGCTGCTCCGAGGATGATGTCGCAGAGCTGTTGGTGGTCCGCGTCCGTGCTCGATTTCTGCGCGGTGGTGATGCCTTGCAAAGTCTCCTCCTCCGCGTCCAGTCGGGCCGCGTAGGACGTCCAGTCCGCTTTCGCGTAGCTCCACTGGGCCTGTCGTTGGGGACGTTTGGCCTGCTTGTCTCTGGAGAGGGTAAAGGTAATAGGCAGGTGGTCGCTTCCGAGGTCCTCGGAGGTGCTCCGCGACGTCCTGACGTAGGCGGCAAGATCACCGGAACACCAAGTGATATCCGGGCAGCTCAGGCCGCCTGTCGCCGGGTTGGTCCGCGTGTGGGCATCCTCGCGGTTGCCAAGGTGGAGGCCCCGGTCGCAAGCCCACCCCTCGATGCTGTCTCCTCTCTCGTCCTCAGGTTGATGGCTGTCCCATTGTCCATGGCCATTGAAATCGCCGGCAATCACCGTGCGGGGCGCGACCGGTATGTCTGACCAGGCTGGGAGCCAGTTGTCCTCCGCGCGCTGGTTGCTATTGGGCGGGGCGTAGACCGCCACCAATTG
Organism: Macrostomum lignano; assembly: GCA_002269645.1. Lineage (NCBI taxonomy): Eukaryota > Metazoa > Platyhelminthes > Macrostomidae > Macrostomum > Macrostomum lignano. The sequence continues at coordinate 184,311 of NIVC01001238.1, forward strand.
GATCTGGCCAACAGCAGCCGGGCAGATGGTCACCGCCGCGTAGTCGAGCAGGCCGCCCCTGCTGACTTCAGGGTTCTTGAAGGGGACGTCATCGCGAACCAGGATCAGCACTCCTCCCCTCCCCGTCGGGCGCTGTTTCTTTTTGCAGTTTTTTGGCTTTCGGCCGTTCGGGGCAGGTTCGGCGTCGCCCTCAGGTTGAGGAAGGGGCGGCGGGTCGGGCCGGCTGGCTTCCCCGGCGGGTCGGGGGGCTTGAGCGTTCCGGCGCTGAGCTGAGGACTGGTTCGCGTGCCTACAGCACGGGCCTTCGAATGGCACTGAGTATTGCTTAACGGTAGCGAGGCCGCTGCATTTGAGGTGGAGCCACCCGCTGCAGCTGGTGCACTGGACGCTGTAGCTGTTCCTGCGGATGACCTTGCTGCAGTCCGAACAGTGCCACAGACCTGCTTTCTTGTTGGCCGGTCCGCTCTCCGCCACTCTCCGCGCTTCCGGCGGGTCCGGGGGAGTGCGGACCCGGGGGGTCGTCAGATGGGGCAGGCCACGGGAGGTCGCGGTTGGAGCAGGCGGAGCGGCCACTTCTGCAGCCGTTGCACCAGCCGGTCTTGTCCTGGGGCCATCGGAGGCGGCACCTAGGACGAGTGAGGCGGCGGGTGGTCGGAGCCTCCTCTCCCGCAGGCATTCCATCGTTAGTTCTCTGGGTGGTATTCGCGGTGGCGGCGGGCTCGGGATCGAGTTTGGCCTCGCCGTCTTTCCAGGCCGCCACGTGGTAACCCTGTGGCGGGTGGAAGGCCGCTCCTGGGCGGAGCTTGGTCTCCTGGAGCAGGACAGCGACGGGTTGGGTACGGGCAAGTCTCGGTACCGTTGGGACCGAACGGTAAAGCGGACCGATACCCCGATCGGGCCGGCTGAGGGTTCGGTGCAGGAGGGCCATCAACCTCCTGTGGCATGCGACTGCGTCCACGACGCGCCCCTGGACTCCGGAGACTGTACCTGGTAATTCGTCCTACCGGATGACGAAATGTCGCTCTTTACGGGGATGCTGCGAAAATTCCAACCGAGTCAACGACGACCTTCCGGCCGCCCCCGATGACAACGCCAACCTGCATCGGGTTCTCCGTCTACGCGGAGGCGACAGTAACGTTACAGCTCCGTCCCGCCAGACCAGAAGCAGCAAAAAGCGAGGAAGGGGACACAGGTCCGGCTCAGAGCTCCAGGTCCTCCAGTTCAATTGCAACGGACTGCAGGCCCGCCGCACGGAGCTAGCCGCTGCTGCTGCTGCTGCTGCTGCTGCTGCTGCGTGTGCTGCAGACTTGCTCATTGTCGCTGACCTCCATTTCCTCAACCTTCTGATGCATGTCCTCTCGAGTGTGGGGGCCTAGCGGAGAATTAAATGCTTCAATATCAGCATAGATGGCGAACGGTGCTTCAATAGTTTTGAAGTAGTTTTGAAAAGACAGCACGCTGCGCTTCTCAGTAGGAACTCGTTCCTTGACAGCAAACTCATTAGAGCGATAGCACTGCTCTCTGTGCTCATTTAGCTTCTGATCAGTTACGAAAGAGCTCAAGCAGCGTTCACACCACTTTCTGTGGTAAAGACCGCTTTTACTGTTTAGTAGCCTATCAAGGCTCACAATTCCGCACCAGTGTTTATCCTCTTCATCCTTGTTAGCTGATTTGTTCAATAGTAGGAGAAGAACTACTTTGCGACTGCATGCGACTTCAACTCGTGGCTGCCTCAGCACACTGACACCGTTACTGCTTGACCAAGAAAAAACTACAAAACATAACCTTGGGTTCAATAATTCGATTCGTTTTAGCTGGTTGAGTCCAACGGGTAAGGAAATTCCTGAAAGATTGATATCGTTCAACCAGTCCTTGTAAGTAGAAAACCTTTGAGGGTTTTTCCTCAAATTCTCATCACCGTGATGCAGCACTGCAAGGCAGGCATACAAAAAACAATCAGAGCCAGTACTAGGAGGATTGATGACGGCTTTTTTGCCTTCAGCAGAGGAGGTAATTCAAAATTGCTTGCGTGACCAGAGTAGAAGCGCAGTCTTTGACCAACCGCAATATTCAAGTCGATGCAGTTGACGCGCACAATCACCCAACCACTGCCATTTGTGTTCATCTTCTCAATGATGCCTTCGCAACCATCAATCTGCTGCTTCCACCAATCATCAAAGCAAGCGGCGTCATTGACAGGTTGCAAACGAGTGCTGCTTACCCATCTTTCTTCCTGGTTCACCACTTCACCAGCTTGGATTCTGTTCATTCGGATGCTCATTTTTAGCTGCGCTCTAACTAAAAGATTTGGGTTCACCATCTTCTCGAATACAATTCGCTGTATTGCTTCCCTGCTCCGTCGGGCGAGTTCAAATGGATCACATGGTGCATCGCTTGGCACGGAAATTCGATACACCACCAGGGTTTCGTTGTGCGCACTTGCTACTTGCTGAATGTCTAAAATAAAAAAATTAACAGCTTTGCTTATTTTCTGTTACTCAAAGGATGATATTCCATGGTAATGAAATTTAGACTCAATAAGCACACTTAAATTGAATTTCTCGATTTTTAAATACAAAACTTCGAATGCACCCAGGAATTAAATAACTTAAGGCTGAAATTAAAAATGTTGTTGACTCACGATAAGGATGAATATTGCTGGCACCGTTGTTTTCGATCAAGCTGAGTTCCCTTCCTGCACTACCGCCGCCAGTGTCGCTTCCTGCACTGCCGCCGCCGGTGTCGCTTCCTGCACTGCCGCCACCGGTGTCGCTTCCTGCACTGCCACCGCCGGTGTCGCTTCCTGCACTGCCGCCGCCGGTGTCGCTTCCTGCACTACCATCGCCGGTGTCGCTTCCTGCACTACCACCGCCGGTGTCGCTTCCTGCACTGCCACCGCCGGTGTCGCTTCCTGCACTACCATCGCCGGTGTCGCTTCCTGCACTACCACCGCCGGTGTCGCTTCCTGCACTGCCGCCGCCGGTGTCGCTTCCTGCACTGCCACCGCCGGTGTCGCTTCCTGCACTACCACCGCCGGTGTCGATCAGACTGGAACCCTACTAGCACAATCTTGCTTAGTGTTGTTGGTGTCGGTTTCAGAGAGCCTATCGAAATCACTCTCCGAGTAGTCTGCCCCGGAACTTGATTCAGACCAATTATCTTCGCTCTCTGATTCTGACCAGCAGTCACAATCGGACTCTGAAAACTCGCTTGAGTCCTGGTCTGCTCTCTGTCCCTGCACAGTGAAAGTGCGGCAGAGTTGAACAACTGTTTTTAGAGCTTATCAACCTCGCCTCCATTTCAAAACCCCACCCTTTCCACTCAAGCCCCGCACCCGTTACAAAGTTTATTGCCCATTTATTATCAATCCCAGTGCGCCATAGGCAGACACTCAAGAACCAAGACAAGAACCTCTCTCTTATCTATTTCACTCCGCACTGACAAATAGTGCGGCAGAGTTGCATAGGCATGCTATAGGATAAGCACAGTGGGGACGCTGAGGAGTTGCAATGGCCAGGCACAAATTGAGGTGGACGTTTCCACGCTATGCCTACCTTGTTTTTAATTTGTTTACTCTGCTATTCTAAAAACCTTCCGATTCTTTGCTTTGCTACAGAGTTGCATTAATGCGGCAGAGTTGAACAACTGTTTTAGAGCTCACACCTATCTGTCCCTGCACAGTGAGAGTTGCATTGGCATGCTATAGGATAAGCATAGTGGGGGACGCCGAGGAGTTGCAATGGCCAGGCACAAATTGAGGTGGACGTTTCCACGCTATGCCTACCTTGTTTTTAATTTGTTTACTCTGCTATTCCAAAAACCTTCCGATTCTTTGCTTTGCTACCTGCCTCCCCCAGTGCAGCAGAGTTGCATTAAGCGTTTCACCACCCGCGCCGCCTAGCCAATCACACCCACCCCACGCCCCCTTATTTCCATTGGCTATCTCAGCTGGCTTTTTTTACGCCCTCCTATCCTTTTTACATTACCGCCTATCTCCGCAGTGCAAGTGCGGCAGAGTTGCATAAACTCATACTACTGTGGGGGTACAAACTAGCAATTCTAGCCTATGCTTGGCTCAATTAATTATTAGTTGAGTTCAAGACGGTTGGTTGATGGTTGAAGACGCATTCAATTTAGCTCTACAAGAAGCCCAGCTCGTATTGTTGAATATGGAAGGCAAAGTGATTGAAGCTGAAGGGAAGCATTTCAAGCGAGAGAGCTGCACCTGCCTTTCAGCTGTGGGGACAAGAGTGGTGAAACAGACGGCGATGCCATGAGCTGGCAGCAACCCACATTCTACACGCTCCTGAAAAGGCGAGAGATTTGAAAATTTTCTCAGCCACCGGTGCTTGCATAAATAATAAATACAAGCTCTGTTTTCTGCCAACCGCCTTCCAGCCCGCCGTTGCGATAGTAACAAAGGGACCGAAAGCATCTCCCTAAACCCATGTGATGCGAGCGGGTAACACAAGTTGCTGCGAATCAGCTTGGAACGGCACAAAAAATCAATAGGCTTTTTCTCTTCCCATCCTGTTTCACGCTGCCAATGCTGAGGGAAACGCAACGCAGAAGCCTCTTCTGCCCCTGGCGCAGAGAGGACTCATCTCAGAACTCCATAAATGCCAAATCTACTAGCTCTTGCTCTAGAAGCAAAACTTTTTACGATTCCTCTACCACTTTTCGACAGAAGACAAAAGCACAAATACTTTTCCACTGGATAGTGTCTTAATCTGCTGGCTCTGGTTTCACTAATTGGATCATTTGCTCTCAATTGTAAGTTGCTGATCGGACTCAAACCTGACATTTTCCATATTTCATTAGACTTAAAGCGAGTACATACTCAGTAATACGACAGAAAACTAATTTCCTGTCACCAGACGGCCAGTTGAAATGCTGCTATTGCTGCCACTGCTGACGCTGAGTATCGTGGTAAAAAGTGAACCAACTTGTGACTCTCCGAAAGCGACTTTCCACCCGATCTCTGGCGCTGACTGCGTGACGTCCAGCTTCACCCACACCGTGTGGGGCTCGTGCGATCCTCAGTCCTGCAGCCTGTACTGCGCCAAGATGCCGAACTGCCGAGCCTTCTCTCTGCCGGATGGCGACTGCCTCTGCAAGCTGTTCCTGTTCGACAAGTGCAGCCACCGAGTGCAGTCAGTGGCCAACTGCACTCACCGAGTAACCGTGTACGTGAGATCGCTACCTGGAGTAGCTCCGGGTCGCCTGTGCCCACCCGGATACGAGCACTCTCAGTTCGGATCCTCATACAAGGTGTCGGCCTCACTGGTGACTAATTGGGTTGACGCTCTCTCCCGGTGCGGCTAGGAGGCCGGACTGTCGAAGTTCGCGGACGCTCTGGACTCCGACGAGTCACGTCACCTGATGTGGATCAAGAACGTGTCGAACATTCCTGTAGAGAGTTTGTACCTGGGTGGCCACCAGATTCCGGGCTCTGCGGACAAGACGGAAGGCTGGATCTGGGACGCCTGCAACGAGAGCATCCGGGCCGACGTCTGGGAGCCGGGGAGGCCGAACAAAGGATTGCCGGATCAGGGCTGCGCGGGTGTCTACACTGGTCACAAGCTCGGCGTCGATGATGTCGGATGCTCTAAAAGCTGGAAGTACATCTGCGAGTGCTTGTCCGTGTTCTAACTTACATGTTCGTAGCTCAGAAGCTTGAATGCTGTCGCATGGGACCATTAGAGGGGGGCCGTAGCCCAGCGGTAGCGCAGCTGCTCTGGTGTGCCAGCGACCCAGGCTCGATTCCAAGTGCAGTCACATTAATTTGGGGCTGAATTGGAATCTCGGCTTGGCTTTGCTCGGACAATTAACGGCCTTGAGGGCCAACCCCCCAAGGCGCAGTGAAGTGTACATGCCTAACGATAATATAAAGTTAGGGCCGCTGTACACTCCTGTGTGAGTGTGTGCCTGCGTACGTATCCGCGCGCTTGTATGCCTGCTCAGGGGAGTCGGCGGAATGGGCAGTAATGCCTCTCGCCGGTTGTGTGCCTATGTCGCTTAAAGTGCGCCAGGGTGCACACAACCCCCCTGCCTCTAATAATAAAAAATGGGACCATTGAAAGTTTGAAGATACGAGCTACCTCGACATTCTCTATAAGTGAAAAATATTTAGAGTCAACCAACGCAGCCCAACTGTTGCATGTTTTGTTTCTGTGATCATATCAATCAACCTCTTTCTCGCTATCCTAAGTGGAACGCAAACTGCCTTTACGAGTACATCCTGTAAGGAAACTGTTTTGACTTTGGTCCGTCTCTCTGTGTCAACCAGACCCTATAGCTTAACATCTGGAATACACAATCAAACACCAAATACCTTTTTAATTGGCAAATTTCAATGCCATAAGCATGTTTTATCTAACACCAACATGCGTGCAATAGCAATAACTTTTTACGGCTTGTTGGAACAACTGTACTGAGCTTATGAGCCACTGACATTTGTGCGGTCTGTGATCCGAAAATGATGGTCACACAAACGAGCGAGCGGCATCTGCTTCTCAGATGGGGACAAGAGAAGTGAAACAGACGGCAATGCCAAGAGCTGGCAGCAACCTCACCGAAAAGCGGTGAGAAATTTGCAATTTTCTGAGCCACCGTTGTTTGCGTGGATAATAGATGTGAACTCATGCTCCGCTTTTTCCCAATCGCCTCCCAGCCCGCCGTTGCCATCGTAACAAAAGGGACCCGAGAGCTTCTCCCTAAGCCCATATGATGCGAGCGGGTAACACAAGTTGCTCCGAATCAGCTTGGAACGGTAATGCAAATTCCAATTAATGCAAATTATTAATTGGTTTTTCTCTTCCCATCCTGTTTCACGCTACTAATGCTGTTTGAAGTGCGACGCAGGAGCCTCTTCTTCTCCTGGCGCAGAAAGGACTCATCTCCGGGCCTATTACTCTAAGGGAGCAATAACTTTTAAGATTCCTGTACCACTTTTCGACGCGACGAAACACTAAAACAGAAAACCGGCGTGCTTTTCCACTGGATAGTGTCCGAATCTGCTGGCTGATATAAACCTGATATTTTCCTTATTGCATTAGACTTGCAGCGACCACATTAGAGCTTCTCAGTAATACGACCGAAAACTGAATTTACTGTCACTAGACAACCACATGAAATGCTGCTACTGCTGCTACTGCTGACGTACTTCAGCGTTACGGTAAAAAGTGAATCAACTTGCAACTCTCCGAAAGCGACTTTTCACCCCATCTCTGGCGCTGTCTGCGTGACTTTCAGCTTCTGTAGAGTGTTCTACCTCCCTCAAAAAGTGATAAAATTGTGAACGTACTACTTACATAGTAGTAAGACAAGTAGCATGTATACGAATAAGCGTTGAATCACATATATATCTTAATCAACCAATCAGAAGAGCGAAAAGTCGGACATGTAATTTTTAGCAACCAATCAATCATGTGACCTACAATTGTCAGTTCAAACCCCATCTGCGATTCATCATTGGTCACGTGTGACCTACATTTGTCAGTTCAAACCCCACCTACGATTCATCATTCGGCTTGCACCCGGATGAACCAATCAAAGGTATCTAAAAATAGCTCAGCTACGGTAACAATCATGCGCGCTTACACTAGACTAGTTGCGCAACTTTCTACCCTGTCATGCTTGACAGCAACCAAAGTGTGACCCTTTGACATTTACGAAAAAGGTGATGGACGACCTCGAGAGAGGTCCATTTGCCTATAAATACAAGTGGTCCGAAGCGGACCCGGAGCCAACTCCCGACGATAGGAGAAGCTCCGAAGAGGAAGCCTTAGGAGGACTTCCTGATCACTAAGTCAATCGAGACTCGGTCGAGTTGTTGCGGTAAGCCTTGCTCATTTGCGCCCGTGGTTTGAGTCGACTCACTATTGTTATAGTGTTAGAGTCTGTTGAGACTCTTGAGTCCATCTGAGACTCCATTGGTTGTAGTCACCCGAAGGACTACCCTAAAAGATCTTAGAGGATCTATTAGAGATTACCGGAGCAATACCTAGAGTGCATTGAGGCACTACTAGAAGGAGAAGGCTTAAGTGAAACCGCAGGTCGGCGCAGGGTACCCATTGTTGACACGAGGCCTCCGATTGGTCCTGACTGCAGATACCGGCCGGAAACAACTTCATCGGAAGTAAAAGAAGATACAGGACTAGATCAACCGATTCTAGACGTCTACACTTCCTGAAGAACAGGAACGCAACAGATTGCGAGAACAACTCATTGGACGAGAACTCCAAGGAGATCTGTCAAACCAGAGTCAAGGTAAGCAGTACCTTCATTTGATAACTGGGTTGCCTAGCAAAGTAGCTAGATGTGATTGTTCCTTGATTACTGAGAAAGTCTTGGTAGTAAGGAACATCACTTCACCCACACCGTGTGGGGCTCGTGTGACCCGCAGTCCTGCAGCCTGCACTGCGCCAAGATGCCGAACTGCTGGGCCTTCTCGCTGCCGGATGGCGACTGCCTCTGCAAGCTGTTCCTGTTCGACAAGTGCAGCCACCGAGTGCAGTCAGTGGCCAACTGCACTCACCGAGTAACCGTGTACGTGAGATCGCTCGCCTGTGCCCACCCGGATACAAGTACTCTCAGTTCGGATCCTCATACAAGGTGTCGGCCTCACCTGCGACCAATTGGGCTGACGCTCTCTCCCGGCCGGACTGTCGAAGTTCGCGGACGCTCTGGACTCCGACGAGTCACGTCACCTGATGTGGATCAAGAACGTGTCGAACATTCCTGTAGAGAGTTTGTACCTGGGTGGCTACCAGATTCTGGGCTCTGAGGACAAGACGGAAGGCTGGATCTGGGACGCCTGCAATGAGGTCATCCGGGCCGATGTCTGGGAGCCGGGGACGCCGAACAACGGATTACCCACTGAGGGCTGCGCTGCTGTCCACAAGATCGGCGTCGATGATGCCGGATGCTATTTCAACTGGAAGTACATCTGCGAGTGCCTGTCCGTGTTCTAACTTACGGCATGTTCGTAGCTCAAAATTTTCTATACTTGTCGCATGGGACCAACGAAAATTTGAAGATACACTGCAAACTTCATCCCCAGCTTTCCAGCATAACTAATCTCTTATGTTATCCTGATACTGGGTTCTCGAGTGATCTGGAAGGAATTCTAGCTATTCACCATTGTCTAAAAATTCAGTCCTCAGATCTAAGGAGAATTGGTGGTAACAGAATATTATCGCGATATCTTAGCAATCGCATATTAATATATTAGTCTTTGTTCTCGCAATATCTATTCTATGAGCTAATTTTTAATAGTAGAAAATGAGATTTTTGTGACGTGGCGTTGATTTGATTTTATGCTCAACATTGGAGACAAAACCGGCCGTTATACAATAAAAGATGCAATTTCGAAAAAGCTAAATATAATAGACAGATCGATAGTCAGATCGACCTTAGCGGAACGGCCGGAGGGAGAGAGCAAAGGCAACAATTGGAGAGCACGAGCAATACATCCCAAAAAACCCGAAAAAGGGATTAAAAAGTTGGGTACACGGCGACGAACGCCAGACAGGCGCCACCCCGTCGTAGAGAGTTGCCTGAGAAGGCTGTCGCCGCCCAACCCGCATCTGTCAGAGCCCGAGCGAGGCGGCGGTCGAATTGACGCGATGTCATCGGGCACCAGCTTCCGGTTATGTGGACGCAAAACAGCCGAGTCAGCGCCGGCGCAGACCGCAGCTTGTTAGCCTGAAAATGCCGGCGCAGGGCTTGGACAGGACATAGTGGGTGGCTTCCGAGCGCTGGCAGCACCGCCTCCTGGTAGTCTTGTCCGCATTGGTTGGTCTTCGACTGTCGAACTCGGAGTCTCCAGCACTGACCATCGGCCTGAGCGTCGCTGACGAGAATGGAGTGGCGCCCGCATACATTTGCTTTCCTGAGAAGCGCCCAGAAGCAGCAGAGCACAGCAGCCCAAAAGGCGGCGTCTGCAGGGTCTCTTGGGTTAATCTGTTTTGCCAGTGAAAGCGGAACCGTCGGGGTGATGGAGTCTTTCTGCTTGACTGAATGGCTGCTTGTCCGTTTGGCGCTCTTAACTGCCAGATCGATCAGGCCGGACTTGGTGATGTCGGGGAGTTGCGCCAGCTTGAAGCTCCAGCTTGATGGCCGCCAGGTGTCCACCGAGGCTAGGCTGCCAGGTGCCACGCCGCGCTTAGCCAGGCGTCGCACGTACTCGACCAGGTGCACCGGGGACGCCGCTAGTGGCTGAACACCCTCGAGGTCGCAGAAGCGCTGCCACTGTTCGAGGTTTGAAGCGTACGACGCCCTCGTACTAGGAGCCCAGGCGTCAGCGAGGAAGCGAAGGAGCAGCCCGGGTAGGCGGGAGGCAGGAGGCACCGGACCTGCAAAAGCAAAAGGGAGACGGAGGCAGGGCAGAGCGCGTGGCGCGAGATGCAGCAGGATTCAGCAGCAAAATCATGCAGGCTACGGTAGAAGCGGAGAAAAAAATTCTGCGCCCCGCTTCTAGAAGCAAGGCGAGAGGCCGGGTCTGCCAGGACCTGGAAAGCGCCTGGAACGTGAAAGGCCCGCAGCCGCAGACCCCACGCGTCGCAGGCAAGTGACAGCGTGTGCAGGAGCCGGTTGACGTCGTTACATGGCGAGCTGAGCTTGTTCAGCGCACCGACAGCCGCCGAGCTGTCGCTCTACACGACGATGTCCGCACTACACGACGACGAAGCGGGCCGGGGCCGCGAGGATGCTGAGGACAGGCGTCGTGATAGTCTCCTTAACGTTGATGTGGGCCGAAGCAAAACGACGACCAGCGTCATTCTTACAGTTGATGTAGAGCCAGTCGGACTTATTGGCCTCCCGAACAATGCAGCCATCCCCCGAGTTGCAGGCGTCAGTCTCGATGACGATCCTTCGAGCGTAGCGAGGCCAGATGGACGCGCAGCCAATGGACTGAAAGCTTCTCCTCCACCAGTGCAGCAACTCGGTGAGGTGCGGGGCCAGCAGCAATTTGTCCCCAGGTCTAGTCGCCCGGCTCGCCAGCATCAGTAGAGGGCGGATGGAAGCTCGGCCTTTCCTGGTCACTCTGCTCACCCAGGACAGCTTGCCGCAGATCCGCTGGAGGTCGCGCTTGCTGATGGCAGCGCGTCGATGCAAGCAGCTCCCGAGTGCGTCTTCGAGTGCACTAAGCTTGGCCGGTGGGATGCTCAGCGTCCCCGACTCTGTGTCAATCAGGACGCCCAGGAAAACCGTGCGCCGCGACGGCCCGCTAGACTTTTTTTCGTTGATGGTGAAACCGAGGCTCGTCGCCAGGCTCCTCAAGCTCTCGTAGGCCTCGAAACAGGCCTCGTAGGTGCTCCCGGCCACAGCGAAGTCGTCGAGGTAGCCAACGCAGGTGAACCCGCGCCGTTGCATCATGCGCACCACCGCCTTAGACAGCCTGTTAAAATGGTACACCGAGGCCGCAGCGCCGAAGCTCAGCCGGGTGTCGACCAGGTAGGTAGGCTCGCTGTCGCCGCTAATTGCCATTTGACGCCCAGAGCGTTGAGAGAAGGATGGACACCTACTGAGCGATACGCCTCCTTGAGATCGATCTTGGCCGTGAAATCACCGGGATTGAGTTGTGAGCAGAGGCCGCTAACGGTCTCAAACTTAATATTGTCGTCTGCGATAAAGTGGTCGTTGACCGCACAGCCTTCCGGACGACTGAAGTTGTGGATGATACGGACTCCACCGTCCTCTTCGGGATGGCACCAAGCGCGGAGATCTTACACGGACGTCGGCTGACTGACACACCGCCCGCTGGTGATCTCACGCTGCAATTGCTATTCGACCAACGTCTTGTACTCAATGGCGGACGAGTAGTTCCCAACTTCGGAAGGTTTAAAATCTGTTTCAGTAGTGAGCGCGAAGCCGTTTTGGACTCCGTCAATTAAAAAAGGCGCGTCGGGGTCGCCGTCCAGCTCCTTCGCCCAGGCATTTGAGTCAAGGGAGCCACTCGGATTGAAATTGATGTCGCGAATGGAGTAAAAACTTGGGATTAAAAGTTGCGGCTGCCAGCTTGCCGGGGCCACTGGAGCGCAGCTATTCGTTTTTTGCCGCGTGTTGCGTCTCACCGTGGTCCGAGCGCAAGCAGACCCGGCACGCATGAGCGTGCTTGCAATTCTGGAACTTGCAGCCACCACGGGTGTTGAACTTGAGGCAGACGGGCGCTCCATGAATCACCGGAATCTTCCTGTCCAGGCGAGAACGGGCATGTTGTGGAGTCTGCTACGGGGCGATGAGGTGCCGTGCCACCAGCGAGAAACTCGGTCGCGCCCAGTCTTGAATGCCCGCCTGCTGCTCTCTTCTGAATGCGTCGTCGAACCGCATGATCCTGGTGGTGTCGTAACCTGCCTCGACCAGCTCACCGATCTGCACATTGTACTGCAAGTACTGCCGAACGCCTTCCAGGTCGAGCTGTCCCCTAGAGATCAGGGCGTCGAGGATGCGCTCGTTGCCGACTATCCGCTGACCGATTCCCAGCGATTCGGGTTTAGGCTGATTGGCGGTTGCATGCAGCACCTTTTCCCTACGACTCGTCGACGCCGTCCGAGGGTCACAACCGCAGAAATCCGTAACGAGTGGTGCCGCCCGTAGCCCTGGTTGAGTTACTGAGGGCTCGAACCCGAGGCCTCTGAGCATACTCGGGATATTCATGTCGCTACTACAATCAGAAAGGCTCATTAAGAAGCTGATGGTCCACCTCACCTGGTCTAAATTGGCCTTCCAGCTGCTGGCGCATTGCTGCCGTCTCTATGTCAAAATCTATTATGGTCTTGTGCGGCCGAGCTATAGCTCCCAAAATTTTCTGCTGCAGACACAAGAGTTGAAGTTTGTAAGCAGTAGAGCTCAACAAACAAGTAATTACTTACATTTTCATTACTGGAAGTTACCATTTTCATTAACTATCCCAAACGGCAACAGACGACTTTAAAAATTCTCGAAAGCATGATCGATCGAGTAACGATCGATTCAATCATTTGAAATGCAACTATGTGTTAACCAAATCACCAAAAGGTCAGCTTCCAGTCATGGTGCTTAAGATATGATGCATATGAATTTTCAGCACCAGAAAGCAAGGCAAAACAAAGTAAGCAAGAGGCCCTTCACCTTTAGCTGAACTGCACTAAAGAAATATTTATTTTTGATTTTACGTGCTTGATGAATAGTAAATCAGTTTGTGAAGCTTTTGAAGTAGAAATCCTCAGATGTTTGTTTTTCTCAAGTTAGATTTTTAAATGTAACTTAACCTTTGGCTTTTTAGGAAAAATCGGCTGCAAAAATGAGATCAAAAATGAATACGTTGAAAAATGACATCTTACTAGAAATTTTAAAATGGCTCACAAAACTCAGTTATGAAATAGTTTTACAATATATGGAGCTAAATTTAATTTCTTTTTTTGAAAAAGTTATTTTATCTGCTGGCAGACAAAAAGGCAGTAGACAAAATAATTGTACACTACTTTGTATGCTGGCTCATTGGAAAATAGGAAAAAGTCAATATTTTTGCTTGCCATTGCCCTATTAGCCTATTTTTTTACCAAATGTTTTTTATGTGCAATATATACAATCTAAGAATAAAGGAATGGTAAAATGTTGGATTAGTATGTTATCAATTGGCAAAAAGTCATTTTTGTAAAAATTTGGACATTTTTCAAAGCAAAAGACATCATTAAGATTTTGTACCTTTTAAAAACAAATAGAAAGCTTTTGAAGGTTGAAACAAACTATAGATAAAAGTATGGTACTTGCATCATCAGATAAAAGCATTGGTGACCAAATAATCTATTATATTTTTAATGTATTAGTAATTCAAAGTTTTTGAATTGACAGAAAAAAATGTTACAACCATAACGTTACGACCATAAGGCTGCCTTTTCTTTTGCACCTTTGTTGCCTTTTGAGCTTATATATTCTAATAAAAGAGTATGATTTCTAAAGATGTTCTTAGTCACATTTAAAAAATGTATTGCAAAATATCAAAAATGAAAAATGTTATAAGACTTTTACCTTTTAGTTTCTATATGTCAAAAATCCTGTCGTTACGACCATAAGTGTCATTTAAGGTTTAATAGTATCTATACTAATAATGATATCTATATGAAACTCTATAAATATATTCTAGACAAAATAATCTTTCATTTAAAATTAAAATATTGGTTTAGTATATTCTATTATTAGATTTCATTTTATAAGTAAAAATAGCCTGTCATGTTATGACCGTGCTTATATGGAATGAGCCTGCTAGCATTGTTTGTTTAAATTATAATTCATATTTGTAAAAACTAAATGATAAACCTCTAATTATGATGTAGAAAGCAATTATAACATATTATCTAACCTAAAGAAGTAAAAAACAAAACACAATCTTTTTGAATAATGTTTGTCTTTGACTTTTGGTTTTAAACAAAATGATCTAGTCAATATATGTCTATATCTAAATATAGCTTATTTAAGATTAGGATTATTTACTCTAAGCCCTTAAAAATTGCCATGAAAAAAGATAAATAATTAGCTAGGCCTATTTATAATCAAGATGAGTCATGATAAACCAATGTGGCCACAAGGCAAACCTATTTTTTATTGCTTTGAAGAGAAGGCTGAGAGGAGGTTAGGGTATAGAAATAAAAGCTCGTTCTCTCTTATCAATTTCCCTTATTTTAAACTCTATGAGTATGATTCTATATCTTATTTGCCATTGCCAAACTATCTAGTTTTAGATAGGCCTAGCTTTTGAATAACCAATAGTCCCTAGGCAATATCCATGGTCAGGAAGGTGTGCTGTGTGTGCCGCAACAAATCCTTTGCAATTTTTTTAACTTTGCGCCATGTGCCAAAAAAATTAATGTATTCAGGTATATAATTTTACATGTTTTTTAATTTTTTGCTTTTAGTTTAAAAAACTACGATTGTTGTAATATTTTTTAGGTATACATATATAATGTTACTATAATTTAAAAAACCTTTTTGTACCATTTTAAATTTTGAAAAGCAAGTTTGTCATTGTGTTTCATATTTTATATGTGAACTAAAAAGTTAATACAGTATAGACTGCACTAGGTAAGACACTTCGTGCGTTCTATGGCACACATGGCATACATCAAATTTTCTTTTACACCATTTGCGCCGTGTGCGCCAAAAAATATTCTGTGTGCGCCGCAATTTTGCCTGAAATCTACCACCTTCCTGACTGTGGGTCAATATTATATTATTGAAAATTAGGCCTATACTTGTTAATTTAGCCCATGGTCAAAGTTATAGTTAAGAAATAAAACATCATAATAGTCTTTTGATATCTATAGGCCTATACCCTAGGAGCTAGAATAGCCAATAATAATTTAGAGGTTAAAAGTTATTTCTCTTTGCAAAAGCTGATTTATAGCAATGCCTAGGCTATACTGTGGCCAGTGGCCACCTTAAACATATGCCCATAGGGTGCCCCTATTAAGTTTGAGTTTTATTGTTTTTATATAGAAAATACACATTATTGTATATATATATATACATGTGTATAATATATATTTATGTTAACATATACCAGCTTAGTAATCTGTGCCCCCCTCTCTATTCAAAATTTTTGGGATTTGTACCTATCAAGATAATGTTTATTATGTGTTAGAAAATTTTTAGACAATTCTTTTTTTCATCAAATTTTTAACTTTATCAATTTTTATTTATTATATATTAATGTCTAAAAATTATTTAGTAATATAATAAATTGTTTAAGGCTAATTATGATAAAGAAAGTGCTTATTAAAAAGTAGCACTAAATAATCTAAAGCCAGTTTATATAGTGTATTAGTTTAATACAAATTTGAGCATATATATATATATATATATATATATATAGGGTGGTAGTTTAGCAATAAAGACTAGCTGACAACAATTAAACATTTAGAAACTAGTCCTAGCTAGCAATTACAAGTTTAAATCTCACTTTTAGACATACAGGTAGAAGCTGATGTTGGGCTTACAATGCTTTCTTAAATAAATTTTTAATATAAATATTGTCTTTTTGTTTTGAGGTTATTTATTCTAAGTTTCAAAAGAAAATATACATATGTTATACTTTATATATCACAATATAGCTGACCTATTTTAGATAGAGGCAAGGAGCTATGTGCATCCTAGTACACTTTAAGTGACATTGTCTTACAAATGGCAATAGGCATTATTGCCCATCCCACTAACTCAGCTGAGCAGGCACATAAGCACACGGATACATGCATAGGCATACCCACAGACACACACAGAAGTGTACAGTAGCCCTAACTATTTATTGTTATACATGTGCACTTCACTGTGCCTTGGGGGTTGGCCTTCAAGGGCATTAATTGCACAAGCAGAGCCAAGCCGAGATTCTAATTTAGCCCCAAATTAATATGACTGCACTTGGAATCAAGCCTGGGCTGCTGGCACATCTAAGTAGAGAGTTGATTGAAATGATGTTTTATCGAGACAGACAAAGGCAAAAAATAAGAGTACGCAAGGAATTTAATGCAAATTTTTATGGCCACTCAACTTTAAAATAAAAAAATTTGAGCCAAATCGCACTACTTTAAGTAAGCAAGATGGAACAGTGCCTCATGTGCCTCATATATTGCATTGATTTCTGTGCATGCAGGCCATGAAGAAGAGCCCGGCCGTGAAGGCCGCCCTAATTGATGGCCTGCTGTCAGACTCGGCCACTCACATTCACATGCTGCTGCAGAGCCAGGACCGGCAGCTCATGTCAGACACGATGCAGCAGCTGGCTCAGAATCCCAAATCTATTGATGCATTTCTGCGCATCCTGACCGAGTTAGTTGCCAAGCACCCGCAGTCCGCTAGCCAGGCTTTGCAGTGGCTCAATCGCTTGGTTGAAACCCACTCTGGCTACATCATGTCCTCGCCTGACCTCATCAATCGGCTGGGACAATTGAGATCGCAGCTGCAGGTATAAAATAAGATTTTTTTGTCCATTATATATTTGAATATCGGATGCAAGCCAAGTATGGTATGCCCAACACGCTTAGCGTCCCAATAAACACCCCAGAATAATGGCTGTCCCAATAAACACCTCAGAATAATGGCTGTCCCAATAAACACCCCAGAATAATGGCTGTCCCAATAAACACCCCAGAATAATGGCTGTCCCAATAAACACCCCAAGAATAATGGTTGTCCCAATAAACACCCCAGAATAATGGTTGTCCCAATCAAAACCTCAGAATAATGGTTGTCCCAATAAATACCTCAGAATAATGGTTGTCCCAATAAACACCCCAGAATAATGGTTTTCCCAATAAACACCCCAGGGTAATGGGTAGTCCCAAAACACCTTAAAGAACCACTCCAATAGAAAAGCTTTAACAAAATCGCCCGATAAACATCCCTAAACAGAATCGCCCGATAAACATCCCTAAACAGAATCGCCCGATAAACATCCCTAAACAGAATCGCCCGATAAACATCCCTAAACAGAATCGCCCGATAAACATCCCTAAACAGAATCGCCCGATAAACAACCCTAAACAGAATCGCCCGATAAACATCCCTAAACAGAATCGCCCGATAAACACCCCTAAACCGAATCGCTCATATGAATACTGCGGCAATAAAAACCCTAGTTTAAATGGTCCCAGCCTCCAAAAAAATAATTTTTGCCACCCGGTGACAAAACGTGGCAGACACGGCTAGCCAGCATGCAGCGGCTGCTCATGCTCAAGGGCCGGCTGGACTTGCTGCTCAGCCTGACGGACAATCGGAGAGCAGCGGCGGCCAATGGAACAGACGCCTGCGCCAGGCAGAAGCCGGCCGTGACCCACCGCGACAGCGACTCGGAGTTGACGGAGAGCTCCGACGGCGAAGCAGGCGACGGATCCGAGGCCGAGGAACCTGACGACTTGGCCGGACAGCTGCTGGGCAATGTCGGCTCCTCATCTGGATCGGAGGCTGGACCAGACGATTATCTTGATGACGTGCGTTGATAGGGCTGTTGTCTGGCATGGCGTTTTCATGCTGGGTAGCTAATTATGCCGATTCTAATCTGGGTAGCTAATTATGCAGATTCTAATCTGGGTAGCTAATTATGCAGATTCTAATCTGGGTAGCTAATTATGCAGATTCTAATCTGGGTAGCTACTTATGCAAATTCTAATCTAAGTAGCTAATTATGCGGATTCTAATCTGGGTAGCTACTTATGCAAATTCTAATCTAAGTAGCTAATTATGCGGATTCTAATCTGAGTAGCTAATTATGCAGATTCTAATCTGGGTAGCTAATTATGCAGATTCTAATCTGGGTAGCTAATTATGCAGATTCTAATCTGGGGCGGCAGCATACTCAAAAAACCTCCTCTCAACTAAAACTCCCAAACTCAACAGGCAGAGGACGGCGACGTCGACATGAGCGACGAGGATGCCAGCGAAGGCGACGGCGAGGAGGGCGAAGGCGGCAGCGAAGACGCTGAAGGCGACTCCGACGACGAGGAGTTCGAGGACGATGAAGAGGGCAGCGGGTTCAGCAGCGACGAGGCCGCTGGAGGCGGGGCGTCCAAACGGGCCGCGCTGAGCGGCTGAGAAGCGTTTTTTCATCTCTGCCTTTTTAAATAACTTTTATGTGCATTTTTTAGTAACCATCAAGTATATGAAGCAGTGCACCCACCTTTGCTGACATTTCTGACTAGGGAATTTTGTCCTCTCCCAGCCTCGCTTATTTCGGTTTATTTGAAGTGCCATTTGGATTGTAGCCTGCTTAGTCACTCTCCAGTGACCTACTCCACTCTCCAGTGACCTACTCCACTCCCCAGTGACCTACTCCACTCTCCAGTGACCTACTCCACTCTCCAGTGACCTACTCCACTCTCCAGTGACCTACTCCACTCTCCAGTGACCTACTCCACTCTCCAGTGACCTACTCCACTCTCCAGTGACCTACTCCACTCTCCAGTGATCTACTCCACTCTCCAGTGACCTACTCCACTCTCCAGTGACCTACTCCACTCTCCAGTGATCTACTCCACTCTCCAGTGATCTACTCTACTCTCCAGTGACCTCCACTCTTCAGTGACCTACTCCATTCTCCACTCTCCAGTGACCTACTCCACTCTCCACTCTCTAGTGACCTTCTCCACTCTCCACTCTCCAGTGATCTACTCCACTCTCCAATGACCTCCACTCTTCAGTGACCTACTCCATTCTCCACTCTCCAGTGACCTACTCCACTCTCCACTCTCTAGTGACCTTCTCCACTCTCCACTCTCCAGTGATCTACTCCACTCTCCAATGACCTCCACTCTTCAGTGACCTACTCCACTCTCCACTCTCTAGTGACCTTCTCCACTCTCCACTCTCCAGTGACCTACTCCACTCTCCAGTGACCTTCTCCACTCTCCAATGATCTACTCCACTCTCCAGTGATCTACTCTACTCTCCAGTGACCTCCACTCTTCAGTGACCTACTCCATTCTCCACTCTCCAGTGACCTACTCCACTATCCACTCTCCAGTGACCTACTCCACTCTCCAGTGACCTACTGGACTACTCTTGAGTGACCTACTAGACTACTAGTAACCTATTAGGCAACTCTCCAGAGGCTTGAGACATACCATTCACTCACTCATTATTACCGGACCTTTAGTTATTAAAGTCAGACAGAAGGATCAGCATATATTCCTACTGTTGAGTAGTGCGATCAGCATGTTGTTATCTTGAAGCAGCTGCTACATTGAAATCCAATGCGTTTCCAGCAGTGCCTGCAGTCCGCTCGCATGCTGCTCTGCTCTCGCTGCGCCTGCCGGATGCTGGGGCGACTCAGTCCGACCGGCCGCTCGCTATCAAAAGACACCTCCCAGGAGGTGCCCACTAGCTTCAATGATGACCTAGAAGAGAATAAAACTTCCGTGACTATTCTTAATGAGGATAAATCCATGGTCTTCTTTGAGCGATTCGGCCGCTACGGCTTCAAGCTTAGCACGGGGATCTTCGTGCTCGGCCCCGTGCTGGCATTCCCGAAGTCCGTGTTCAGCTGGAGAGTGTCCGGAACGGGCGATATTGGCCCGGCCAGCCTGTCCGTTCTGCAGGTCCTCTACCCCCGGCCTGACATCTTCCTGTTGGGCAAAGGCGACCCGACTGCTAACCTGGATAGCTCGGCTCTGAACACCTGGTTTAGGTATAATTAGCTATGCTCTGGCTTTTTCCTGATTGGCTGACGCAGATTGCTGTGTGCTGATTGGCTGACGCAGATTGCTGTGTGCTGATTGGCTGACGCAGATTGCTGTGTGCTTATTGGCTGACGCAGATTGCTGTGTGCTTATTGGTAACTGATTAGCTGATAAACTAAGCAGATAGCTGATTGGCTGATAAACTAATCAGGTAGCTGATTGGCTAGTAAACTAAGCAGGTAGCTGATTGGCTGATAAACTGAGCAGGTAGCTGATTGGCTGATAAACTGAGCAGGTAGCTGATTGGCTGATAAACTGAGCAGGTAGCTGATTGGGTGGTAAACTGAGCAGGTAGCTGATTGGCTGATAAACTGAGCAGGTAGCTGATTGGGTGGTAAACTGAGCAGGTAGCTGATTGGCTGGTAAACTGAGCAGGTAGCTGATTGGGTGGTAAACTGAGCAGGTAGCTGATTGGCTGGTAAACTGAGCAGGTAGCTGATTGGGTGGTAAATTGAGCAGGTAGCTGATTGGCTGGTAAACTGAGCAGGTGCTAACTATCTCATTTGCTGCCGCATCCTGTCTCCAGGGAGCTGCGTATCAACTGGGAGATTCTGCCCACAGAGGAGGCGCTCACCACTTTCAACTTCCTGAACTCTGAGGGCCGCCACGTTGCTGGCGCCTTCCTGCCGCCCAGCATGCGCGACATGTACAAGGAGGATCTGCAGGCGCTGGAGGTGGACAAGCGGCGCCGGGCGAACTACCAGCTGCTGGAATCCACGGGCGGCCACTACCGTAGCGAGCTGCTGGACTCGCCGCCGCAGCAGCCATCCGAGCGGACTTTTCGCGATGCCGCCGCCTCATCGCTGGACTCGCTGAAGCGCCCGAGCTCGGCTGCGTTCGCCGAGTACCAGCGGCGACAGTGGGTGGCCGAGGAGGCCGGCGAGAACTACCAAACGGCGAGGGCGGCTCAGAGGGCGAAGGCACACGCCCAGCTGCAGACGGACCGGCAGCGGCAGGTTGAAGAGGCCAAGCGCCGCGTGAAAGACGAGCAAGAGGGCCTGGACGGAGCTGACGGCGACGGCGAGGCCAGAGACGACGGACGTCCTGGTGGACAGAAAAAGTAGCTGCATCGACTTTCTGGTAGTATCTTAGCAAATCTGCAAGCCCAGCATCTCCTAGCAGAACTCTCACCAATCAACTCTGAGCAGTGCAGCTTCTTGACCTCAAATTTCGCATTGTAGTTGTTTTGCTTAAAAATATAATCCACTTCTGATGGCTAGAACTGAAGTTTGAAGTCTGTCGTTTTGCAATTCAATTTGTGAAGAATTCTTTATGATTTCGGCTTTTTGCTTTTTGCTCAGATTCTTGACACACCATTCAGATTCTCGTGACACCATTCAGATTCTTGTAACACCATTCAGATTCTTGACACACCATTCAGATTCTCGTGACACCATTCAGATTCTCGTGAAACCATCTAGGCTCTTGTGACACCATTCAGATTCTCGTGACACCATTCAGATTCTCGTGACAACATTCAGATTCTCGAGACACCATTCAGATTCACGTAACATTATTCAGATTGTCGTGACAACATTCCGATTCTCATGACACCATTCAGATTCTCATGACACCATTCAGATTCTCGTGACACCATTCAGATTCTCATGACACCATTCAGCTTCTCATGACACCATTCAGCTTCTCATGACACCATTCAGCTTCTCATGACACCATTCAGATTCTCGTGACACCATTCAGATTCTCGTGACACCATTCAGATTCTCGTGACACCATTCAGATTCTTGAGACACTATTCAGGTTCTCGTGACATCATCTAGATTCCCGTGACAACATTCAGATTCCCGTGGTACCATTTAGCTTCTCAACACCATTCAGATTCTCGTGACAACATTCAGATTCTCAACACCATTCAGATTCTCGTGACACCATCCAATTTATTCAGGCAGTTATGGAGTAAGAATTATGTGGATTACTCTAATGGAGTTGTCCTCGCAGTTTCCATACCTATTGCAATAGTCACTCACTCCTGACTGCAGCTGTGCAAGCCCTGTGTGGTCCCCCAACCCTAATGCGCAAGCAGTGCACGCAAATGAACGCAAACACTCGGCGATTTCTCGCAGCGGGTTAATAATTAACAACCGGCATTTGCCTTGCATTGTCACGCTTGCTCTGGGAACTCCGGGGCCTCCAATTAACGATTCTACTACTCCGGCGATCCCGTTGTCATGGCAACCGTTTCCAGCCGTGATTGAGCTTACGCTCGTAGAATGTGAAAATTCTATCGGATAAGCAGAGAGCACATCGGCTTTAACGGGATTGGTTGCCTTGACAACCAGGTGGATTGGATGGATAATCCGATATTGGTTTAGCATACCGCTGCGTATTGTTTGGCCTGTTGGAACTGGGGAGCGGCCATATAACTACACGAGAATACCTGCCTTAATCCTGTTATTAGCCAGCATTGAGAGCTGATTGACCCGCTGCTCAATTCTTTCGGTGAGTTCTTTGCGCAGATTTGGAACATTTATAGTTATACTTGTACTTGCGTAGCAACTGACTGGAAATTGACAGCTCGGCTCGGCCCTTACCTCGAATATTCGTGCTCAGCTGCGAGTGCATGTCGGGGGGAGTCGCTTTTGATATCTGAGAAATCACCTGGGTTGTCTGAGAAAAGTTAGTATAAGGAAGTGCTGCTAGGATGTCAGATGAGCCCACTTTGGGTGTCAGGAAGTGCTGCTAGGGATGTCAGATGAGCCACTTTGGGTGTCAGGAAGTGCCGCTAGGGATGTCAGATGAGCCACTTTGGGTGTCAGGAAGTGCTACTTAGGGTGTCAGATGAGCCCACTTTGGGTGTCAGGAAGTGCTACTTAAGGTACTAAAGTAGCCCATTCAGGTAGCCCAAGATAGAAATTTTTATGTCAGAAAAACCTATCTCTGGGTGTCATGAGCTATTTAGGGTGTCAGAGGTCAGGGGGGCTGTCGTTCGATTCACAGCCATTTGGGCCAACCCCCGAGGCACAGAGAGTACATGCCTTACGATTAGAAAGTCGGGGCCGCTGCTATTGTGTGAGCGTGTGTACAGTATGAGCGCACAATTGTATATGCTCAGCAGAATGGGCATAATTGTGCTAGGGTGGCTGCAACCCTCCCGCGGATTTTTATTTGATCGATCTTCGCCGCATCTCTCGCGCATTCCTTTGGCAGCCAGACGCCAATGCCAGCCGGAGGAGGCCAGAAGCGCCGCCGTCAGCAGCCGCAGTCGGTGCAGCTCAGCCTGCCGCCGCACCACCAGCATCATCAGCAGCATCATCATCAGCAGCAGAGCCACTTCCGCAGAGAAGAAGCTGGATCAAAGACGCCAAGCAGCCAGCATCACCTGCAGCTGCCTCATCACCAGCATCAGCAGCAGCAGCCGGCTCGCCAGCTGAGCCTGTCGATGCTCATCGTGCTCAAGCGTCGACTGCGTGAAGTCCGCGCTCGCCTTCAGGCTCAGGCGGCGGCCAATGCGGTTCTGCATGGTCGCCGGGGCGGCGCCGGTCGCGGCGACAACTCCTACCGGACGCGGCCGGCCGCGCCAGCCTTCGCATCGCCCGGCGAGCCCGGCCAGGTTCTGCGGCACAGCCTGCACTTCTTTCTGGGCGAGTCGCACTACTGCCAGCGGGCCAGCGCCAAGCTCATCCGCATGGTCGCCGAGGATGTCAAGCGGCGCCTGAAATTGGCGCTGACCGGCTCGCGCCGCTTCAAACTGGTCGTGACCGCCGGCCTGGTGCAGAAGGCCCGCCAGGGCGGCCTGGAGGCCTCGCGCTGCCTTCTGGACGCCGGCTGCGATGGCTGCGCCACGGCCAGCCTGGACCGGCCGACCTTCGTTGCCTCCGCCGCCGCCTATTGGTTCTACTATGAGTAGCGAGATGCGGCTTGTGTGCATGCAATGGCTGACTCTACTATGAGTAGCGAGATGCGGCTTGTGTGCATGCAATGGCTGACTCTACTATGAGTAGCAAGATGCGGCTTGTGTGCATGCAATGGCTGACTCTACTATGAGTAGCGAGATGCGGCTTGTGTGAATGCAATGGCTGACTGATCCTGAGGTCTTTAATGTACGAATGAAATTAATAATAAAAATATGTTTTTTGATTAAGTTTTCAAGTTACACAGCCAGTCAATTTATTTTTAATTTCTTTGTTCATTTTGGCAAAAAATTTCAGATAAAGTACAGTGATAATCAGATTGTGATCACAGAGGGAATCAGATTGTGATCACAGAGGGAATCAGATTGTGATCACAGAGGGAATCAGATTGTGATCACAGAGGGAATCAGATTGTGATCACAGAGGGAATCAGATTGTGATCACAGATGGAATCAGATTGTGATCACAGTGAGAATCAGATTGTGATCA
Source organism: Macrostomum lignano (assembly GCA_002269645.1). NCBI lineage: Eukaryota > Metazoa > Platyhelminthes > Macrostomidae > Macrostomum > Macrostomum lignano. Next base: position 208,882 of record NIVC01001238.1, read on the forward strand.
CAGAGGGAATCAGATTGTGATCACAGTGAGAATCAGATTGTGATCACAATGGGAATCAGATTGTGATCACAGAGGGAATCAGATTGTGATCACAGAGGGAATCAGATTGTGATCACAGAGGGAATCAGATTGTGATCACAGAGGGAATCAGATTGTGATCACAGAGGGAATCAGATTGTGATCACAGAGGGAATCAGATTGCGATCACAGAGGGAATCAGATTGTGATCACAATGGGAATCAAATTGTGATCACAGTGGGAATCAAATTGTAATCACTGTGAGAATCAGATTGTGATCACAGTGGGAATCAAATTGTAATCACTGTGAGAATCAGATTGTGATCACAGTAGGAATCAAATTGTGATCACAGAGAGAATCAGATTGTGATCACAGTGAGAATCAGATTGTGATCACTGTGAGAACCAAATTGTGATCAAAGTGGGAATCAGATTGTGATCACAGTGGGAATCAAATTGTGATCACAGAGGGAATCAGATTGTGATCACAGAGGGAATCAGATTGTGATCACAGAGGGAATCAGATTGTGATCACAGTGGGAATCAAATTGTGATCACAGTGGGAATCAAATTGTAATCACTGTGAGAATCAGATTGTGATCACAGTAGGAATCAAATTGTGATCACTGTGAGAACCAAATTGTGATCACAGTGAGAATCAAATTGTGATCACAGTGAGAATCATATTGTGATCACTGTGAGAATCAAATTGTAATCAAAGTGGGAATCAGATCGTGCTCACTAAGGTCATATTTCGCACAATTGTTTCTTTCACTCCTTAGCCCAAGTCTTAAGCATTTTCTTAATACTTGGCAGGCAGCCAGGCTGCAGCATGTCTGCACCGTCACAGATAAGGACCTTTGTGGGATTTAGCCCCTTCGAATTCCCGGCAACGCACCGGCTCAGTGCGGAGTGAGTCAGCGAGGTCGTGTAGCTCAGTTGGTTAGAGCGTCGTGCTGATAACGCGAAGGTCGAGGGTTCGAGCCCCTCCCCGACCAGATTTTTTTTATTTTTCTTCCTCTAATAGTGCTTGAGCAAAAGGAGCAAGGCAGATAAAAAGTTGACAAAATACAAAATGCAGAGGAAACAAATTTTCTATCTAAAAAACAAAAAAGAAAAGTGAAAATTTTCTCAGGGTACAAGCAAAGTTTCTAGAAGTATGCTGAAGCGATTGAAACTTCAAGAAAATTTTCAGTTTTTAAAGTTCAGGCAAACTGCAGGCTGTCCGCCACGCCCTTGTAGGCAATTCGCTCCGGGAATCTCGACTGTCTCTGGAAGATTTGAGGCGACTCAATCAGGACGGTAGCGTCTCACTCTCGCGCCACGACCCCTGGTCCCGCATCCATTGGGGGCTCGTGTGCCAAAGCCAGTACATGCCTGAGGATCAGTCAACTCCCAGCCTCTCACCCTGTACGCTGAGCTGCCGAAGTCTCCGTAGTCTGCGAGATTCACCGAGCAGCCTCGGTGGCTGCGGAAGTCCGCCGAATTGGCGCCGCGGATGGCGCGCCGACCGCCGGCGCCGATAAAGCAGAAATCGGCGGCCTCCCTGGCTGCCCGGTCATTCTCCGCTTTCTGCCAAGAATTTGTTTCGGTTAATAGAAATCAAACCGTTTTCTCTACTGATAGTAGCGTGATTTGCTTGAAATTAGAACTACTGGGAGATTCGCGTCTGTGAAAGATTTCTACTGGGGGAGATTTCTACTGGGAAGATTTCCATTAGGGAGATTCCCATTAGGGGAAATTTCTACAGGGGAGATTTCTACTGGGGAGATTTCTACAGGGGAGATTTCTACTGGGGAGATTTCTACGGGGAGATTTCTACTGGGGAGATTTCTATAAGGAAAATTTCCATTGGGGAGATTTCTATTGGGGAGATTTCTATAAGGGAGATTTCCATTGGGGAGATTTCCATTGGGGAGATTTCTATTGGGGAGATTTCTATAAGGGAGATTTCCATTTGGGAGATTTCTATTGGGGAGATTTCTATAAGGGAGATTTCCATTTGGGAGATTTCTACTAGAAGACTTCTATTGGGGAGATTTCCTTTGGGGAGATTTCCATAGGGGAGATTTCTATTGGGGAGATTTCTATTGGGGAGATTTCTATTGGGGAGATTTCTATTGGGGAGATTTCTATTGGGGAGATTTCTATTAGGGAGATTTCCATTGGGGAGATTTCTATTGGGGAGATCTCTATTGGGAAGGTTTCTATTGGGGAGATTTCTTTTAGGGAGATTTCCATTGGGGAGATTTCTACTAGGAGACTTCTATTGGGGAGATTTCTATTAGGGAGATTTCCATTGTGGAGATTTCTATTGGGGAAATATCTATTGAGGAGATTTCTATTTGGGAGATTTCCATTAAGAAGATTTCCATTGGGGAGATTTCTATTGGGGAGATTTCTATAAGGGAGATTTCCATTTGGGAGATTTCTATTGGGGAGATTTCTATAAGGGAGATTTCCATTTGGGAGATTTCTACTAGAAGACTTCTATTGGGGAGATTTCCTTTGGGGAGATTTCCATTGGGGAGATTTCTATTGGGGAGATCTCTATTGGGAAGGTTTCTATTGGGGAGATTTCTTTTAGGGAGATTTCCATTGGGGAGATTTCTACTAGGAGACTTCTATTGGGGAGATTTCTATTAGGGAGATTTCCATTGTAGAGATTTCTATTGGGAAAATATCTATTGAGGAGATTTCTACTTGGGAGATTTCCACTAAGGAGATTTCCATTCGGGAGATTTCTACTGGGGATTTGTACGGGGGATATTTCTTTGTTTGTCAGATTCGGACAAGCAAAGGGGACTCACAACGCGCTATGAAAAATTTGAGTGCATAAAAAGCAAAACACATCAAGTGAATCCGCAAACCCGGGATGCCAGCAGTCCAAAGTCCTCTCCTGAGTAGTCGCTGCGACTCGCTCCCCCGGCCGCTGGCGCCCGCGACCCTCCGATGCGCGGCAGCGGCGCCGAGTCCCCCATCGGAGGCTGGATGTAGGGCCGGGGGTAGGAGTCCAGGCGGAAGTCCTTCCGGTAGGTGCTGCTGAGGGCGGCGCCGGGCGAGGCCGCTTCTGCGGGCTGGGCGGTTTTGAGCAAGGAAAAAGCGTTAGAAAAAACTGCTTTGCCACTTCCTGCATGCCTGAGGCTGAAACCATGACTGGCTCGAGTCTACAGAGTACAGAGAGTTATTTTTTAGTTTTCTCTTGACTACGACTGACTGACCTGCCAGCTGGACCTCTTCAAATCGCCAACACTGGGCTTGGCAGCCGCTGGCAGCTTCGCCGCGACGGCCGGCTGCTGCGAGTCGGATTCCAGGAAACGCCTGGCGTCGTACACGTTGCGAATCTGCGTCACGGCGACGTCGCGACCGAACGCGTCGGCGAATGTGGTGCTTCTGGAATGGTCGGGGAGGGGGAGGGTTGGATAAGTTCAGATGCTGCATTGGCTGGCGCCACTTGGTGCTGGCGCCACTTGGTGCTGGCGCTACTTGGTGCTGGCGCTACTTGGTGCTGGCGCCACTTGGTGCTGGCGCCACTTGGTGCTGGCGCCACTTGGTGCTGGCGCCACTTGGTGCTGGCGCCACTTGGTGTTGGCGCCACTTGGTGCTGGCGCCACTTGGTGTTGGCGCCACTTGGTGCTGGCGCCACTTGGTGCTGGCGCCACTTGGTGCTGGCGCCACTTGGTGCTGGCGCCACTTGGTGCTGGCGCCACTTGGTGCTGGCGCTACTTGGTGCTGGCGCCACTTGGTGCTGGCGCTACTTGGTGCTGGCGCTACTTGGTGCTGGCGCCACTTGGTGCTGGCGCCACTTGGTGCTGGCGCCACTTGGTGCTGGCGCCACTTGGTGCTGGCGCCACTTGGTGCTGGCGCCACTTGGTGCTGGCGCCACTTGGTGCAGGCGCCACTTGGTGCTGGCGCCACTTGGTGCTGGCGCCACTTGGTGCTGGCGCCCATCGCCCATCGATGGCGGCCATCACAAAGTGTACGAGATCCCCCAATAAAAAATGAGAAATATTGAAACGCCTCCGTCGAATAAACAACAAATTAAACAACCAGTGGGAAAGGAGAAGCAGAAACTCACGTGACTGACATGGCTGAAGCGGCTTCGCTCCGATCGCCAAAGTGCGTCTCCAGCTGCTCTCGCCTCCGCCTGCGCGCCACATCCGGTTGAAAGTTGGCTGGCAGCAGCGGCGGCGGCGGGTGCCGGCCGAGCTGCTCCTCAGCGTCGCCGTCCCGCAGTCCGCCCTTCATCAGGCTGGCAACTACGGTGGGAGTCCAGTGCGAGTGCCAGGGCGCGGTCGGGAGGTCGTCGGACGGCCGGGTGGCGCTCGGCCTGGGGTATCTCTGGCTGCTCATGGCGCCCGCGAGCTGCAGCAGGGGCGCGCGGTTCGAGAAGCGAAATCGTTTTTTTAGGTTTTAAAAGAATCAGGTAAAGTGTGGAGAAAATTTCAATCGATTCTCACCTTCGGCAGGTTGGAAAGACTCGATAAGTTCGACTTTTTATTTGCGGAATTGTCACCGGGATTGAAGATGTGACTTTTGTACAGATCGGCTTCGATGCCAGCCTGCGGGATGTTGGGCTGCGTCTCAGACTTGCCATGGCAACTGCAACCAGCGCAAACAGATTCAGCAGAAATTTAAAGCTGGAAGCGACAACCCCTACCATACCACAATGAGACAGTGAGCCCAGGACAGGTAAACCTCGCCAGATCTTGCAATGAAAATCTTACCGAATTCTGTGAAGGGTGGCCCCTGTAGCAATCCGTGAATTCCGACTGCCAAAGCTCGGCTCCCTGTTCCCAGTGACTGTTCGCTGCGCAGCAGTGATGATGCTTCAGCTGCCGCTCGGCTGAGGACCACTGGCTGGATGCGGTGGAGGCTGTCTCTGTTGCGAGCTCGCTTGGTGGGCAAACTGCGAACTTCAATGATGATTGGTTGGGTGACGCAGGCTGGGACCTCAAGACTTTACATGTACACTCGAAAGCAATCAGCAGACAATGGGCTCACGAAAGGGGATCTGATGCCAAATTAAGCGACGGAATGGAGACAAAAGCGACTTATCGAGGATAAAGGGAAACTTGGTGTCTTAAAAAACTTTTGAGGGCCGTTTTTGCGAGAAAAAAATGTGATTTTACGTCGCTTTTCCATTTTTGGAAACTGTAGCTGAGTCTATAATAGAAGTCCCTTCGTGCCCTCACTGTGGATATTTATTTCACTAATCATTAATCAGCTCACCTGGCGCTCCGGGCAATGCGCCTCCTTCGGATCCAGCAGCCGCAGGTAGCTACCAGTTCTGCTCTGCTGTAGCTGTTTAACGCGCTCGCCCTCCAGTTTCCGTGGGAACGCGGCCAGCTCAGCCGAGTGGCTCTGCTCCTCCGCAATTGTCTGCATTTAAATTATTGCGCTCCCAGCCGCTTCCTGCACCCCCTCCAGAGCAGCCGCGGTTCCCCTACTGCCTCTAGTAGGAAGATCTCTTTCAAGTGAGTTTGTCTCTCCTCACCGCTCTCTCTCTCTCTCTCTCTTGAGCTGAATCCCGCTTTGACAAGCGAATGAAAGCAACTGTATTGGGTGGCACTACGGTCTATTGTTATATTTGTTGCGGAATGCCCATACGCTACAGTTGAGAGATGCAGGGGTTTTATGCGGATGTGACTGTTGCCTTCATGCGTTTGTTCAGCAGAGTTACGTCGTCTGCTTTATGCTTCCCGGGACAAGGGGAGGCTGAGTTGGTGGGTGGGACAGAGGGAGGCCAAAACGAGAGCAAGGACCACTAGTAGGAACACTTCGTTATAGTCTAGTAGTCCTTGAACGAGAGTTGATGAGGCTGTCAATTGAGCAGCTGCGCTGGGGGGGGGGGTTACGCTAACCTGATCAATAATATACGTGGGAGAATACAGATCTAGACAAGACAGGATTTCTTCTGCACATGGGGAAATTCTCCCACATGGCCCACAGTTGCCTAAAAGGCGGATCCATCCGAGAAACAAGGCGAAAAACACTTTGTAATTAATAATTAATGAGGCCAACTCACGAACGCATGCTTGCTAACCATATAGGCCCACACAGGCTTATAAGATTTGCACTCTGCAGATTCTGCAAACCCCCAGACAGTGGCAATCTAATTAATTGATTAACTATATATTACTTTTGTGCTTACTGAGAAGTACTTTAAGCTACAATTGTTCTAAGAATGCACCCAAGAACAAGAAGGATCTGCAACTTTATAGTGCTTTTAATTTTTTTCTCGGTGAAACACTGTGTTTATTTAGTAGTATACACATAAAATAGATATTTGGTACAGGTGAAAAAATAATATTTTACAGATCTCTGTGCGAGATTATCAAAAAGTTATAAAAGCTTACAAGTATAAGTATCCATTGATTTTAATAGCAAATATTAGAACGTTCAAGCCTTACTATATACAGCAAGCCGGAAACTTGAGTATAAGTTCGAGTATGATTGCAATTCTATATTTACAGCGAATGATAAGACAAAAATGAAATTTATTACTGTAAGGAAATGCGCCATCTTAAAGTGCGGGATGTCTGTCTGTAAAGTCGAACTACACGTATGCAACTAACATCATTTTTCAATACTTCTATTGGGCTTTAAAATCTAGAAAATGTCCTTATCATGCTACTTAGCAAGTGTACGAATTAAGTAATAAGTAGTATGATGTTGATTATCAAAATTACAATCAGAAATGATATGGGAAAAAATATTGCTTTTAGAAATGTTGTTCGCGTTTTTGTGGATTGGACACACATGGCTTTGACGCTTGCAAACTCTTCTTCAGAAAATTCTTGACGAACTGAAATTGGGAAACAGAAAAAAAGCAATATGAGTGTCTTCTGTTTAATAGCTGGGGACAGCAGAAATGGGGTTGTCAAAAATGTTATATTGGTTTCATGCATAGGAGGGGGACAATACGTAACTTGTCCCCTCCCTGTCTCTAGGCTGTAATTTGTCCCCTGTCTGTGCAGTGGAGGCTGTAATCTGACTGTAATCTATCTAGGCTGCAATCTGACTGTAATCTATCTAGGCTGCAATCTGACTGTAATCTATCTAGGCTGCAATCTGACTGTAATCTATCTAGGCTGTAATCTATTTAGGCTGTAATCTGACTGTAATCTATCTAGGCTGCAATCTGACTGTAATCTATCTAGGCTGCAATCTGACTGTAATCTATCTAGGCTGCAATCTATCTAGGCTGTAATCTATTTAGGCTGTAATCTGACTGTAATCTATCTAGGCTGCAATCTATCTAGGCTGCAATCTGACTGTAATCTATCTAGGCTGTAATCTGACTGTAATCTATCTAGGCTGTAATCTGACTGTAATCTATCTAGGCTGCAATCTGACTGTAATCTATCTAGGCTGTAATCTGACTGTAATCTATCTAGGCTGCAATCTATCTAGGCTGTAATCTATTTAGGCTGTAATCTGACTGTAATCTATCTAGGCTGTAATCTGACTGTAATCTATTTAGGCTGTAATCTGACTGTAATCTATCTAGGCTGCAATCTATCTAGGCTGCAATCTGACTGTAATCTATCTAGGCTGTAATCTGACTGTAATCTATCTAGGCTGTAATCTGACTGTAATCTATCTAGGCTGCAATCTGACTGTAATCTATCTAGGCTGTAATCTGACTGTAATCTATCTAGGCTGCAATCTATCTAGGCTGTAATCTATTTAGGCTGTAATCTGACTGTAATCTATCTAGGCTGTAATCTGACTGTAATCTATCTAGGCTGTAATCTGACTGTAATCTATCTAGGCTGCAATCTGACTGTAATCTATCTAGGCTGTAATCTGACTGTAATCTATCTAGGCTGCAATCTGACTGTAATCTATCTAGGCTGTAATCTGACTGTAATCTATCTAGGCTGCAATCTGACTGTAATCTATAGGCTGTAATCTGACTGTAATCTATAGGATGTAATCTGACTGTAATCCATCTAGGCTGTAATTTGACTGTAATCTATAGGCTGTAATCTGACTATAATCTATAGGCTGTAATCTAATTAAAAAAGTAGGTGCGGTTTAGGTGCGGTCTTATAACCATTTTTCTAATCTATAGGCTGTAATCTGTAGGCTGTAATCTATAGGCTGTAATCTATAGGCTGTAATCTATAGGCTGTAATCTGTAGGCCTAGACTGTTTAGAAGATTTTTAAAAAACACCGGAAAATCAATCGTTATGTATCAACCCTCTCCTACCTGTAGCACAGCCTCAATTGTATTAAGACGCCAACATCAAAATTGCTCAAGCCTACAGCTGCACAACGCAGGTGTAAGGCGAGCCTTCGGCCGCGGTCGCGGTGCCCAGTCGGCGCGCCCTGGCACGCCAATACGGCCGGCAGATGATGGTGAAGATGACGCAGGCGGTGATGAGCAGTATGACGCCCAGAATCAGCATGAAGATTGCGCACGGTCTGACCCACTGGTGCTGCTGCTGCAGCTGCTGGTCCAAGGTGAAGGCGCCGCCAATGACAATGAGGCAGGTGGAGCCGGGGAACACGAGCAGGATGGAGAGCACGCACAGCATCAGGCTGTTGCCGCTCTCGTTAGTGAGGAAATCGTCAACCGTGTCCATGGGGCCAAGCCGGGCCCGCTGGCGCGACTCCCCCAGCGCCTTCTTGGCCTTGGCCCGGCCGCCTACTCGACCTCCTTGACCGCCGCCGCTGCCGCAGCTGCTGCTGACTTGTTGAAAATCGCGTCGACTTGCGCCACCGGCGTAGGCATCGCTGTCCATTGTGCGCGGATGCGGGTAGCTGTACTTTGAGGACGAGGCTCGGTCCCACTGCTCGGATTGGTAATGCTGCATCGCTTAGGTCTAATATAGTGTGGCGATGCAGTGCAGATCTCCAGTCGGTGTGGGTAGAATTACACGGCTTGCTGCCTGGCTATTCAATGTGGAATCTGGAAGTTATCTGGAAGATTTCTGCGGGCCTGCTAACCCTAAATCTCTTCGTCTTTATAACAATCTTTACTTTGCTATTTAGGTTGATAGAAGACTAGGCCAAGGCAAAATATACGGGCTGTAATCTATTTCAATACGAAAATCGCAACCGACAGTCTGGGCCGGAGCCTCGCTCGACACGCGCGCTTTTCGCTTTTTTTATTATTAACGGGAGCGGCGAGACTAGGAATATAATAGAAACAGGGACAAGGCGGATTAGGCACGACTCGGGCTGGGGCAGGATAGGCAATGACTTTTAATTTCAGTTAGAGGAGGAGGCCGGGCGCCCTGAGTTTGGGGGGTGGGGCTGTCGCCTCTCTTTAGGCCCCGCTCTTGTCTGGCCAATAAAGAGCCAACCCCCCTGCAATTACGAACCCACCACCTCAACAAACCTTGCTAAGGAGAAAGGGGGGCTGGCTGGGCATCCAGTAAAACATGTGTTAAAAGGGAAGGTGGAATGGCCGGAGGGGGTTTAGTCAAACTTTCGCCCCCCCTCACCCTGAAATAACTGCGACACCCCCAGTGGGCCGAGCACCCACCAGTCCCGCCAACTCATCGTGTAGGGGGTTTGTTTGGGGTTTTCCTTTGCTTCATTGCTCCAGGCGGACCAGCCCGGGCCACGGGCCAGTTCGTTTCCGAAAAATAGCTTGGCAAGAATAGATAGGCGGAGAAGCCATGCTGTCTGCACAGAATTCTCGATAATTTCGGAATAGCCGAACCGATGTTGACAATCTTGGTCTCATTTTAAAGCTGAATAAATTCTTTACAACTGACACGAGTTTCGTTGGAAACTTTTAACTTTTAAGAACCGTTCTTTTAGTTTAAACTTTAAACGCGTCCAAATTTGTGTTTAGTGTGTACTGTGTACATTTTGTTCGTTTCAGTTTTCTCTTTAAATTAAGTGGAGAGAGGCTTCTGCTCGTTTTATTGAGGGGCGAAAATTTACTCATTGCTAATAATAAGCTAGCGTAAAAAGGGGCCGTCCCCTCCCAGCCGGAGCTCGTACAGACAAAAATTGAGAGTTTAAGGACCGAGAGTTGAGGCAAGACCCCCAAGTCAAACCAACGCCCCCCCCCCCACACACATACACACACTGTTGCCCCACTCCAATCCTCTTCTCCCACTTGAGTTAAAAATTCTTGGAATTATTTGATCAAAGATCTGCCTCCCCCCGTGCACCCAGCCAGTTCATGCATCGAGCGGGCGGGGGGGGCTGCCTGAGTCTACATTGAAATCAACCGAACGAACTGACTAATAACGGAACAAGGCGGGTAGAGCAGGACCCCCGGCCCGTGTTTAGTTGGTCAACAGTGCACAAACATTACCGTTCTGGGGCTGTCTGTGGGGGGTCCAGCTAAATTCGTACCGCAGAGAGAATTATGGGCATACCTTTCACTTCAGCCTATGCCCAAAGTTTGCCAACCTGTCAAAAAAGCCCAACTCAACCATCAAGAGGTTTGCTTTTGGTGGTTTGGTGGTGACATATCACTTTCAAAAATGGCATGCGTAATTTAGGGTGTGGTTTGTGCATTCGAGATCCGAGAATTAATAGCTTAGTATAACTGAAAGTTGAGATTTTAATTATATAAACTTTCCGATGAAATAGAAATAATAAAACAGCGAAGTTTTTAAAACTTTGACTCATTTTTTAGTCGTTTCTGGTTGTTAGGTTGATGAATTCAAACTAGATTTAAACTGACGCATTTCCTAGAAACTTACGACGACCCTACACTTTCTATATTAATTTCGAATTCTATATATATTCAACAGATATCGCAAAGTAAATTTTTATCCGGATTGCTTCTAAGCTTTCAAGTACCTTGCAATTAAGGCTCTGAAACGGTACATTTCAAACCATAGGTGCATAGGTTTCTGCTCGATTTTTTACGACTGAAAGTAAAAGCGGAATCCATTCCAAAATGCGCCCCCTCTCCAAAGCCGAGCTACTTCTTTTTCATTGCCCCCACCTGAATTTGCGCAGCGCGTCCGTCTGAAATTTGAATTCTGCAGCCACCAAAAACTATCTTTGCGCGCGGCAAAATCCATAATCCACGACCCCGAGTCTCAGATTCGGGTCGGTTCCATGCGGCCGAGAGAAGCGAATTGAGGCGGGGGTTTATAGAAATCGAACACTCTGTGGGTAGCAACACCTGATGCAATATTGTCTGCGGGCAAGTGGCATCATTTTCCTTTTTAGCTTTCACTTCTGTTATATTGTACGGATGTCGGAAAAGATCAAAATCGACCTTACAGACGCTTAGGTAGTTGCACCTGTGTGCACCTTATACTGCTTTCCTTTGCCTGGATTCAACCAGGTAGGTATAAACTATAAATGCATGTAGAAGCTTGTATATAGTTCCATACCTTCTTAAAAGCATTAAAACTGCAGATCTGCAGCAGTTCATGACCAGCGGTTACTATAGTACTACTATAGTACTACTTATGTCTGCTCTGAAATGTCAGCACCAAGTTTCCTAATGGGTCATTCTTGAGAAAAATAACTTGTCAATCAAAGTGATTGCGTGGGCAATTGTCGAGCTGTGATTGTAGTAAAATTAGCTATACCGATACTGAATGTATCCACGTGTCACGCGGACCAGATAGAATCAGTTCTGACTGAGTTTTGTCTATTATATAGTTTATCAAATACCTGACGGATCAGACTGCAGGATTATGCCTGACTCACCTAGGCCAGGCAGTTCCTATATCACAGAGTCATCATATCAGCATCCCGAAACGCATGCTGCAGCTTCAGCCCCCCTGCCATGCAGCACCTGCACCCTGCCATGACAGCGGGCATGGTAACCTAGCATCGATGTCAAGTATTTGCTTCAACTCTCTAAGGAATTCGAGCATCTATACAATAATTTTCGTCGATTTTGGTATTGAAGCATAAACAATAATTTTTCGAATGCATATACCGGTATATATATGGTGAGTCAGCCTTGGCCCCGCGTGCGTGTCTGCCATGCAGTGCCTGACCCGTCAGTGTGCAGCACCTGCGTTGTCATTCGACACTGCGCAGAATACTGGAAGAATTGTGAATTTCGCAGCGAGCAAACATTCACCAGAGTCAGTATTGTGCGCGCAGTTTAGTGAGGGCAAGGAAATATATGAAATTATTAATCCTAATTAAATCTCCTTTATGAGCTAGGGCAGCAGGTCACGCTTTTCAAGTCCAAGATTTAAGACCCCACTGAGCTCGTGAGTGTAGCGCGTGATCAACACAATGGGAGACCAGTGGGGCTCACATTTGTTATTAACTTCTTAGAAATCATTGTAAAAATTTAATGTAGTGAAGAAATTTATCAAAACATTTCTTTCTGATTTATTGAGGTTTTGAAAAAAAAAACCTGAAAGACTGCAGGAATACTACCTTCGACATTGTAGAGCGAACCGACCTGTCACTGTAGGGTGACCCCTCCTGTCACTGTAAAATGACCCTTCCTGTCATTGCAGGATGACCCCCTCCATTCCGCTGTAGGATGACCCCCTCCATTCCACTGTAGGATGACCCCCTCCATTCCGCTGTAGGATGACCCCCTCTATTCCACTGTAGGGTGACCCCCTCCATTCCACTGTGGAATGACCCTTCCTGTCATTGTAGGATGACCCCCTCCTGTCACTGTAGGATGACCCCTACTGTCACTGTAGGATGACCCCCTGTCACTGTAGGATGACCCTTCCTGTCATTGTAGAATGACCCCCTCCTGTCACTGTAAAATGACCCTTCCTGTCATTGTAGGGTGACCCCCTCCATTCCACTGTAGGGTGACCCCCTCCATTCCACTGTAGGGTGACCCCTCCATTCCACTGTAGGGTGACCTGCCTGCCACTTTGACACGATCGGCTTGCATTCTCAGCGTTCAATGCTCATAAGCACACGTGACACGACAAGACAGTTTGGGAGTTCTGTATACATTGTACTTATTTCCGGGTACCTGCATTTCCCTCTTTTTAGTCTCTAATCACGCGCTGCATGGTTTCTGCATCGAGGCGAGTGAGCAGTTCGTCAATCAGCCAGGTGTCTCGTTACCACAGAGCGATCGGAGAGAATTTGAAGCCGAATTTGCTACGAGCGCACTGCAGAGATTATGGACTGAGATGCCGTCCCATCTGCTTTCCCTTTCCCCCGCAGATCTCGTGTGTTGCGCAGGGACGACGGCCTGAAGGAGGGGAGGACAACTTCCTTTCTGTTTTATGGCTGTGAAAGGAATTGTGAAAGCTGCTCTCGAGAGCGGGACGCTGTCGGGGACTCAAAGCAGAAGCTGCGGACGCAAAACGAGCGAAAGATTATGAAGAAGAAGAAGCAGACAGAAAGACAGGCAGACTGCAGACGGGTGCGTGGATAGAAGGAAGAGGAGACGCGGGTGGGCAACTCGAGGAAATCGCGAGGCTTCTATCCTAGCTTTGAAAGCCGCATCTGCACTCGCATGCAGTGTTTCTAGTAGGTACACAGGCGGGCCTTCTCAGCTCAAGGTGGAAAGTGCGGCCCTCCTAGCTCTGTGCGAGGCCGTATGCGCGCTAAGCTGACAAAGGCAGCCCGAAGGGGAGCCCTGATTTTAGTTCTTACTCTGATGCTGAGTCCTGCCCTGCACTGTGAGGCTCTATTTCACTCCCACGGCTCGCTTATTAAATGTAGTCTTTATGTTGTACAGTTGCTGCAGGGCAGCGGGGTCAATCTTGAGCAAAACAACACAAGTTTTCAGCAGTTTATATGGTCTGGACTTTCGTAAAGTTATAAAAGCTTAAGGTAAAAGAGAGAGAGGGAGATTATGAAACAGCGAGATTATGAAGCAGGGAGATTATGAAACAGGGAGATTTAGAAAAAGAGAAATTATGAAACAGCAAGATTATTAAACAGGAAGATTATGAAGCAGGGAGATTATGAAACGGGGAGATTATGAAACAGCTGGAGATTGTGAAGCAGGGAGATTATGAAACAGGGAGATTAAGAAACAGGGAGATTATGAAACAGGGAGATTAAGAAAAAGCTGGAGATTATGAAACAGGAAGATTGTGAAACAGGGAGATTGTGAAACAGGGAGATTCTGAAACAGGGAGATTATGAAACAGGGAGATTATGAAACAGGGAGATTCTGAAACAGGAAGATTATGAAATAGGGAGATTATGAAACATAGAGATTATGAAACAGGGAGATTATGAAACAAGGAGATTATGAAACAGGGAGATTCTGAAACAGGAGATTATGAAACAGGGAAATTAAGAAACAGGAGATTATGAAACAGGGAGATTAAGAAACAGGAGATTATGAAACAGGGAGATTAAGAAACAGGAGATTATGAAACAGGGAGATTAAGAAAAAGCTGGAGATTATGAAACAGGAAGATTGTGAAACAGGGAGATTGTGAAACAGGGAGATTCTGAAACAGGGAGATTATGAAACAGGGAGATTATGAAACAGGGAGATTCTGAAACAGGGAGATTATGAAATAGGGAGATTATGAAACATAGAGATTATGAAACAGGGAGATTATGAAACAAGGAGATTATGAAACAGGGAGATTAAGAAACAGGAGATTATGAAACAGGGAGATTAAGAAACAGGAGATTATAAAACAGAGAGATTAAGAAACAGGAGATTATGAAGCAGGGGGATTATACAACAGAGAGATTAAGAAACAGGGAGATTATGAAACAGGGAGATTAATAAACAGGAGATTGTGAAACAGGGAGATTATAAAACAGAGAGATTAAGAAACAGGAGATTGTGAAACAGAGAGATTAAGAAACAGGAGATTATAAAACAGGGAGATTATAAAACAGAGAGATTAAGAAACAGGGAGATTATGAAACAGAGAGATTAAGAAACAGGGAGATTATGAAACAGAGAGATTAAGAAACAGGAGATTATGAATCAGGGAGATTATGAAACAGGGAGGAATATTACGAGCTGGAGGCAGATCAAGAAGAAAGCCAACGAAGTAAGATACTGAGGGAAAGAAGCAGTTGGGCAAATCCTTTTCCAACCAAGCGAAAGTGAAAAGAGTTTTATCTTCGAATTAAAAGTTGCGAGCCAGCCTTAACGAAGTTCGAACCGGTTGTATCAAAATTGTCTCCACTTTCCTGTCGATTTTGCGTTTTAAAATTCGTTTCGACACGAACTGGGCCCGAGCGAGCAGTCATCGGGCTTTGCGAAAGTACCGATCTCTGCTTTTTATTGCCAGCAGGCTGCGCGCATC
Organism: Macrostomum lignano; assembly: GCA_002269645.1. NCBI lineage: Eukaryota > Metazoa > Platyhelminthes > Macrostomidae > Macrostomum > Macrostomum lignano. The sequence continues at coordinate 224,065 of NIVC01001238.1, forward strand.
TTTTATTCTCCTTTCTTGACTTCTGCTTTCGCTTGCTTCCGCTAACTGGGTGCGTTGCTTGCTTGTGCAGCATCGTGCTTGGCATAATTTCAGCAGTGCCTCAGTGACTCATTCTGTATCACCCCGACTGAGGTGTTAATCCTGTGATACAGGTATTTATCGTGTGATTTAGGTGTTAATCCTGTGATTCAGGTGTTGATCCTGTGATTCAGGTGTTGATCCTGTGATTCAGGTGTTAATCATGTGATTCAGGTGTTAATCTTGTGATTCAGGTGCTAATCCTGTGATTCAGGTGTTGATCCTGTGATTCAGGTGTTAACTCTGTGATTCAGGTGCTAATCCTGTGATTCAGGTGTTAATTTATTCTGTGATTCAAGTGTTAACTCTGTGATTCAGGTGCTAATCCTGTGATTCAGGTGTTAATCCATTCTGTGATTCAAGTGTTAACTCTGTGATTCAGGTGCTAATCCTGTGATTCAGGTGTTGATCCTGTGATTCAGGTGTTAATCCTGTGATTCAGGTGTTGATCCTGTGATTCAGGTGTTAATCCATTCTGCGATTCAAGTGTTAATCCTGTGATTCAGGTGTTAATCCTGTGATTCAGGTGTTAATCTTGTGATTCAGGTGCTAATCCTGTGATTCAGGTGCTAATCCTGTGATTCAAGTGTTAATTCTGTGATTCAGGTGCTAATCCTGTGATTCAGGTGTTGATCCTGTGATTCAGGTGTTAATCCTGTGATTCAGGTGTTGATCCTGTGATTCAGGTGTTGATCCTGTGATTCAGGTGTTAATCCATTCTGCGATTCAAGTGTTAATCCTGTGATTCAGGTGTTGATCCTGTGATTCAGGTGTTAATCCATTCTGCGATTCAAGTGTTAATCCTGTGATTCAGGTGTTAATCTTGTGATTCAGGTGCTAATCCTGTGATTCAGGTGTTAATCCATTCTGTGATTCAAGTGTTAATTCTGTGGTTCAGGTGCTAATCCTGTGATTCAGGTGTTGATCCTGTGATTCAGGTGTTAATCCTGTGATTCAGGTGCTAATCCTGTGGTTCAGGTGCTAATCCTGTGATTCAGGTGTTGATCCTGTGATTCAGGTGTTGATCCTGTGGTTCAGGTGTTAATCTTGTGGTTCAGGTGCTAATCCTGTGATTCAGGTGTTAATCCTGTGATTCAGGTGCTAATCCTGTGGTTCAGGTGCTAATCCTGTGATTCAAGTGTTAATCCATTCTGTGATTCAATTGTTAATTCTGTGATTCAGGTGTTAATCCATTCTGTGATTCAAGTGTTAATCCTGTGATTCAGGTGTTAATCCATTCTGTGATTCAATTGTTAATTCTGTGATTCAGGTGTTAATCCATTCTGTGATTCAAGTGTTAATCCTGTGATTCAGGTGTTAATCCTGTGATTCAGGTGCTAATCCATTCTGTGATTCAGGTGTTAATCCTGTGATTCAGGTGCTAATCCATTCTGTGATTCAGGTGTTAATCCTGTGATTCAGGTGTTGATTCTGTGATTCAGGTGTTAATCCATTCTGCGATTCAAGTGTTAATCCTGTGATTCAGGTGTTGATCCTGTGATTCAGGTGTTGATCCTGTGATTCAGGTGTTAATCCTGTGATTCAGGTGTTAATCTTGTGATTCAGGTGTACAGTACATTCATTTTAAAGTTCATCGTGAATTCTATCCACTCAACGGAAGTGTTTGTACCATCATGGAATGTCATTAAAGGCCACCCTGAAATTATGAAATCGCTTTGTCTGGAAGCAGAAATCTTCATCAATCAATTTCACTTAAATCTTAATGGCCTGCACTGCCTGCAGATCAGGTTGTAACGCAATTTTATCTGAATTAAAAAATGCATTAAACTGCTTTTGTTTAACTGCCACTTGAACCCTTTTTTGTCTGTACGATTTTTATGGATTTACTACTGCTTGATAGTAGTATGTGAAAGTAGTATTTTCACCTTTTATTGACTTTTTTAATTAAAAGATGTCAGGACATCGTGGTGGCAGATGACAATTGAACCTGGGGTATCAGATGGCAAGACTCTGGGGTGTCAGATGGAAAGACTCTGGGGTGTCAGATGGAAAGACTCTGGGGTGTCAGATGGAAAGACTCTGGGGTGTCAGATGGAAAGACTCTGAGGTGTTAGATGGCAGGACTCTGGGGTGTGAGATGGCAAGACTCTGGGGTGTGAGATGTCGAGACTCTGGGGTGTGAGATGGCAAGACTCTGGGGTGTGAGATGTCGAGACTCTGGGGTGTGAGATGTCGAGACTCTGGGGTGTGAGATGCCAAGACTCTGAGGTGTGAGATGGCGAGACTCTGGGGTGTGAGATGTCGAGACTCTGGGGTGTGAGATGCCAAGACCCTGGGGTGTGAGATGGCGAGACTCTGGGGTGTGAGATGTCGAGACTCTGGGGTGTGAGATGCCAAGACCCTGGGGTGTGAGATGGCAAGACCCTGGGGTGTGACATGGCAGGACTCTGGGGTGTGAGATGTCGAGACTCTGGGGTGTGACATGGCAGGACTCTGGGTGTCAAATATGGGGGCATCGGGGAGGCCATCTCAGCAGTCTCAGCTCCAGAGTACATATAGTATTACATCTCCATTACAAATATGCGTTGAGCGGCATGCACAATTGCTGTTGTTAGTGCTCAGTTTTTTCATAACTAAATGGAACACAAGCCACTCTAGAAATGAAGCAAATTGAATTGCGCAGACTGTCAAGCAAGCCCACAGAAGAGTGTGGAAATTTACCTCAGCGACCCGACTGATTGATAAACTGCATGCAGGTGCAGAGACCGAAGGTGAAATTTTGAGTACGAATCCAATACCTGAGTTGGACTCGAAAGATAAGGTAAAAAGCAGAAAAAATACTAAAGAAGACGGCAGAGAATAGGCTGTATAGAATAGACGGTACAAAATGGACAGTACAGAATGGACAGTACAGAATTGACAGTACAGTATAGACGGTACAAAATGGACAGTACAGAATGGACAGTACAGAATTGACAGTACAGTATAGACGGTACAAAATGGACAGTACAGAATGGACAGTACAGAAGGGACAGTACAGAATGGACAGTACGAAATGGACAGTAAAGAATGGACAGTACAGAAGGGACAGTACAAAACGGACAGTACAGAATGGACAGTACAGAAGGGACAGTACAAAATGGACAGTACAGAATGGACAGTACAGAATGGACAGTACAGAATGGACAGTACAGAATGGACAGTACAGAAGGGACAGTACAAAATGGACAGTACAGAATGGACAGTACAGAAGGGACAGTACAAAATGGACAGTACAGAATGGACAGTACAGAATGGACAGTACAGAATGGACAGTACAGAATGGACAGTACAGAATGGACAGTACAGAATAGGCTGTACAGAATGGACAGTACAGATTGGACAGTGCGGAATAGGCTGTACAGAATGGACAGTACAGATTGGACAGTGCGGAATAGACAGTACAGAATGGACAGTACAGAATGGAGAGTACAGAATGGACAGTACAGAATTGACAGTACAGAATGGACAGTAAAGAATTGACAGTGGACAGTACAGAATGGACAGTACAGAATGGACAGTACAGAATTGACAGTACAGAATGGACAGTACAGAATGGACAGTACAGAATTGACAGTACAGAATGGACAGTAAAGAATTGACAGTGGACAGTACAGAATGGACAGTACAGAATGGACAGTACAGAATGGACAGTACAGAATTGACAGTACAGAATTGACAGTACAGAATTGACAGTACAGAATTGACAGTACAGAATAGGCTGTACAGAATTGACAGTACAGAATGGACAGTACAGAATTGACAGTACAGAATGGACAGTACAGAATGGACAGTGCGGAATGGACAGTACAGAATTGACAGTACAGAATGGACAGTACAGAATGGACAGTACAGAATTGACAGTACAGAATTGACAGTACAGAATTGACAGTACAGAATTGACAGTACAGAATGGACAGTACAGAATGGACAGTACAGAATGGACAGTACAGAATGGAGAGTACAGAATTGACAGTACAGAATTGACAGTACAGAATGGACAGTACAGAATGGACAGTACAGAATGGACAGTACAGAATTGACAGTACAGAATGGACAGTACAGTATATACAGTACAGAACAGTCAGCCCGAAATGCAGTTAACCATTAAATTTAGTCGTTCAACCAGCCAACTTCAAGAGCAACCAGAAGACATGCAAATAACCAGCCATTATCTCTCTTGTGCATGTATACATTTTTCACATGTACATTGCCTACACTGTCCATTATCTTTCTCTCCAAGCGGTGTACATTCAAGCCTGCCTGCCCTGTTTGCAAGTGTAATAGGCAAGTACTTTGCTGTTAAGGCGCTGGCAGGCTCCTAAAACTATCTGTGTTAATAAGACCTGGTAGCTTGAAGACACTGAAAAAAGCAAAATTTAACGGCTGTGATTTTCTGTCCTTGAACTTCGGCAAATTATCGAAAGCAATGGAAAAATTTCTTGGAAAATGGAAGTCCACTAAGGTGGAGAACTTTGACAACTTCATGAAGGCGATGGGTGCGTTACTATACTCATTTTGAGAAGCTGTTTCCAGCAAAAGTACACCAGATAGGAGGCTTTTAGCAAAATGATATTTCTCCATATTAGATAAACATGTCGGAAGGTAGAGAGAAGTAGACAATGATCGGGAGAGACGGACGGACGAAGATGGAGGAAAACTAGACATTGAGAGAAGCAGACAGATTGAGAGAAGTAGACACGAATTGAGAGAGGTAAACAGAGATTTATAGAAGTAGACAAAAATTAAGAGAAGATAAGAATTGGGAGAGGTAGACACGGATTGAGCGGTAGACATGTTTTGAGAGAAGTAGACACGAATTGAGAGAAGTAGACACGGATTGAGCGGTAGACATGTTTTGAGAGAAGTAGATACGAATTGAGAGAGGTAGACACGGATTGAGAGAAGTAGACACGGATTGAGAGAGGTAGACACGGATTGAGAGAAGTAGACACGGATTGAGCGGTAGACATGTTTTGAGAGAAGTAGATACGGATTGAGAGAGGTAGACACGGATTGAGAGAAGTAGACACGAATTGAGAGAGGTAGACACGGATTGAGAGGTAGACATGTTTTGAGAGAAGTAGACACGAATTGAGAGAAGTAGACACGGATTGAGCGGTAGACATGTTTTGAGAGAAGTAGATACGGATTGAGAGAGGTAGACACGGATTGAGAGAAGTAGACACGGATTGAGCGGTAGACATGTTTTGAGAGAAGTAGATACGAATTGAGAGAGGTAAACAGAGATTTATAGAAGTAGACAAAAATTAAGAGAAGATAAGAATTGGGAGAGGTAGACACGGATTGAGCGGTAGACATGTTTTGAGAGAAGTAGACACGAATTGAGAGAAGTAGACACGGATTGAGCGGTAGACATGTTTTGAGAGAAGTAGATACGGATTGAGAGAGGTAGACACGGATTGAGAGAAGTAGACACGGATTGAGCGGTAGACATGTTTTGAGAGAAGTAGATACGGATTGAGAGAGGTAGACACGGATTGAGAGAAGTAGACACGAATTGAGAGAGGTAGACACGGATTGAGAGGTAGACATGTTTTGAGAGAAGTAGATACGGATTGAGAGAGGTAGACACGGATTGAGAGAAGTAGACACGGATTGAGCGGTAGACATGTTTTGAGAGAAGTAGATACGAATTGAGAGAGGTAAACAGAGATTTATAGAAGTAGACAAAAATTAAGAGAAGATAAGAATTGGGAGAGGTAGACACGGATTGAGCGGTAGACATGTTTTGAGAGAAGTAGACACGAATTGAGAGAAGTAGACACGGATTGAGCGGTAGACATGTTTTGAGAGAAGTAGATACGGATTGAGAGAGGTAGACACGGATTGAGAGAAGTAGACACGGATTGAGCGGTAGACATGTTTTGAGAGAAGTAGATACGGATTGAGAGAGGTAGACACGGATTGAGAGAAGTAGACACGAATTGAGAGAGGTAGACACGGATTGAGAGGTAGACATGTTTTGAGAGAAGTAGACACGAATTGAGAGAAGTAGACACGGATTGAGCGGTAGACATGTTTTGAGAGAAGTAGATACGGATTGAGAGAGGTAGACACGGATTGAGAGAAGTAGACACGGATTGAGCGGTAGACATGTTTTGAGAGAAGTAGATACGGATTGAGAGAGGTAGACACGGATTGAGAGTAGACACGAACTGAGAGAGGTAAACACATTTATAGAAGTAGACAAAAATTAGGAGGAGTAGATAAGAATTGGGAGAGGTAGACACGGATTGAGCGGTAGACATGGATTGAGAGAAGTAGATACGGATTGAGAGATACGAATTGAGAAGTGAATAGTTAAGACCACAGATACTATAAACACTAGATAGGCCACTCCAGCTAATTTTCACAACACGACAGTTTACTCTACTTTCTGCTTAGTAGTAGTAAAAACATTTTAGCGTTATTTATATTTTTTTTAAATAAAAAAACAGATGAATGCAATGCAGCAATTGTATTGATTTTTTTGCAAAAAGAAACTTATAATTATACTTTCCACAATTCAAAGCAACATTGTGAATGCTTTAGATTGCATAGAAGGCTATATTATTGCAGTCAACTATTGTATATTTAGCAAATACGAGCTATATCATATACTCCATAATCCATATTCGTGTAGCAAAATAGAAAGATTTCTCATCTTAATCAGCTCATCTGTTTGTGAAACTCGCAGCGTGCTGTTGAAGAACAGGGTCGCCAGTCGCCCTTGTTCAGAGGCAGCATTCAGAACGGCCCAACAGATGAAAAAAACTGGCGAATGCGCCACTTCAAGGTCCAGGGATGTATCCGATGGAGAGCCAATCCTCAGTGGTTTCGTAACAGGCAGCCGATAAGCAGCAGGACTTTTGTGGTGCAGCTGCAATGAGCTGCTGATGAGATGACATCCTTTGACCAGAGCACCCCTGACTGCGAGCGCCCTGCCGCCCAGTCGACCGCTGGAAGCTGCGCTAGCCACGCCTCCACAGTCCATGGATGCACGACTGCGCTGCACTTGCCTTGACCATCGAATGTTGCCGCTGCAGCCGCTTGATTTGCCTGTCGCTTTCGGGATTGCCGCTGCAGCCGCTTGATTTGCCTGTCGCTTTCGGGATTGCCGCTGCAGCCGCTTGATTTGCCTGTCGTTTTCGGGATTGCCGCTGCAGCCGCTTGATTTGCCTGTCGCTTTCGGGATTGCCGCTGCAGCCGCTTGATTTGCCTGTCGTTTTCGGGATTGCCGCTGCAGCCGCTTGATTTGCCTGTCGCTTTCGGGATTGCCGCTGCAGCCGCTTGATTTGCCTGTCGCTTTCGGGATTGCCGCTGCAGCCGCTTGATTCGCCTGTCACTTTCGGCCTCGGGATCGTTGCTGCAGCCGCTTGATCGTTGCCTCTAGCGCTTGGAACCCGCGAATCGGCTGCAGAGGTGAGAGCTTTCAGCCGCAACAGCTGTTCTCGGCGCAGAATCTGGTAGCCGAAGGTTGCTCTGCCACAGCACTGGCAGCAGGCAAGTCGCAGGCTCGGCTGCAGATAGATTGCTAATTGGCCCCAGCACTGGAGGGTACATGTCGTCTGCCTCTTCATCGTTTATCAGTCCTTTGCACAGAGGGTAGCTGGTCTATTTGAACGAGCCGAGGCAGCATCAACTCTTGGTGTGGGATTGCGTCCCAGCGAAAACAGATGTCTTGCACATCCGTGGCACTTTGTAAGGCAGCAGTAGGCCTCGTCCATAAAGTGCAAGCTGAACACACGGAGGCCCCGTGATTTAATTGTTTATAAAGGTCAATATCCACGCTCCTGCAGTAGCTGCTGCCAGCGCTTCGCCAGTGTCATCTTTTGGTAATTTATGCATTCGCAACGGATTTTTCTTTCTCGGATGTTAATAGCACTAGTACAAAGCTCGTGCAAGTGGGAGCACAGCAGTGGTTCGAATCAAAACATTTCTCGAGTACAAGATTAGATAGAAAAGCTAGTATGCACTCGAACTTTCTTTAACTCTGACTCTTGTCCTGTTCATCTATATAAGCTTGTATTTAAGCACGATTCGCCACCCCCAAATTTTCTAACCCACAACCTCTCAACCCCCACCCCTAACCCAGGCTAGCTATGTGCAGTCCTTTATTTTCTATCCCACCACCAGTGGGCCTAAACCCCTAAATTATCGATCCACTCACCCTGCCTTATACGAAACTGATATTAACCCTATTCCAGACTACCCCCCTTCCTCCACTTTGAAAGATAGCGGCATTGCACACTGTCTGTCGCGTCTTAATGTACACCATTACTGCACAAAACAAGTTAGTTGTTTATGGCGTTAGCAAAACGATGTCTTAAAAACAGTCACTCGATTTGTCTAATTTAGCAAATAATACTGTTGCTTCCTTTCATTGCTACTAAGCAGAAAGTAGAATAAAAAACTTGCCCAGAAAATTAGCCTGAGTGGCCTATCTAGTGTTTATAGTATCTGTGGTTAAGACTGCCACAAATTGAGGCAACCTAGACCAAATCAATGGCCACCGTAACCTACTTGAAGTAGTCACTTAAGAGTAGAAATTATTTTGCAGATGTCGGCTTTATTTTGCGCAAAGCGGCCGCCATGGCAACCGTCTACCTGGACTACCAGAAAGCGGACGACGGCACCTGGATCATCGATTGGCAGCTCGCCTTCAAGAAAGGTCAAATCCGATTCCAACTGGGACAGGAGATCGACGCTGTGTTGCCCGACGATAGGAGCGTTAGGGTGAGTTGCAGCAGTCCATCAGATTATAAATGCGCGCATGCTGGCTCCGCATTTGTGATTTGTTCCTCCTGTTTGGCTAGACTAGCAATCCATTCTACTCCTGCATCCATGATAGGCTAGATTAGCAATCCATTCTACTCCTGCATCCATGATAGGCTAGATTAGCAATCCATTCTACTCCTGCATCCATGATAGGCTAGACTAGCAATCCATTCTACTCCTGCATCCATGATAGGCTAGATTAGCAATCCATTCTACTCCTGCATCCATGATAGGCTAGATTAGCAATCCATTCTACTCCTGCATCCATGATAGGCTAGATTAACAATCTATTCTACTCCTGCATCCATGATAGGCTAGATTAGCAATCCATTCTATTCCTGCATCCATGATAGGCTAGATTAACAATCTATTCTACTCCTGCATCCATGATAGGCTAGATTAGCAATCCATTCTACTCCTGCATCCATGATAGGCTAGATTAGCAATCCATTCTATTCCTGCATCCATGATAGGCTAGATTAGCAATCCATTCTACTCCTGCATCAATGATAGGCTAGATTAACAATCTATTCTACTCCTGCATCCATGATAGGCTAGATTAGCAATCCATTCTATTCCTGCATCCATGATAGGCTAGATTAGCAATCTATTCTATTCCTGCATCAATGATAGGCTAGATTAGCAATCTATTCTACTCCTGCATCCATGATAGGCTAGATTAGCAATCCATTCTATTCCTGCATCCATGATAGGCTAGATTAGCAATCCATTCTACTCCTGCATCCATGATAGGCTAGATTAACAATCCATTCTACTCCTGCATCCATGATAGGCTAGATTAGCAATCCATTCTATTCCTGCATCCATGATAGGCTAGATTAGCAATCCATTCTATTCCTGCATCCATGATAGGCTAGATTAGCAATCCATTCTATTCCTGCATCCATGATAGGCTAGATTAGCAATCCATTCTACTCCTGCACCCATGATAGGCTAGATTAGCAATCTATTCTACTCCTGCATCCATGATAGGCTAGATTAGCAATCCATTCTACTCCTGCATCCATGATAGGCTAGACTAGCAATCCATTCTACTCCTGCATCCATGATAGGCTAGATTAGCAATCCATTCTATTCCTGCACCCATGATAGGCTAGATTAGCAATCCATTCTATTCCTGCATCCATGATAGGCTAGATTAGCAATCCATTCTATTCCTGCATCCATGATAGGCTAGATTAGCAATCCATTCTATTCCTGCATCCATGATAGGCTAGATTAGCAATCCATTCTATTCCTGCATCCATGATAGGCTAGGCTAGATTAGCAATCCATTCTATTCCTGCACCCATGATAGGCTAGATTAGCAATCCATTCTATTCCTGCATCCATGATAGGCTAGGCTAGATTAGCAATCCATTCTATTCCTGCATCCATGATAGGCTAGATTAGCAATCCATTCTATTCCTGCATCCATGATAGGCTAGATTAGCAATCCATTCTATTCCTGCACCCATGATAGGCTAGATTAGCAATCCATTGTATTCCTGCATCCATGATACGCTAGATTAGCAATCCATTCTATTCCTGCATCCATGATAGGCTAGATTAGCAATCCATTCTACTCCTGCATCCATGATAGGCTAGATTAGCAATCCATTCTATTCCTGCATCCAAGACTGGCAAGATTAGCAATCCATTCTACTCCTTCCTTAACCGCCATCTGCCAGCTGGTGCCGGACTTCGACCCAGCCACCGGGCGGTACTCGGAGCTGCAGAAGGGGAAGCCGCACGACGTGAAAGTAGAGCGGTGGATCACCGAAGATGGAGAAATGCAGGAGGTGAGGCAGCGCATTGAATGATGCAGGTGGTTTCAGTGCATGCGGGTTCAAATTTGCGCTCCACTTCAACTTCAACTGGTCGTTGAACTAATAGCAACTGAGGATCTGGGAGGCTGGCCCAGCAAATGAGGATCTGGGAGGCTGGGCCAGCAACTGAGGATCTGGGAGGCTGTGGCCCAGCAACTAAGGATCTGGAAGGCTGGCCCAGCAACTGAGGATCTGGGAGGCTGGCCCAGCAACTGAGGATCTGGGAGAGCAGTAGTGGTCAGCAAATGAGGATCTGGGAGGCTGGCCCAGCAACTGAGGATTGGGAGGCTGTGGCCCAGCAACTGAGGATCTGGGAGGCTGGCCCAGCAACTGAGGATCTGGGAGGCTGGCCCAGCAACTGAGGATCTGGGAGGCTGTGGCCCAGCAACTGAGGATCTGGGAGGCTAGCCCAGCAACTGAGGATCTGGGAGGCTGGCCCAGCAATTAAGGATCTGGGAGGCTGTGGCCCAGCAGTTGAGGATCTGGAAGGCTGGCCCAGCAACTGAGGATCTGGGAGGCTGGCCCAGCAACTGAGGATCTGGGAGGCTGGCCCAGCAACTGAGGATCTGGGAGGCTGGCCCAACAACTGAGGATCTGGGAGGCTGTGGCCCAGCAACTGAGGATCTGGAAGGCTGGCCCAGCAATTAAGGCTCTAGGAGGCTGGCCCAGCAACTGAGGATCTGGGAGGCTGGCCCAGCAACTGAGGATCTGGGAGGCTGGCCCAGCAACTGAGGATCTGGGAGGCTGGCCCAGCAACTGAGGATCTGGGAGGCTGGTATCACGGATTACTCAATCTTGATCTCGCCGAGCCAAAGTACCTGCTCACAAACAATCACAATTGGCCTCTATTTCAGCTGGTGAAAATCATCGACAAGGACGTTCAATACACCAGAGTCTATGAACGATATTAGCGAGCCCGTGAGCGACTTTGCTGCCGAGAACCTGTCACCTTCTGTCTGTCTGTCAATCAATTTGCAATCGCACCACACCAAAACATTTTTAACGACCCAAATTCAAGAACTAATAAATTCCATCGCCATTTCTAAGAAATATACAAATAAGGGAATTAGAAACATGTCACGTGACAACTGATTGAGCTCATACTCTAATGCTACTACTCGGAAGCATATATAACCATAATGTTCTCTACATTTTTTCGTTTACTAGCAGCGAAATAAGCATATAGGCATAATAATTCAATATAAATCATCGTAGAAACGACACTGGCAGTCCAAGCCAGTGCTTTATTATCGTTATAACAAACTGCTCAGTGCAGTTTGCGCTCAGAACGGTGGTCTGCCTGAGGCAGCTCCGCAGCCAGCTAGCTCCAACTCAGTAGAAGAACTTGTAGATGAAGAAGGCCGCCACCGCCAGGCCGATGGGAACCAGCAAGCCGATCACGGAGCTGCCGGGTGGCGGGTAGGTGACAGAGTGATGTACATACAGAATGTAGACACGGATTGAGCGGTAGACATGTTTTGAGAGAAGTAGACACGGATTGAGAGAAGTAGACACGGATTGAGCGGTAGACATGTTTTGAGAGAAGTAGATACGGATTGAGAGAGGTAGACACGGATTGAGAGAAGTAGACACGGATTGAGCGGTAGACATGTTTTGAGAGAAGTAGATACGGATTGAGAGAGGTAGACACGGATTGAGAGAAGTAGACACGAATTGAGAGAGGTAGACACGGATTGAGAGAAGTAGACACGGATTGAGCGGTAGACATGTTTTGAGAGAAGTAGATACGGATTGAGAGAAGTAGACACGGATTGAGAGTAGACACGAACTGAGAGAGGTAAACACATTTATAGAAGTAGACAAAAATTAGGAGGAGTAGATAAGAATTGGGAGAGGTAGACGCGGATTGAGCGGTAGACATGGATTGAGAGAAGTAGATACGGATTGAGAGATACGAATTGAGAAGTGAATAGTTAAGACTGCCACAAATTGAGGCCACCGTAACCTACTTGAAGTAGTCACTTAAGAGTAGAAATTATTTTGCAGATGTCGGCTTTATTTTGCGCAAAGCGGCCGCCATGGCAACCGTCTACCTGGACTACCAGAAAGCGGACGACGGCACCTGGATCATCGATTGGCAGCTCGCCTTCAAGAAAGGTCAAATCCGATTCCAACTGGGACAGGAGATCGACGCTGTGTTGCCCGACGATAGGAGCGTTAGGGTGAGTTGCAGCAGTCCATCAGATTATAAATGCGCGCATGCTGGCTCCGCATTTGTGATTTGTTCCTCCTGTTTGGCTAGACTAGCAATCCATTCTACTCCTGCATCCATGATAGGCTAGATTAGCAATCCATTCTACTCCTGCATCCATGATAGGCTAGACTAGCAATCCATTCTACTCCTGCATCCATGATAGGCTAGACTAGCAATCCATTCTACTCCTGCATCCATGATAGGCTAGATTAGCAATCCATTCTACTCCTGCATCCATGATAGGCTAGATTAGCAATCCATTCTATTCCTGCACCCATGATAGGCTAGATTAGCAATCCATTCTATTCCTGCATCCATGATAGGCTAGATTAGCAATCCATTCTATTCCTGCATCCATGATAGGCTAGATTAGCAATCCATTCTATTCCTGCACCCATGATAGGCTAGATTAGCAATCCATTCTATTCCTGCATCCATGATAGGCTAGGCTAGATTAGCAATCCATTCTATTCCTGCACCCATGATAGGCTAGATTAGCAATCCATTCTATTCCTGCATCCATGATAGGCTAGGCTAGATTAGCAATCCATTCTATTCCTGCATCCATGATAGGCTAGATTAGCAATCCATTCTATTCCTGCATCCATGATAGGCTAGATTAGCAATCCATTCTATTCCTGCACCCATGATAGGCTAGATTAGCAATCCATTGTATTCCTGCATCCATGATACGCTAGATTAGCAATCCATTCTATTCCTGCATCCATGATAGGCTAGATTAGCAATCCATTCTACTCCTGCATCCATGATAGGCTAGATTAGCAATCCATTCTATTCCTGCATCCAAGACTGGCAAGATTAGCAATCCATTCTACTCCTTCCTTAACCGCCATCTGCCAGCTGGTGCCGGACTTCGACCCAGCCACCGGGCGGTACTCGGAGCTGCAGAAGGGGAAGCCGCACGACGTGAAAGTAGAGCGGTGGATCACCGAAGATGGAGAAATGCAGGAGGTGAGGCAGCGCATTGAATGATGCAGGTGGTTTCAGTGCATGCGGGTTCAAATTTGCGCTCCACTTCAACTTCAACTGGTCGTTGAACTAATAGCAACTGAGGATCTGGGAGGCTGGCCCAGCAACTGAGGATCTGGGAGGCTGGCCCAGCAACTGAGGATCTGGAAGGCTGGCCCAGCAACTGAGGATCTGGAAGGCTGGCCCAGCAACTGAGGATCTGGGAGGCTGGCCCAGCAACTGAGGATTGGGAGGCTGTGGCCCAGCAACTGAGGATCTGGAAGGCTGGCCCAGCAATTAAGGCTCTAGGAGGCTGGCCCAGCAACTCAGGATCTGGGAGGCTGGCTTAGCAACTGAGGATCTGGGAGGCTGGCCCAGCAACTGAGGATCTGGGAGGCTGGCCCAGCAACTGAGGATCTGGGAGGCTGGCCCAGCAACTGAGGATCTGGGAGGCTGGCCCAGCAATTAAGGATCTGGGAGGCTGGCCCAGCAACTGATGATCTGGAAGCTGGCCCAGCAACTGAGGATCTGGGAGGCTGGCCCAGCAACTGGGGATCTGGGAGGCTGGTATCACGGATTACTCAATCTTGATCTCGCCGAGCCAAAGTACCTGCTCACAAACAATCACAATTGGCCTCCATTTCAGCTGGTGAAAATCATCGACAAGGACGTTCAATACACCAGAGTCTATGTACGATATTAGCGAGCCCGTGAGCGACTTTGCTGCCAAGAACCTGTCACCTTCTGTCTGTCTGTGAATCAATTTACAATCGCACCGCACCATAACATTTTTAACGACCCAAATTCAAGAACTAATAAATTCCATCGCCATTTCTAATAAATATACAAATAAGGGAATTAGAAACATGTCACGTGACAACTGATTGAGCTCATACTCTAATGCTACTAATCGGAAGCATATATAACCATAATGTTCTCTACATTTTTTCGTTTACTAGCAGCGAAATAAGCATATAGGCATAATAATTCAATATAAATCATCGTAGAAACGACACTGGCAGTCCAAGCCAGTGCTTTATTATCGTTATAAAAAACTGCTCAGTGCGGTTGGCGCTCAGAACGGCGGTCTGCCTGAGGCAGCTCCGCAGCCAGCCAGCCAGCTCCAACTCAGTAGAAGAACTTGTAGATGAAGAAGGCCGCCACCGCCAGGCCGATGGGAACCAGCAAGCCGATCACGGAGCTGCCGGGTGGCGGGTAGGTGACAGAGTGATGTACATACAGAATGTAAACTCATGTAAAATGTGCACTCACACAGAAAGTGCACTTATAGAAAATGTGCACTCACACAGAATGTGCACTCACACAGAATGTGCACTCACACAGAATGTGCACTCACACAGAGTGTGCACTCACACAGAATGTGCACTCACACAGAATGTGCACTCACACAGAGTGTGCACTCACACAGAATGTGCACTCACACAGAATGTGCACTCACACAGTGTGCACTCACACAGAATGTGCACTTATAGAAAATGTGCACTCACACAGAATGTGCACTCACACAGAATGTGCACTCACACAGAATGTGCACTCACACAGAATGTGCACTCACACAGAATGTGCACTCACACAGAATGTGCACTCACACAGAATGTGCACTCACACAGAATGTGCACTCACACAGAATGTGCACTCACACAGAATGTGCACTCACACAGAATGTGCACTTACACCGCTCAATCCCAGTCCTCCTTCAACTCACCCGGGGCCCGAAGATTTGCCGGCAGACTCTGAGCTCGGCTTGCTTGGCTTCGGCTCCTTCTCCACCACCTCGCCGATCAGGTACTTGGCCATGAGCTCCCGGGCGTCCGTCGAGTGGCCGACGTCTTCGAACGGCTCGGTCGCGTAGCCGCCCGCCTGCTCCAGCAGGACCTCCTCGCCGCCAGGGTGCTGCGGAGTGTTTTAGTCAGCGATTGTGATAGTAAATTATGATCATGTGCGCACAGCGGCTGGGACCTGCGGTCTGGGGTGGTGATGGCCCAGCAACCGAGGATCTGACAGACTTGCCTAGCAACTGAGGATTGGGAGGCTGTGGCCCAGCAACTGAGGATCTGGAAGGCTGGCCCAGCAACTGAGGATCTGGGAGGCTGTGGCCCAGCAACTGAGGATCTGGGAGAGCAGTAGTGGTCAGCAAATGAGGATCTGGGAGGCTGGCCCAGCAACTGAGGATTGGGAGGCTGTGGCCCAGCAACTGAGGATCTGGGAGGCTGGCCCAGCAACTGAGGATCTGGGAGGCTGGCCCAGCAACTGAGGATCTGGGAGAGCAGTAGTGGTCAGCAAATGAGGATCTGGGAGGCTGGCCCAGCAACTGAGGATTGGGAGGCTGTGGCCCAGCAACTGAGGATCTGGGAGGCTGGCCCAGCAACTGAGGATCTGGGAGGCTGGCCCAGCAACTGAGGATCTGGGAGAGCAGTAGTGGTCAGCAAATGAGGATCTGGGAGGCTGGCCCAGCAACTGAGGATCTGGGAGGCTGTGGCCCAGCAAAGGCCGTAGATAGGTCAGCACAAAAGGCTGCAGAGAAAATGCCAGGACTGACCAGTAAGCACAGGAGAGACAGACAGAGAGAATGAGCGGCCAAACAAGCGGACAATGAAATTTCGTTTGAAGGGCAGTCGCCTTTCGTTTTTTAACACTCTTTCCACGAGGACACTGAAGGTCATATGAATGGAACTGGCCTGTTAACAGTACTGCACAATTAGTTTTGCTGTGTACTTGTAGATTCAAGTACAGCTCATATGCAGGGTACAGATGGAAACTCTACAGTAGCACTGAGCTCTGTTACAAATATGCATGTCCCTAATTCACTTCATAACAAAGCTTTAACAAGATCTGTGGCATAGATAGAGTTAGTGGAATGGCCAAGTTATTGCTTTTATAAGGGATTCTTCTTGGGGATCATGGCTTTGGGATTATATGACAGATAAAATAAATAGAACTTATTCATTTTTGTTTATCTAAAGACCTATTCATGCCTAAAATATAATGGCAGTAGCGTAGCTAGGGGGGATATAGGAATATATCCCCTCCCCCATTTTGATGATTTATAGGAAACGAAAATGAGGTTTTAAAAAAAGCAAAATAAAGCAGCTTTGACTTAGCAAAATTGCCTAAAATTGGCCTATTTAACTTGTATATTACTAATAAAATGTTTTAAATGATATTTCCACAAATTCCTAGTTCCTAAAATGCTCTAGTCAGGATAGATATCTGATAGCTTCATTCTGATTTTAACAAAGTAAAGTTTTTTAGCCAATTTTATTATTTTTTAAATGCATATTTTAAGCAAAAATGCAAAAAAACTATTTTATTAGTCTGTAATTTTGTCCCTAAAAGTTATCCCCCCTTTTGAAAATCTTAGCTACACCATTGTATAATGGTCACTGATCTTTACTTATACTTATAAATTTTTTATAGTTGGAAGAATTTAAAAATTAAATATTATAAGATCCATTTAGAAATCAATATTGATATCTTTGCATAAATAATCATAAACAAAGATCTATTAGTATAATCTAAAAATTCTAGTAATTTGGTTCAAAGCAATCAATAATGACTTTAAACTAGTTAAATTAAAATACAATAATTACTTTACTTTTAATTACTTTTAATTTTATTAGACTAGGCTTTACTAGTTTCTATGCGCTTTCTAAGTAGCAATAAATTATTGCATAGATAGAAGTTACAAATATTTAAAAATAAAATATGGAGACATAATAAAAAAGATATTATACTATACAATTAAAACTTAATGCAGCATATTAAGCAGTTGTATAAATTGATTAATCTTTATAATTATGTTTTATAAATCTTTTCCAAGCCAGAATCTAGACTAACATTTCTAATATTAATTGATTATTTATTAATTAGAAAAGATGTATTTTATTAATTGGTAGGCCTATACAATGTAGTTCTCTAGATAGATAGATATTTTTATCCAAATTGACTTAGATTTCTGATTGCAAAATAGTATAGTATAGATCAGGACAAATCAACTGCTTTTAGAAAAAAGTAACATTGCATACTACTTCAAATCAAATTGATTGCTTTTAATGGTATAGGCCTAAAACTAATCAGTAATCACTAAGAATCAGTTACAAGAGATAAAACTGATTAATGTAGCATTATGAGATAATTTTATACAACTCTTCATAATAGCAGTCTTGAAGTGAGTTAAGCTTTTGTGTTTCTGCACATTTTATCAAGCCAAGAAAGAAATCCAAAGGATGACTTTAATGACTGCCCTTATTACAATCTTTAACTACTACTAGGTCTACCCTGTTGTTGGCTTTTACTTTGTGAATCTAAAGTTCTTACTCTAGAAGTAATAAATTTTTTACTAGCTTGCACTCAATGAAAATCTATATTATGGCGCAGCTCACTTACCTCTTCAATAAACTTCGTGACATCATACACTTTGTCGTTGATCACCAGCCAACAGCTTTCTGATGATTTGTGGGCAGCAATTTCTTGCATTGAGATCTGACGCAGTGAAGACATAGTGGTAAATTCAGTTAAACCTTATGAAACAGAATTCAATAGCAAATCGACAGTTGTGAAAAAGTAAATCAGTGCAGCTTGCTGCCGTGCTCGAGCAGTTAGTGTGATAAGTTTGGATTCGAAGAAAATAGTAATTTAAATCAATGGTTTATCTTCATTTGCGTGGTAGTTCCGTTTATTACAAAAAGATCCAGAGTTCTCTTTAGAAGAAGTAAAATTGGCATTATCAAATTTGGTTTGTTTATTTCCGACATGTTTTCACTATATTAGTTATCTTCAGGGAAGCAAGTTTATTTAGATTATTATTGAATAAATTATTCAAGTCAGACTGGCACCGATCAATAATCTTAAAGTGATCGATCTACTCACTGTCACAAAATTGTTTGCAAACCTAACCTGCTGAAGATCCCGAATAGCAGATCGTTCTAACCTATGCTCCTTTACCTTAAGTGCAGTGGTGGTGCAGGCGGGGGCAGTTCTATCAGAGCCTGTCCGACGTGCCCTACGCCAAGAAGTCCTTGGAGGTGAAAAGCGATGTGCGCAGCAGCAGGAAGGCCATATTCAGGTGCGGTACTGTTGGCTGATGCTGGCTTGTCTTTCATCCACGCCATTGTCCGCGCGGGTTTCAGTCCCACACTCTCATCCATTCTCCCTCTATCTCGCTCATCTCGCCATCTTAATTACCCATAGGCTGTCGGACGAGTCGGGCTAGCTGCAGTACTCGCTGGTCTTCGAGGGCAAATGCCCCAGGTCCATGATCAATGAGGATGTAAGTGTGACTTAAGCTCTTAGCTACCTTATGAATAGCATGGTCTCATCACAGAATTGACTATATCCCCGGACAGGATGTGTACATCATCGACACGGGCGTGGAAATTATATCGTTCCCGATCAAAAAGAAGTTGTCTTAAGACGTCTTAGAATAGTCTTAAGATGGCTAAAGACACCTCAAGACAATTTCAAGATATCTTCCACTTTGCTTCCACAAGCTATCCTGATTAAGTTGTCTTGAAGATGACTTGAAATTGACTTTTATGAGATGTCTTGTTGAAGACATCTTTAAGACATCACCTTAAAGACTAAAAATTTACATAAACAACTGTTTCTACTGTAAGTAGGAAGTTTCAGATACAAATTTATCTAGATCGTTAAAATCAATAAAAAATAAAACAAGCAACTATTGTGACATTTATCAAAAAATTTTGTTGTATTGTAGTCTGTGGAAGGTGTGCCTATTATTAAAAATCCTTTACGCTTTTGGAGTGCAATTATATGCAATTTTTTGTATTGAGTCGTTGCAAACTCTGAGACAAAGTTTAACTACAACAGTTTTGATTGGAGTAAATATATTTACAAAATTCTAAACAGCAAAGCATTAAAAAAGACTAAGTTGCAATATATATCGGTGATGCTTTTGTTAAAAACAGCTAAAATCAATATGGCGGAACGACATTTTTAAAAAGGACTAAAAGACAACCTTGTTGATAACATTCAGCTGAAATTCTACAAATATCTCCTCAATCTACCAAAATTTGCTAGCAACAGTGTGATATCATCAGAACTTGAGCTTACTCCAATCTCCCAACGAATTGCTAAAACCTATCTTACCTACTGGCTGAAGATTAGACATCAAAAACTTTGCCAAACGACACTAGAAATTTTCTACTCAAACACCAGCCAAAAAAATCCATGGAAAACAAATATACTAAAGAAACTGGAAAGTATAGACTTAAAAGCACTAACTGAAGATAAACTTTCCCAAAGCTTTAATAACGAGAAATACCTAGTGAAAAAGCACCTCAAGATACACAGAGAAAGAGAACTTAGCCAAAAGCTAGAGAATCAGCAACATATTAAACTCTATAAAAACGCCTATCTCTACAAAAAAATCTGCAGGCCTGACCTTTCAGATTACTTTCCATGCACTTTTAGAAACAAAAAATTCCTAACAACCCTCCTAAAACTGAAATGCGAAATTACACCCAACATTTTCTCTCATGAACCATGTAGACTGTGTGGAGCGAGAAATGGTTCCGATATCCTACACTACTTGACCGAATGTCCACAAACCGAAAAGTTCAGAAAAAAATACTTCTGTCAGTACCTCCTAAATGACAAGCAAGTACACAAGTTAGGATATGCTACAAATGAAAAAAGAGTCAGAAAAGAGCTCACTGGTGTAGCTAAAATATATGAAGTCATGAATAGCTAAAACAGTTATGCAAACTGAAACAGACATATCAGCAGTGAAATAAATCCGCCTTTCCCATTTTTAATTTCCTACTTAATTAGCACTTAAATAGTATTTAATTAGTTTCCTATCTAATACCTATTTAAATCGTCGTCATTCGCTTAACGTAAAGTCCCTTCGAAGTTCGTTTTTGTTCATTTTTCTTTCGTTTTTACTTTTATTAACTGCAATACTTTTTTTAACTCCTTGCTTTTTCTTTCGCTTCGTTAGTCGTCCAAGTATCGTTAATAACTTTTCCGCGTTCTTTCAAATACCATTTTGCAAAACTCGTACTAATCATAATTAAATAACTAGTGCTAAAATATTGTCTCCTATTCCTGAAGCAATCTTAAATACATAGAAATATATTGGCCAAACAGGCTTCTTGCCTGAGCCAACTTACTACTACTACTACTACTACTTGTTCACCGTGAAGGCCGCCTAATTCTCGAACACTTGCTTCTATCTTTTGTAATAAGTTTCAATTTTTCATTGGCTGCTATAGCCTATATAGATTTCTGGTGTAAGCCCTACCCTAGATTTATCTTTACTTAATGCGATAATGTATTACTATTCGTAATTCGTGATGATACATCTACTATCCTCAAATTAAACCTTCCTAGTAGTATTTTTTACTAATTCTTCCTTGGATAGCTTCTAGGATTGTATTTCATATTCTAGTGCCAGGTGCCAGCAACAAACCCAGATTGGCCAGAAATGTTTTTATGCAATAGGCAATAGGGATGCTATGTAACATCCTGACTTAAAAATTACAATTTTAAATTGGACCTTGGATGCAATGTTTTTTTAGTTAGGCCTACTGCATATCTATTGCTATGCCTAGCACTAGTAAGCACTAGTTAACTAATGCATAGTCATGTGTACATTTTAAGTTAGGCCTTAAAAGATTCCGGCATTAACTAGAGGCCCATGTACTAGGCCTAAAACTAAAAATATATGTTTTATTTACTTCTAGCTTTTTAAAGTCAAAGTTTTATAGTTGTTGAATTGGCTTATTAGGCTATTTTGTTCTGTTGTAGGCCTCTTAGCCTTAGATAGGCCCTAGCTTCTTCCTTAGGCCTAAATAGTTTTTGTTTTGATTTTTATGTCAAAAGTAATAAATAATTTCCATGAGCCTACCGGGTGTTGCAAAAAAAACTTGACACTTCTAATTCCCTATATAAATAGGCCTATATAGCATCAATACCAGATCTTTTATAGTCATTTCGAAGCGCTCTTTCTAAGCATTCATTTGCTCTTACAGCGAAGCCAATTGCATCTGCACAGTCTGAAATAGAAGCAAGAAGGCACAGAGTGTCGACCTTACTGGACGCGGGCATGCCTGTGGCGCAGATTGCCAAGAGCATTGGCATCAGCCGGCAGGCAGTCTATGACATCAAAAGGCAACTGGATGACGGCAAAGGGCTCGAAAGACAGCCAGGATCGGGCAGGCCTCCAAAACTCGACTTGGCCGAAGTCAGGCAGATTTTCACAGACAACCCAATGGCCAAAATGTCCGAGGTGGCCAAGGCGGCAGGTGTTAGCAAATCAACAGTCTCTAGAGCTGTCAAGAGTGCTGGAGGCACTTCCCTTCACCAAGTTGAGCGGCCACTGCTGTCAGATCAGCAGCAGCAGATACGATTGGAGCGGTCCAAGAAGTTGCTTAACAACTTGAAAAGCTTTGGCGGTCGCATTCTGATTTTCTCGGATGAGAAGACATTCAGCATCAATCCCGTGTTCAACCGGCAAAATGATCGATTTGTCAGCTTCAGCGAGGAGGATCGAGCCTGCCGGTATGTTTCCACCACCAAGCATCCGGCCTCCGTGATGATGCTCGGCGTCGTAGCCTCCAGCGGTGACGTCATGCCTCCTGTTTGGTTCTCGCAAGGGTATCGCCTAAATGCGGCCGACTACAAGGCAGTTCTACAGAAGAAAGTGCTCCCATGGATCACTCGAGTCACTAAGGGGAAGCCTTATGTGTTCCAGCAGGACGGAGCACCTGCACACACGGCTATCACTGTGCAGAGCTGGATGGCACAGAAGATGTCGTTTTGGGACAAATCGTTTTGGCCACCCCAGTCACCAGACCTAAACCCACTGGACTTCGCCATTTGGGCGCGTGTAGAGTCTGAGGCCTGCGCTATGCGACATCCAAGCGTTGAGGCGCTCAAAGCCAGTGTGTCTGAGAAATGGACGAACATGCCGCCCGATTTCATAATCAGTGTGTGCTCCAGCTTCCGGTCACGCCTGGAGAGAGTTGTTTCGGCCAACGGCGGCTACATTGACTGAACATGTGCTACTCATGCCTATGTTTATATTTAATAGCTTTTTACTTGGTTTTAATCATGCTTGCCTTTCTAGGGGGCCTTTGTTTTTAGTAAACAGATTTGTCAAGTTTTTTTTGCAACACCCGGTATAGCTAGGTTTATTTTTTATATGTAGAGTGTATATATGCACTTTTAATTTAAAATTGCACCCAGAAATTGAAAATTGCAATTTAAGGACAGTCTTATAACCTGATTTTCTGTTAAACTTGAAGCCACATTTGCATTGCCCTAAATGGCTAAAATAAGAAAAATAAAAAATTGCACTTTGAGCCTTAAAATTACACTATAAAAATGAGTATAGAGTGTACTTTTGTACCTTGTCTCTGGCAAAAAAAGAAAACCTTGGCCTATAGGCCTTTATATATTGCTTCCTCTTTGCCTTTATTATTGGCTAATGGCATATATATGATGTTTTCAATATATCAATATTTTGAATATTAGGCCTAGTCATTAGTGCATTTTTCTTGGCTAGGCCAATGAAAATTTAAATAAAAAATAGATATAGCCTTATAATTTATTATTAGGCCTATATCACATTCAAAAATTGGATTAGGCCTAATAGAGAATAAATAGAGTTGGTATGCCTAGAAGTTTTATATAAAATTGATATTCTAATCTTTTTATTTTGCTTTGAGATTAGGCCCTAAGCTTTAGCCTATGTATTTAAGCCTAAGGCAAAGTTATTGTATAATACACTTGTGTGAATATATAGTAGGGGCCTAGGCAATTTATTTATTAGATTTTTAATGTATATTAGTATAATAATCTATTATTTATTATTTTTTGTTTTTTTACTTATGAATTTCAAATTATTTCAGCCTAACAACCTATAAACTATAACCTTTATTAAACTTATCCTTTTCAGCCTTATCAAAACATGCTATCCATCATAGTGGAAGCTAACCTGGATCTTGAATCTTCCTGGATTGAGCCAATTCTAAACTAGTAGTTGGCTAGCAAAGGATCAATTTACAGCAAGTTTTCCACCAAGCAATGAGCAACTTGGTCATTATTGCATTAACCAAGTATTTCTATGCAATGACTGGGTATGATGCATTATAAAATTATACACTTGCACTTGAGTATTTTTGCATTTTTATTTAGTGTATTTTAACTTGTTTTTGATTCACCATTTTATTGCTTCTGTGACTTTTAAACTGTGCCTTTTATAAAATGAAAATATAAATCATAAATTACATTGAACCATGTTTAGAAGCCTACTAAATAGCTTCTCTTTCATATCAATATTGCCTGAAACGAAACAAAAGAGTGCTGTAATATTTTTAGTCATTTTTCTTTTAAACAACTGTGATTGCAATGGCAACAGCATTTCTTAAATGATCTTGGGCAAGATGTCTTCTGCAAGTCATCTGGAAGATGTCTTTAAGTAGATTTTAAGATGTCTTGAAGATGTCTGAAGACGTCTTCAAGTTATCTCTAAGTTGTCTACAAGTGTTGCAAGGAGCCAATTTTTAGACCGAATTAAGTCAATTGTAAGATGTCTTGAAGACATCTTTCTGTCTTATGCAAGACATCTTTAAGACATAATTAAGCCAACTTTTTTTGATCGGCCGTTTACGTCGGCGCTAGGGCCTCGGACGCCGAGAAGATGAACGCGCTGCAGTATGGTCATGTGAGTGACTGCTCGAGTTTGAGATAGCTGTTGTGAAGTTAGATTGTGCGGTTGGCGGGGGGCTGTGGGCGCTCATTTCCCTGACCCCTGAGCTCTGTGCCTTTGGAGTTCAAAGTCAGAGTTAGATGCATTACCCGCTGAGCTAATCTACACCCCAGAGTTTAAGATGATCTGGGCTCTCTACTAACACTTGGTCCATTTCGAATCGCAGGACTACCTGAAGACCACGCAGCACCCCCTGATTCCGATGACGGCCTGCCGCGGCAACAAGAAGAACCCGCAGATGGAGAAGGTCCTGGACTGATCGCTAACGAATCCTACTAATAGTAGTAATAACAAGAACAAGACTGCTCGCTTCCTATGCGAACCCATGCAGCGCTAATCCGTACCCGTAGTTGAACAGCTGCCTGCATTTAAACCTTAAATGCACCGTCTGTTTAGTACTTATGACATTTAATCCGCTGAATATCTTCTGATTATAGTTAAAAATTCAGATTTAGTAATATAGATTTAACCCTACGTGTGCTTTGCCTTAATTATAATGATCAGCTGACAGCAGGTCTCACTAAACTTTTTAGTCGGTTTTCAATGCTCTGCAATCAGCAATTTCAAACAATTTTAATCTTGTTTATCAGCTCTTATTAAATAATCTGGAAACATTAATAAACACGTGGTGCGAGTTAATTACCGCATAAAATACCACTGCTGAAGGATTTTATATTTGTCACCTGCTGCGTTTGGTTAGAAATTGATTTTCAATTTCAAGGACCAAGGACAGTGGTCATTGGGACACCATTTCTGCAAAATGCATTGGCTCACATTCTCGAGTTCTCCTTCTCTTTCGAGATCCGAGGCTCGCATCTCCTTGGCGCATTTTCTACCTGACTTGGGCCTTCAAATAAATATGATTATTTCGAGGTGTTGTCAACTGTGCTCCTTGCTGCTGAATTGTAGTGTAATTTTAACTACTAACTCCTCAAGGATCTATCAGGACTCGAGCTGACGTTCTCACATACATCTGGAAGTCTGAAAAAGATGCCTGTCACAGTCCCAAAATTCAATGATGATGAGACACTTCCAAGCCACATCATGATTCCAGCCTCCAGTCTGCTTCTAGCCTTTTTCCCGGAACCGCTTGAAGTCACGAACTGTTTCATTCGAGACTGCACTCACTTTATTGGAGTTCCTCAAACACGAATCACCTGGTCAGTGTGACCCGATCTCCAGCGGTGCGCGTGTGCCCAGCTAGAAGCCCCTGGATATCTGTTCATGCCATCATGCGTCAGTCTTCCCCGAACTGATCGGGAAGGTGTAATTTTTTTTGGATTATAAGCGCCAAATTTCGTTAAGTCACGCCAAACGGAATGCCGATCGCGCCGATGTCTCTGATCGAAGGGCTCCGTCTAGTAAAGAAATCTCTCCTACTGCTGGGACTCGTTTTTCATCTTCAAAATTTCATTTCTGTCAAAGCCTCTAAGATTTGTGCTCGCTAAAAAACAGCTTCTTTTGCGCCAGCTAGCATTGAAAATTACGCAATATACATGAAGTTAAATGACGAAAACTGTTTGCACTCGATAGCATTGACTATTTTTGGCTGACACCAGAGTCAAAAATCTTTCATTGCCACGCTACTTGTTACTGCGTCAATTATTATGACGTCATTAAACAGCAGGTGATACAATATTTCTCTTTAGAGTTTAAATACTATAAAAGCAACCAGCTCTTGGGCTACAAATCGCCACTTTACACTCTCAGCAAATCTCCAACCGCATTCTCCAACTCTGCAATGGTACTCAGACAGCCCGCCATACTAAGCTGTTTACTGGCCGTCATCGCTTGCTACATCATTACTACTACAGCCGACTGCGAGGAAGTCAGCAATGCGAATAGGGTAATAATCAGGTATCCACCATCTAGATGGATCCGGTACGGAGGCAACGCCAAGAGCATGTCGAGACGGATCAGGATCGGAGGCAACGCCAAGAGCATGTCGAGACGGATCAGGATCGGAGGCAACGCCAAGAGCATGTCTAGAAGGATCAGGATCGGAGGCAACGCCAAGAGCATGTCGAGACGGATCAGGATCGGAGGCAACGCCAAGAGCATGTCGAGAAGGATCAGGATCGGAGGCAACGCCAAGAGCATGTCGAGACGGATCAGGATCGGAGGCAACGCTAAGAGCATGTCGAGAAGGATCAGGATCGGAGGCAACGCCAAGAGCATGTCGAGAAGGATCAGGATCGGAGGCAACGCCAAGAGCATGTCGAGACGGATCAGGATCGGAGGCAACGCTAAGAGCATGTCGAGACGGATCAGGATCGGAGGCAACGCCAAGAGCATGTCGAGACGGATCAGGATCGGAGGCAACGCCAAGAGCATGTCTAGAAGGATCAGGATCGGAGGCAACGCCAAGAGCATGTCTAGAAGGATCAGGATCGGAGGCAAAGCCAAGAGCATGTCGAGACGGATCAGGATCGGAGGCAACGCCAAGAGCATGTCGAGACGGATCAGGATCGGAGGCAACGCCAAGAGCATGTCGAGACGGATCAGGATCGGAGGCAACGCCAAGAGCATGTCGAGACGGATCAGGATCGGAGGCAACGCCAAGAGCATGTCGAGAAGGATCAGGATCGGAGGCAACGCTAAGAGCATGTCGAGACGGATCAGGATCGGAGGCAACGCCAAGAGCATGTCTAGAAGGATCAGGATCGGAGGCAACGCTAAGAGCATGTCGAGACGGATCAGGATCGGAGGCAACGCCAAGAGCATGTCGAGAAGGATCAGGATCGGAGGCAACGCTAAGAGCATGTCGAGACGGATCAGGATCGGAGGCAACGCCAAGAGCATGTCGAGAAGGATCAGGATCGGAGGCAATGCCAAGAGCATGTCGAGAAGGATCAGGATCGGAGGCAACGCCAAGAGCATGTCGAGAAGGATCAGGATCGGAGGCAACGCTAAGAGCATGTCGAGACGGATCAGGATCGGAGGCAACGCCAAGAGCATGTCGAGACGGATCAGGATCGGAGGCAACGCCAAGAGCATGTCGAGAAGGATCAGGATCGGAGGCAACGCCAAGAGCATGTCGAGAAGGATCAGGATCGGAGGCAACGCCAAGAGCATGTCGAGACGGATCAGGATCGGAGGCAACGCCAAGAGCATGTCGAGAAGGATCAGGATCGGAGGCAACGCCAAGAGCATGTCGAGACGGATCAGGATCGGAGGCAACGCCAAGAGCATGTCGAGAAGGATCAGGATCGGAGGCAACGCCAAGAGCATGTCGAGACGGATCAGGATCGGAGGCAACGCCAAGAGCATGTCGAGACGGATCAGGATCGGAGGCAACGCCAAGAGCATGTCGAGACGGATCAGGATCGGAGGCAACGCCAAGAGCATGTCGAGACGGATCAGGATCGGAGGCAACGCCAAGAGCATGTCGAGACGGATCAGGATCGGAGGCAACGCCAAGAGCATGTCGAGACGGATCAGGATCGGAGGCAACGCCAAAAGCATGTCGAGACGGATCAGGATCGGAGGCAACGCCAAGGGTATCTAAGCTTGTAGCAGTTTGTGAAGTTCTGCAATCCATGAATCCTATATACTAAAAATGAGTTGTTTGTTTGTACGCAATCGATTAGAGAAAAAATGGCTGGACCGATTTTCTTCGAACTTGCACTGTTCGATCAGAAATTTTCCTGGGACGGTACATGCATCTTGGCTAAGAAATTGCTCCATGTTAAAGCGATTAAATATTCGAAAAACATGCTTTTTTGCAAAGGTCAAGCAAACTTTTCGACTTGAAATGCATTGTAAGAATGCTAGAGAAAAAACTGACTGGTTGAATTCTGATTCTGAAATAGATTACATCATAACTGAATTGTAACTCCGACTTGAATTGCGTCACAGTATTGAAAATGCAGTGTGGAAGCGTAGCACCAGACTTTATTTAGATTGCGCAACAATATTGTTAACTGATACTGACTGACTGAGAAATTGATTATGTAATAACTGCCTCGTGTGATTTACTCTATGCTTGGAGTTTTGAAACTTATAATTATAAGTGCTGAATTCATGTTATCAAAACGATGAGAGCTAGCCTAGAGGTAAACAGACTGAACTGCTAAATGCAGAAACGATGGTTCGAATTTTTAGAGAGTAGAGTTTTTTTAATTAAAGCTTTTTAACGCCAGGAAAACTAAAAAAATCATAAAAGCGTCATGTAAAAAATCATAGAAGCGTCATGTAAAAAGCATAGAAGTGTCATGTAAAAAATCGTGGAAGCATCATGTAAAAAGCATAGAAGCGTCATGTAAAAAATCATAGAAGCGTCATGTAAACAATCATAGAAGCGTCATGTAAACAATCATAGAAGCGTCATGTAAACAATCATAGAAGCGTCATGTAAAAAATCGTAGAAGCGTCATGAAAAAATCATTAAAGCGTCATGTAAAAATCATAGAAGAGTCATGTAAAAATCATAGAAGCATCGTGTAAACAATCATAGAAGCGTCATGTAAAAAATCGTAAGAGCGTAATATAAAAATCATAGAAGCGTCATTTAAAAAATCATAGAGGCGTCATATAAAAATCAAAAAAACGTCATTTAAAAAATCATAGAAGCGTCATGTAAACAATCATAGAAGCGTCATGTAAACAATCATAGAAGCGTCATGTAAAAAATCATAGAAGCGTCATGTAAACAATCATGGAAGCGTCATGTAAACAATCATAGAAGCGTAATGTAAAAATCATAGTAGCGTCATGTAAAAAATCATAGAAGCGTCATGTAAAAAGCATAGAAGCGTCATGTAAAAAATCATAGAAGCGTCATGTAAACAATCATAGAAGCGTCATGTAAAAATCATAGAGGTGTCATGTAAAAATCATTGAAGCGTCCTGCAGAAATCGTAGAAGCGTCATGAAATAATCATAGAAGCGTCATGTAAAAAATCAAAGAAGCGTCATGTAAAAAATCATAGAAGCGTCATGTAAAAAATCATAGAAGCATCGTGTAAACAATCATAGAAGCGTCATGTAAAAAATCATAGAAGCGTCATGTAAAAAATCATAGAAGCGTCATCTAAAACATCATAAAAGCGTCATGTAAAAAATCGTAGAAGCGTCATTTAAAAAATCATAGAAGCGTCATATAAACAATCATAGAAGCGTCATGTAAACAATCATAGAAGCGCCATGTAAACAATCATAGAAGCGCCATGTAAACAATCATAGAAGCTTCATGTAAACAATCATAGAAGCGTCATGTAAACAATCATAGAAGAGTCATGTAAAAAATCATAGAAGCGTCATGTAAAAAATAATAGAAGCGTCGTGTAAACAATCATAGAAGCGTCATGTAAACAATCAGAGAAGCGTCATGTAAAAAATCATAAAAGAGTCATGTAAAAAATCGTAGAAGCGTCATATAAAAATCATAGAAGCGTCATGTAAAAAATCATAGAAGCGTCATGTAAACAATCATAGAAGCGTCATGTAAACAATCATAGAAGCGTCATGTAAGAAATCATAGAAGCGTCATGTAAAAAATCGTAGAAGTGTCATGTAAAAAATCGTGGAAGCATCATGTAAAAAGCATAGAAGTGTCATGTAAAAAATAATAGAAGCGTCGTGTAAACAATCATAGAAGCGTCATGCAAACAATCAGAGAAGCGTCATGTAAAAAATCATAAAAGAGTCATGTAAAAAATCGTAGAAGCGTCATATAAAAATCATAGAAGCGTCATTTAAAAAATCATAGAAGCGTCATGTAAACAATCATAGAAGCGTCATGTAAACAATCATAGAAGCGTCATGTAAACAATCATGGAAGCGTCATGTAAGAAATCATAGAAGCGTCATGTAAAAAATCGTCATGAAGTGTCATGTAAAAAATCGTGAAGCATCATGTAAAAAGCATAGAAGTGTCATGTAAAAAATCATAGAAGCGTCATGTAAACAATCATAGAAGCGTCATGTAAACAATCATAGAAGCGTCATGTAAACAATCATAGAAGCTTCATGTAAAAAATCGTAGAAGCGTCATGAAAAAATCATTAAAGCGTCATGTAAAAATCATAGAAGCGTCATGTAAAAAATCATAGAAGCATCGTGTAAACAATCATAGAAGCGTCATGTAAAAAATCGTAAGAGCGTAATATAAAAATCATAGAAGCGTCATTTAAAAAATCATAGAGGCGTCATATAAAAATCAAAAAACGTCATTTAAAAAATCATAGAAGCGTCATGTAAACAATCATAGAAGCGTCATGTAAACAATCATAGAAGCGTCATGTAAAAAATCATAGAAGCGTCATGTAAACAATCATGGAAGCGTCATGTAAACAATCATAGAAGAGTCATGTAAAAAATCATAGAAGCGTCATGTAAAAAATCATAGAAGCGTCATGTAAACAATCATAGAAGCGTCATATAAAAAATCATAGAAGCGTCATGTAAAAAATCATAGAAGCGTCATATAAACAATCATAGAAGCGTCATGTAAACAATTATAGAAGCGTCATGTAAAAATCATAGAAGCGTCATGTAAAAAATCATAGAAGCGTCGTGTAAACAATCATAGAAGCGTCATGTAAAAAATCATAGAAGCGTCATGTAAAAAATCATAGAAGCGTCATCTAAAACATCATAAAGCGTCATGTAAAAAATCGTAGAAGCGTCATTTAAAAAATCATAGAAGCGTCATATAAACAATCATAGAAGCGTCATGTAAACAATCATAGAAGCGCCATGTAAACAATCATAGAAGCGTCATGTAAACAATCATAGAAGCGTCATATAAAAATCATAGAAGCGTCATTTAAAAAATCATAGAAGCGTCATGTAAACAATCATAGAAGCGTCATGTAAACAATCATAGAAGCGTCATGTAAAAAATCATAGAAGCGTCATGTAAACAATCATGAAGCGTCATGTAAAAAATTATAGAAGCGTCATGCAAACAATCATAGAAGCGTCATGTAAACAATCATAGAAGCTTCATGTAAAAAATCATAGAAGCGTCATGTAAAAAATCATAGAAGCGTCATCTAAAACATCATAAAGCGTCATGTAAAAAATCGTAGAAGCGTCATTTAAAAAATCATAGAAGCGTCATATAAACAATCATAGAAGCGTCATGTAAACAATCATAGAAGCGCCATGTAAACAATCATAGAAGCGTCATGTAAAAAGCATAGAAGCGTCATGTAAACAATCATAGAAGCGTCATGTAAACAATCATAGAAGCGTCATGTAAAAATCATAGAGGTGTCATGTAAAAATCATTGAAGCGTCCTGCAGAAATCGTAGAAGCGTCATGAAATAATCATAGAAGCGTCATGTAAACAATCATGAAGCGTCATGTAAAAATCATAGAAGCGTCATGTAAAAAATCATAGAAGCATCGTGTAAACAATCATAGAAGCGTCATGTAAAAATCGTAAGAGCGTAATATAAAAATCATAGAAGCGTCATTAAAAAATCATAGAGGCGTCATATAAAAATCAAAAACGTCATTTAAAAAATCATAGAAGCGTCATGTAAACAATCATAGAAGCGTCATGTAAACAATCATAGAAGCGTCATGTAAACAATCATAGAAGCGTCATGTAAACAATCATAGAAGCGTCATGTAAAAATCATAGAAGCGTCATGTAAAAATCATAGAAGCGTCATGTAAAAATCATAGAAGCGTCATGTAAAAAATCATAGAAGCGTCATGTAAAAAATCATAGAAGCATCGTGTAAACAATCATAGAAGCGTCATGTAAAAAATCGTAGAAGCGTCATTTAAAAAATCATAGAAGCGTCATATAAACAATCATAGAAGCGTCATGTAAACAATCATAGAAG
Organism: Macrostomum lignano; assembly: GCA_002269645.1. Lineage (NCBI taxonomy): Eukaryota > Metazoa > Platyhelminthes > Macrostomidae > Macrostomum > Macrostomum lignano. The sequence continues at coordinate 256,496 of NIVC01001238.1, forward strand.
CGTCATGTAAAAATCATAGAAGCGTCGTGTAAACAATCATAGAAGCGTCATGTAAAAATCGTAAGAGCGTATATAAAAATCATAGAAGCGTCATTAAAAAATCATAGAAGCGTCATGTAAACAATCATAGAAGCGTCATGTAAACAATCATAGAAGCGTCATGTTAAAAATCATAGAAGCGTCATGTAAAAATCATAGAAGCGTCATGTAAACAATCATAGAAGCGTCATTTTAAAAATCATAGAAGCGTCATGTAAAAATCATATAAGCGTCATGTAAACAATCATAGAAGCGTCATGTAAACAATCATAGAAGCGTCATGTAAAAAATCGTAGAAGCGTCATGAAAAAATCATTAAAGCGTCATGTAAAAATCATAGAAGCGTCATGTAAAAAATCATAGAAGCATCGTGTAAACAATCATAGAAGCGTCATGTAAACAATCATAGAAGCGTCATTAAAAAATCATAGAAGCGTCATATAAAAATCAAAAGCGTCATTTAAAAATCATAGAAGCGTCATGTAAACAATCATAGAAGCGTCATGTAAACAATCATAGAAGCGTCATGTAAAAAATCATAGAAGCGTCATGTAAACAATCATGAAGCGTCATGTAAACAATCATAGAAGAGTCATGTAAAAAATCATAGAAGCGTCATGTAAAAAGCATAGAAGCGTCATATAAACAATCATAGAAGCGTCATATAAAAATCATAGAAGCGTCATGTAAAAATCATAGAAGCGTCATGTAAAAATCATAGAAGCGTCATGTAAAAATCATAGAAGCGTCATGTAAAAATCATAAAGCATCGTGTAAACAATCATAGAAGCGTCATGTAAAAAATCATAGAAGCGTCATGTAAAAAATCATAGAAGCGTCATATAAACAATCATAGAAGCGTCATGTAAACAATCATAGAAGCGTCATGTAAAAATCATAGAAGCGTCATGTAAAAAATCATAGAAGCGTCATGTAAACAATCATAGAAGCGTCATGTAAAAATCATAGAAGCGTCATGTAAAAATCATAGAAGCGTCATCTAAAAATCATAAAGCGTCATGTAAAAAATCATAGAAGCGTCATTAAAAATCATAGAAGCGTCATATAAACAATCATAGAAGCGTCATGTAAACAATCATAGAAGCGCATGTAAACAATCATAGAAGCGTCATGTAAACAATCATAGAAGCGTCATATAAAAATCATAGAAGCGTCATTAAAAAATCATAGAAGCGTCATGTAAACAATCATAGAAGCGTCATGTAAACAATCATAGAAGCGTCATGTAAAAAATCATAGAAGCGTCATGTAAACAATCATAGAAGCGTCATGTAAAAATTATAGAAGCGTCATGCAAACAATCATAGAAGCGTCATGTAAACAATCATAGAAGCGTCATGTAAAAAATCATAGAAGCGTCATGTAAAAAATCATAGAAGCGTCATCTAAAACATCATAAAGCGTCATGTAAAAAATCGTAGAAGCGTCATTTAAAAAATCATAGAAGCGTCATATAAACAATCATAGAAGCGTCATGTAAACAATCATAGAAGCGCATGTAAACAATCATAGAAGCGTCATGTAAAAATCATAGAAGCGTCATGTAAACAATCATAGAAGCGTCATGTAAACAATCATAGAAGCGTCATGTAAAAATCATAGAAGCGTGTCATGTAAAAATCATAGAAGCGTCCTGCAAAATCGTAGAAGCGTCATGAAAAATCATAGAAGCGTCATGTAAACAATCATGAAGCGTCATGTAAAAATCATAGAAGAGTCATGTAAAAAATCATAGAAGCATCGTGTAAACAATCATAGAAGCGTCATGTAAAAATCGTAAGAGCGTAATATAAAAATCATAGAAGCGTCATTTAAAAAATCATAGAGCGTCATATAAAAATCAAAACGTCATTTAAAAAATCATAGAAGCGTCATGTAAACAATCATAGAAGCGTCATGTAAACAATCATAGAAGCGTCATGTAAACAATCATAGAAGCGTCATGTAAACAATCATAGAAGCGTCATGTAAAAAATCATAGAAGCGTCATGTAAAAATCATAGAAGCGTCATGTAAAAATCATAGAAGCGTCATGTAAAAAATCATAGAAGCGTCATGTAAAAAATCATAGAAGCATCGTGTAAACAATCATAGAAGCGTCATGTAAAAATCATAGAAGCGTCATGTAAAAAATCATAGAAGCGTCATCTAAAACATCATAAAAGCGTCATGTAAAAATCATAGAAGCGTCATTAAAAAATCATAGAAGCGTCATATAAACAATCATAGAAGCGCCATGTAAACAATCATAGAAGCGCCATGTAAAAATCATAGAAGCATCGTGTAAACAATCATAGAAGCGTCATGTAAAAAATCGTAAGAGCGTAATATAAAAATCATAGAAGCGTCATTTAAAAAATCATAGAAGCGTCATGTAAACAATCATAGAAGCGTCATGTAAACAATCATAGAAGCGTCATGTTAAAAATCATAGAAGCGTCATGTAAAAAATCATAGAAGCGTCATGTAAACAATCATAGAAGCGTCATTTTAAAAATCATAGAAGCGTCATGTTAAAAATCATATAAGCGTCATGTAAACAATCATCGAAGCGTCATCTAAAAATCATAGAAGCGTCATGTAAAAAATCATAGAATCGTCATGAAAAAATCATAGAAGCGTCATTTAAAAACTAATGAAAGTGTCATTTAAAAAATTAAGAAGCATCATAGTAGAATAAAAGAAGCGTCATGTCAGACATGAAAGGTGTCATGGAAAAATTAAATGCAGCTATAATGCTGTGCTGGGGAGAAAAACTGAGACGTCAAGGCTCTCAGAGAATAACTGAGATTACGGGGGGGGGGTTTCTGAGATGTCAAAGCAAAAGTCAGAAGCTAATTCAAAGTTCATGTACTTTACTCAATTTTTTTATTGCATTCTTTGTTGGCTCGCCACGGGAGGCGCTGATAGAAGAAGAGTCATGTAAAAAATAAAAGTAGCACTATGTATACATAAAAGAAAAGTCATGTCGAAGTTAAAAGATTCATTTGGGAATTGCTACGATGTCAAAGCTTGGTGGAAATCGTTATAGTGCTGTGATTCTTAAAGAAGGAATCACTAAAATGTCAAGGCTTAGGGGAGAAGAATTGCTGAGATTTCAAGGCTTTATGTTGGGTTAAAGTTAGGTTTAGGTCAGGTGTGGGTTGAGGGTTATATTTTATCGAGTTTCAAGGTTAGCAGGGGATTTTTCAGATTTCAAGGTTTATGGGCGCCATCGCTGACATGTTAAGGCTTACGGGGGAATAGCTGAGATGTCAAGGCTCACGGGGGTATAAATGAGATTTCAAGGCTAAAGTCAGAAGCTACATGTAGTTTATTGAAAACTTTTTATTACATTATTTGATGCCTCCTCAGGGGAGGGATCGCTGATTAAAAAAGCGTAATGTAAAAAATAAAAGAAGCTTCATGTCGAAGTTAAGATATTCATTTGGGAATCCCTACGATGTCGAGGCTTGCAGGGAATCGCTATAATGCTGTAGTAGTGCTATAATGACTCTTAAAGAGAATTACTGAAATTTCAATGCTTTAGGGTTAGGTTAGGGTTAGGGTTAGAAGGTTGACAGATATTTTTATATTTCCAAGGCTTATTGGGGGCATGGCTGAGATGTCAAGGGGGGAAGTTGATATGTTAAAGCTTGTGGGGGGGAATTACTGACATGTCAAGGCTTACAAGGTTTGATAGGAGATTTTTTAAGATTTCAAGGATACATGTAGCTTATTAAAAAAACGTGTATTGCATTTCTTTGGCTCCCCAACGGGGGGCGTAGATTGCTAGTCCTATATACTAAAAATGAGTTGTCTGTATGTGGGTAGGTATGCGATAGATTTCGGAAAAAATGGCTCAACCGATTTTCTTCAAACTTGCACCATTCGATCAGAAAATTTCCTGGGACGGTACATGCATCTTGGCTAAGAAATTGCTCAATTTTAAAGGGATTAAATATTCGAAAAACATGCTTTTTTGCAAAGGTCAAGCAAAATTTTCGACTTGAAATGCATTGTAAGAATGCTAGAGAAAAAACTGACTGGATGAATTTCAATTGTGATAAAGATTGCATCACAACAAGGTGAAAACAGTGCCACAGAAACGCACACAAGACTTGATTAAAATTGCGTAACAATATTGCTAACTTAAATTAAGACTGATACTGGCTGACTGAGAAATTCATTATGTCATAAAATTTTACTCTAACCGACTTGCTGTAAGAATTGAATTATAAGGGCCACAATTCATGTGCTCCAATTGAAAAAAGATAGCCTAGATGCGAACAGACTGGACTGCTAATGTAGCGACCTGGGTTCGAATCTTGGTAGCGCAAAATGATTTTTTTATTAAAACACCTTAAAAACAAAAAACTGCTAAACATAAAAGAAGCGCAATGTCAAACATACAAGAGCCACCATGTCAAACATAAAACAGACACCATGTCGAACATTAAAGAGCCACCATGTCAAACATAAAAGAACCACCATATCAAACATTAAAGAGCCACAATTTCAAAAATTAAAGAGCCACCATGTCGAAGATTAAAGTGCTACCATGTCAAACATAGAAAGCCACCATGTCAAACATTAAAGAGCCACAATGTCAAACACAAAAGAGCCACCATTTCAAACCTTAAAAAGCCACCATGTCGAACATTAAAGAGCCACCATGTCGAACATAAAAGAGCCACCATGTCGAACATAAAAGAGCCACCATATCAAACATAAAAGAACTACCATGTCAAACATTAAAGAGCCACCATGTCGAACATTAAAGAGCCAACATGTCAAACATAAAACAGACACAAATAAAAACATTAAAGAGCCACCATGTCGAACATTAAAGAGCCACCATGTCAAACATTAAAGAGCCACCATGTCAAACATAAAACAGAGCCACCATTTCGAAAAGTAAAGAGCCACCATGTCAAACATTAAAGAGCCACCATGTCGAACATAAAAGGGCCACCATGTCAAATATTAAAGAGCCACCATGTCAAACATTAAAGAGCCACCATGCCAAACATTAAAGAGCCACCATGCCAAACAAAAAAGAGCCACCATGTCGAACATAAAAGAGCCACCATGTCAACCATAAAAGAACCACCACGTCAAGCATATACATTACTCCATGTCAAACATAAAAGAGCCACCATGTCAAACATTAAAGAGCCACCATGCCAAACATTAAAGAGCCACCATGTCAAACATTAAAGAGCCAGCATGTCAAACATAAAAGAGCCACCATGTCGAACATTATTGAGCCACCATGTCAGACATTAAAGAGCCACCATGCCAAACATAAAAGAGCCACCATATCAAACATAAAAAAGCCACCATGTCAACCATAAAAGAACCACCACGTCAAGCATATACATTACTCCATGTCAAACATTAAAGAGCCACCATGTCAAATATTAAAGAGCCACCATGTTAAACATAAAAGAGCCACCATGTCAAACATTAGAGCCACCATGTTGAACATTAAAGAGCCACCATGTCAAACATAAAAGAGCCACCATGTCGAACATTAAAGAGCCACCATATCAAACATAGAAGAGCCACCATGTCAAGCATATATGACTCCATGTCCAACATTAAAGAGCCACCATGTGGAACATTAAGGAGCCACCATGTCAAAAATTAAAGAGCCCCCCATATCGAACATAGAAGAGCCACCATGTGGAACATTAAAGAGCCACCATGTCAAACATTAAAGAGCCTACATATCAAACATTAAAAAGTTACCATGTCAAACATTAAAGAGCCACCATGTTGAACATTATTGAGCCACCATGTCAGACATTAAAGAGCCACCATGCCAAACATAAAAGAGCCACCATATCAAACATAAAAGAACTACCATGTCAAACATTAAAGAGCCACCATGTCGAACATTATTGAGCCACCATGTCGAACATCAAAGAGCCACCATGCCAAACATAAAAGAGCCGCCATGTCAAACATAAAAAAGCCACCATGTCAACCATAAAAGAACCACCACGTCAAGCATATACATTACTCCATGTCAAACATTAAAGATCCACCATGCCAAACATAAAAGAACCGCCATGTCAAACATAAAAAAGCCACCATGTCAACCATAAAAGAACCACCACGTCAAGCATATACATTACTCCATGTCAAACATTAAAGATCCACCATGCCAAACATTAAAGAGCCACCATGTCAAACATAAAAGAGCCACCATGTTAAACATAAAAGAGCCACCATGTCAAACATTAGAGCCACCATGTTGAACATAAAAGAGCCACCATGCCAAACATTAAAGAGCCACCATGTCAAACATTAAAGAGCCACCATGTCAAACATAAAAGAGCCACCATGTCAAACATTAAAGAGCCACCATGTCAAATATTAGAGCCACCATGTTGAACATTAAAGAGCCACCATGTCAAACATAAAAGAGCCACCATGTCGAACATTAAAGAGCCACCATATCAAACATAGAAGAGCCACCATGTCAAGCATATATGACTCCATGTGCAACATTAAAGAGCCACCATGTGGAACATTAAGGAGCCACCATGTCAAAAATTAAAGAGCCCCCCATATCAAACATAGAAGAGCCACCATGTGGAACATTAAAGAGCCACCATGTCAAACATTAAAGAGCCTACATATCAAACATTAAAAAGTTACCATGTCAAACATAAAAGAGCCACCATGTCAAACATTAAAGAGCCACCATGCCAAACATTAAAGAGCCACCATGTCAAATATTAAAGAGCCACCATGTCAAACATAAAAGAACCACCATGTAAAGCATATATGTGACTCCATGTCTAACATTAAAGAGCCACCATGTAGAACATTAAAGAGCCACCATGTCAAACATATAAGAGACTTTATTTCAAACATAAAAGAGCCACCATGTTGAACATTAAAGAGCTACCATGTCAAACATTAAAGAGCCACCATATCAAACATTAAAGTTCCATCGTGTCGAACATTAAAGAGCCACCATGTCGAACATATAAGAGACTTTATTTCAAACATAAAAGAGCCAACCATTTCGAACATGAAAGAACCACCATGTCGAACATAAAAGAGCCACCATTTCTAATATAAAAGAGCCACCATGTCGAACATAAAGGAGCCACTATGTCGAACATAAAAGAGCCACCATGTTGAAACTTAAAGAGCCAACCTGTAAAACATTTAAAAGATTCACCATGTCAAACATATAAGTGACTTCATTTCAAACATAAAAGAGCCACCATGTCAAACATAAAAGATACACAATTTCAAACGTAAAAGTGAGCGAATTTTAAAGGAGCCACTATAATGCTAAGGAAATTGTCGCACTAGCTACTTATTGTCTGGTGGATGCTTGCTATTTGGGGATGCTATCTATCTGGGGGATGCTTGCTAGCTTGTATCTTGGGGATGCTTGCTATCTGGGGGATGCTTGCTATCTGGGGGATGCTTGCTATCTGGGGATGCTTGCTATTTGGGTGATGCTTGCTATCTGGGGGATGCTTGCGCACGCGAAGGTGTATTCAGCACGCCAGTGAAGTATGAGACAGACCAGGCCTAAGGGCTACGGACTACGGTCTGCGATGCTTCACGCCTGCCCCTATATTCAGCAGGTCAAGGCTGGAGAGGGAGGTCTGCACCCGCTATTTGCCACTGGCAGCCGCAGACCCCCCCCCCCTCACGCTGTTTCACAAGTCGACCCAGGGTACTCGTCCCCGCGTGTGTTCAAGGCAGACCCTAGGGCTGCTGGACAGACTGGGCTCCGACGCTGGCGACCCATCCAGTGGCTTCGGCCGAATTTGGGTATGCGGGTCTGGCTTGCCAGCCTGCAGGCCGTGGTACTGCTTAACGTACCCCTAATGCCTAAGGTGTTTGACCGTGCCGATGGGCTGGAAGGCCGGGGGTTGTCCGGTCGCTAGCGGTCCTTTTCTTTTTCTTCTTTCCTCTTTCTTTTGTGACTCAGCTCACTCCTTCCCGCTTTCAGCTATGGCGTCATCCGCCTCTTTAACCCCCGCTGAAGCCGGGGCCCCGGCAACTCCGGCCGGTGACTCTGGCACCAGCGCCGCCCCACCGGGGGCAGATGGGCTTGCCGCCGGCTCGGCTGGTGACATGCCCGCACGCGCAACCGGGCCCTCCGCTGAAGCCCGACGCACCCGCAACCAACGCCGCAACGAGCGGCGACGGCGACTACGGGGTACTGCGGGCCGGCCACCGGCGGAAGGGGAACCTAGGGAGGGCGAGGCTGCTGTTGGGCCGAAAGGAACCACAGCAACCCCTGCCCCCCAGGATACAACCCCCGCTGGTGAGCCACCCAGTATACCTGCTACAAGCGCGGCCGGGCCTTCGGGAACCGCCGCCACCAACTACGCCTCAAAGGTCAAGCTCCAACCGGCGGTCATCGTCTTCGGGGAAGAGCAGGACCTCACGGCCGACGAGCTCGACAGTGCCTGGCGCACCATCGATGCTGCGCTCATCGACCAGCTCCTGGCGGGCCGCCCTGTGAGCGTGGTCAAGTCTGCCAAGACCGACGGCTGCATCTTCATCTGGTGCAGCTCGGAGGAGAGCAGCCGCAATCTACGCGAGCTTCTGCCAAAGCTGAACTGGCCCAAGAAGCTCGGCAAGCTCGTCTTCGCCAGCGAGGGCGAACGACAGAAGACCCAGCGCTTTCGCGTCTGGATCCCGGCCGGCAGTGCCATTAAGTCCGGAGATCAGCTTAGGCAAATATTGCTAAAGCTGCACCCCGACCTTAAGGTCAACGGGCTCCTACACCACGCCACTTCCCGCAAGGAGAAGGGGGCTACGGTGATCCTAGGGCTCTCTGATGACTGGGCTAAGCGCTTGCCGCCTAAGTCCACAATTCATATTGGTCTGACTCAGCTGACCATCCTCCGTTGCGAGGAGCGGAAAGCTGATGAAGCCAAGAATGCCAAAGCTTCCGAAACCGGAACTGGGGCCCAGGCTCCTCCGGCAAAGAAGCCGAGGCAAACGGCCGATCCTATGCCCGGTAAGGCAGTTCGCGCTGCTGAAACCGGAAATCGCAATCGCAGACCCGCCAGGAGCACCCGGAGGTCCGGCCTGATCCAGCGCGCGCTGGACCAGGCCAAGAACCTTCGTGCGCATCGTGAGCGGGCCCGCGCTTCTCGCGCTCCACCCCAACAGCCAGAAGGCCAGACTCTAAGCGGGGAGGCTCCGACCGACTGGTTCGAGTCTGTGACTCACCAGGAGGCTGGCGCCACCCGCATCGACCTGACCGACGAGGCAGAGGGGACGGGCAGTGACAGCACCGAAGCACGCAGGAGAGGCGACGGTAACGTCCACGCTGGGCTCACGTCCGCGGAGGACTCCACAGCCACCCTAACTGCTGAGGACGCTGAAACTCCCATGGAGGTCTGCGGGTCACCCACCACTGAAAAGGAGGAGGATGACCTGCTCAACGATTCCCCAACTGCGTGATAATGATCAGCAACCAGGGAATCCATTGCCTGCAGATTAATCTGCAGCACTGCGTCGCAGCCTCGGTCAACCTTATGCGTTACGCCGAGCTCGACAAGCCGGGGCTCATCCTCGTCCAGGAACCCTGGACTCTCAGAGGTAAGCCTCAAAACGCCCCTGCTGGCTACAATTGTTTTTATACTTACCCTCGCGAGGCCAACCAGCCTCCCAGAGCTTGCATCTTTGCGAGCAAAACGCTCAGTGCGTGGCTCAGATCGGACCTGTCCAACAGGGACATCTGCGTCATCCAATCCGAGGACCTTCTTCCTGGGAAGACCACCCTCATTGCCTCGGTTTACCTACCAGGCGATGCTGCGGTCGTCCCCAGAGCCCTCGCTACGCTGGTAGAGCTCTGCTCTGCCAAAAACTACGAGCTCATGGTTGCCGGCGACATCAACGCCCACCACACTCACTGGGGCAGCACTGGCATTAATCAGAGAGGCGAAGACCTCCTAGCCTACGTTGCCTCTACGACCCTCGAGTTCTGCAACTCTGGGTCCACCCCTACCTTTGACAACGGACGGTGGTCGGAGGTGATCGACGCTACGCTCGCAACGCCCAGACTCTACCAGAGTATTGGGGCGTGGCGGGTGCTTCCAGTGTCCTCACTATCGGATCACAAGTTCATCTCCTTCAACCTAATGGCCGCGCGTAGCGCAACTCGTGTTATGTGGAGACGGAACGCCAGAAATACTGATTGGGAAACCTTCGGGCTCGCCCTGAAGGAATTCCATCGGTCTCCTGGCCAACCATTCACGATCACGTCGTGCCGAGAGGCGGATGAGTGCGCGACTGTTTTGACAGAGACGCTAACCGCCGCCTTTGAGGCGTCCTGCCCTTTAAAAGCCTATAAAGGGAAAAAATCGGCGCCGTGGTGGAATCCCGAGCTCGGCAACCTCCGTCGCAGGGCTAAGAGACTCCACCGCAGAGCAACTAAAACTAAGAGCCCTGCAGACCAAACCGCCTATCATGAAGCAATTCATGAGTTTAAAAGGCAGGTTAGGAATGCAAAGGCTCAAAAATGGCGACAATACTGTGAGGAGCTAGAGGGCTCACGCCCCACCTCCAGAGTTGTGAAAGCGCTCACGCTGGACAAAATGTCTAAGCTCTCCTCGGTCAAACGCACCGACGGTACGTCCACGGACAACCCAGGGGAAACGCTTGATGTAATGCTCACTGCGTTTTTCCCTAACGAGCCAGCTAACCAGACCACTCCGGATCACTCGGAGGGAGGTCACGCGCTGGCTGCATCTATCATCACGGAGGACCGCATTGTGAGAGCGGCAAATTCCTTCAAGCCTTTCAAAGCCCCAGGACCCGACGGCATTGTACCGGCCCTTCTAAGAGAGGCGGTTAAATGCCCAGGCTTCCTGCGCAAACTTTGCAGCCTTCTTCGGGCATGCATCACGCTTGGTTATGTCCCGCAGGCATGGACCGAGGCAAAGGTGATCTTTATCCCTAAGCCAGGCCGCCCGGACTACCATTCTATCAAATCCTTCAGACCGATCAGCTTGACCTCCTCCCTGGTCAAGCTGATGGAGAGACTGGTGCTTTGGCGCCTTCTCTCTGTTGAGCTGAAGAACAAACCTCTCAGCGAGAACCAGCACGCTTTTCGGGCGGGTCGCTCCACTGAAAGCGCGCTGCACGTCCTGGTCGATAAACTCGAGAAGGCCGTGCTTGGTAGTGGCTTTGCTCTGGGGATCTTCCTGGACATCATTGGCGCCTTCGATAACGTCCTCTTTGAGGCGTTCCGAAGAGCTCTTTGTGAGAGGCTAACGCACTCACATCTCACCAGATGGATCATGTACATGATCAGCCATCGCACGGCCACCGCCAGTCTGCTGGGCTACCAGAGGACGGTCCCCGTCTGCAAAGGTAGCCCGCAAGGTGGGGTGCTGTCTCCAGTTCTCTGGAATATGGTCATCGATGAGCTCCTCCGGGATGTTCGGCCTGACCCCATTCTGAAAGTTGGATATGCGGACGATGTCACCGCGGTGGCATCTGGTCCGTCCCCTGATACCCTCAGGGACCTTCTTCAGAACTTCATCTACGCTGCTGAGCAATGGGCGGACCGCTGTGGTTTAAGGCTCTCTGAGACTAAGACCGCAGCGATCATGTTCACCAGCAGGACCAAGTGGCAGATTCGGCCGCTCACGCTTTACGGAAGGGAAATCCCCTTCTGCAAGCAGACTAAATGTCTGGGTATTACCCTGGACCACAGGCTGAACTGGTCTCCCCACGTTCAAACAAAAGCCAAAAAGGCCTTCGCAGTCCTCGCGCAATTGCGCAGGGCCGTCGGCACCACCTGGGGGCTCACCCCCAAGCGCCTCTGGTGGATCTACACTGCAATGGTTAGGCCCGCTATCTCGTATGGCGGCCTGATCTGGGCTAGCGCCCTGCAGATAAAGACCTGTCTAGAGGCTCTCAGGAGAGCGCAAGGGCGCGCTTGTCGCACGATCATGAGCGCCCCTCCGTCTGCTCCTTACGATGGCCTCAACGCCTTCCTCAACATTCCTCCGCTGGACATCTTTGTCCGCAGGGAAGCGGCTAAGACTGCCCGCCGTCTAGCTGACGCTGGCATTCGAATCCAGCCCCATAGGGCCATGGCTAAGCGCAAGCTTCTGCCCCACGCTGACCTCTGCCTCAAGGACTTGAGAGACAGCGGCGGGCTCCACGTCCTATCTGACGGCGAACCCCGCACTCTCAACCTCTTTCAGCGCTACAAGGTCACCATCCCCTCTAGGGATGCTGCCAATGACCACTGGAATTTCCAGGAGGTCCATTGCTACACGGACGGATCCATCAAAGACGGTCGCGCCGGCTTTGGGGTCTGCATCATCATCAACGGCCGCGTAATTGCCACGCATGCCCAGCACACTGGTAGACTCTCCACAGTCTTCCAGAACGAAGTCCTTGCCATCAGCTCTTGCGCTGCAGAGCTAAACGCCAAGGTTACGAGAGGAAAGACTATTGTCATCCACTCCGACAGCCAAGCGGCCTTACAGGCCCTTTGCCACACCACAACGAACTCCCGGACAGTCGCCGACTGCGCCCGGCAGCTCAACCTCCTGGCCAGAAGCAATACTGTCAGGCTGAAGTGGATCCCAGGGCACGCAGGGTTTCCGGGGAACGAGCTGGCAGACACCCTCGCCAAGAGGGGCGGCTCTGGCTCTTTTTTCGGCCCTGCCCCCCTGGTCCCTATGCCCTTGACAGTCATCAATCGTCAGATCGACGACTGGGCTGACTCCCTCCACAGGGACAGATGGGCGGGCACCCAAAACTGCCGGCAATCTCGTGCCGCGGTTCCTTGCCCGTCTCACAGGCTCAGAAACATCCTTCTGAACCAGAATCGGAAGGATATTCGAGCCCTTGTCATGACCCTTACCGGCCATGGCTACCTCGCCAGGCACTGCTTCCTCCGAGGCGACCTCGAGAGCGAAATTTGCCCCTTTTGCGAGTGCGACAATGAAGATGCTCAGCACTTTGTCTGTCACTGCCCTTTCTTTAACAGAGACCGGCTACGCTACCTCGGGCCGAACCCGTCCATTGACGAGGTTTGCCAGCCCGACAGCATCCCACGGCTCATCCAGTTCCTTCGGGCGACTAGACGAGCCAGTTTCTTCCCAACGGAAGATCACGCTGCAGGACGGACCGGCGGACCACCCTGACCGGCCCCACGCCTCTGCCTGTCTGCGGGCCTTCAGGGGCTAGCGGAATGGGCGACCCTCGCCTCCCCGCTGTGTCTACGGACCACCCTGCAGCTAAGTCAAGTAAGTAAGTAAGTCAAGGGGGATGCTTGCTATCTGGGGATGCTTGCTATTTGGGTGATGCTTGCTATCTGGGGATGCTTGCTATCTGGGGATGCTTGCTATCCGGGGGATGCTTGCAATCTGGGGGATGCTTGCTATCTGGGGGATGCTTGCTATCTGGGTGATGCTTGCTATCTGGGGGATGCTTTCTCTCTGGGTGATGCTTGCTGTCTTGGGATGATTTCTTTTTGCATTGCACTTCATTTGAGTAGTTTGTCTGTTTTCTTTGTAAAAGCTTTTTTTGGCTATTTTCTTATTACATGTAGAGAACAGAGATTCTATACAGATGTCCCCCAACGGGGGGCGAAGATTGCTAGTATTTTCTAATCGCAACCTGTTTTAACTCTAACTTGTTTTTGAGGCACTAATTTGGTTTTGGTTTTATTCTTTTAATAAAACACGTAATATTCTATCTGTAGGAGACGCTACAGTTAATGTTACTGTTTTTTAAGTCTCTTTTTTATTTTTTCTAGGACACTAATTCTTCCATTATATACGAGGCGTGCTGATAGCGTCCTGATTGGATGGAAAAAGTTTAGATTAATGATTTATGATGCTCGTGAACAATCGCTTTAGAAAATCAGAAAGTTTTTCAGGATTAAGGTAAATCTTTGTTGTCCAACTCTCATCCAGTTTTGTGTAAGCCAACTCAATACTGAATTTTTAACCCATAAACCCACAAGGTGATTAATTTAAGCCAGGACTAAGGGTGATGGGCTAGATTAAAAACCAATGTCGGCTATGATCTTCTACATGCCTCTCGCAACTCGCGATAGCCAAGAACCGGCTCTTTGAGTTTGTTTGACTTCTTCAGCCAGCGTTAACAACTGAGTATAGGATTTCACCCTAGTAGCAACTCAGTTGATGGAGAGATTTAAAGCAGTGCGAATACGTGAACCTCTCACACAGACTGAAATAGATTCCTGTTGTAATTATTTTATTACATGTTGGTTCGAACTTTCTCAATTAGCGACTGCAGCTGTTAGCTACACACATTGGGCCTCGACCTTCGAAAAATGACTGATAGGATACTGAAAACAATTATTGATCGCCCAGGCATTGCGGCTACTTCTGTCAAACGCAAGCAGACAGACACGGTAATGAAGTGATGTATTTTCGGCCCTAAAGCTTCTATCCAGCTTTGAATGTATTAGCAACTGATGGATATGCTCCAATAAAAGCTAAGGATTGCGTTTGCGAAAGACTGAGAAAAGGACGTATAAACATACCCTTATCAAACCAAGCAAGAAGCTGCGCCTAATTTCTTCTCTCCTCCCCTTGCTCGCTCGCCCTTGCTCACTCTTGTACTTGCATCAAATAATCTCCGACCTGTGTAGACAATCTTCAACGACAATGACAACCGACAACAGAACCTTAGTGTATAAAAGTGTGTTTTCATTTTTTAATGTAAGGGAAATGTTCTGCTCAACAGAACAAGTAAATTTGTGAACGACATCAGTGGATGGGGCGCGTGGATTGATTTGAGTCTGCAAATGTATTCGCCAGTTTTGGGAGCGCAAAAAACGATTTTAATATTAATGTTTTACCACTTGTGGAAGGCTTGTTTTCCATAAAATGATTTCTTCTAAATGTTAAAACAAGAATCATAAAACGCCAATACCATACGGTACATGTATTTTAAAGGGATCATTTTGGATTGCGTTGATTTTTGTTACTTTGTTGGTGGCTTTGTCATTGAAAACTTTTGTGTGCGACGAATCTGTTTGCATTTTTTGCTGATAATTATCCTGGAGTATTCGTTCATTTGCAGGAAATTAATGAGCGTTATGAGGGCCGCAGCTTCATCAGGCACTCAATTTGGCACCACAAGGGCATCCATTTTGGCGCCCAAGGCACTAAATACGAGCGCATGTATATTATTGGCGTTCTGAAGCAAAATTATAGATTTTCATAACGGGTTACGGGTCCATAGCTTTGATTTGGGGGGGGGGGACATGTCTCCACTTGTCCGGTTTCCACGCCCCTGGGACGAGACCAAGCTGTCCGCATGCATCATGCTAAATCTCCAGACTCCAGTGTTCCATGGCCTGACTGACTGATGCCATGTAAGCGCGGACCATAGGCTGAGAATGACCAAATTTAGAGCCGCTTTCAGTATATTTTCTCCCTAGCCAAATTCTTGAAACAAACAGTAGCTTTCGATCAATAAAATAACTATAACTCATCTTGATCGTGCTTTATAGCTTGCGTGCATGGTCTTTTTGTTGTGAAGTTTCGAGCCTGTGAAGTTGCGAGCTTGTGAAGTTTCGAACTTGTGAAGTTGCGAGCTTGTGAAGTTTGCCTAAGCAAAATTTGTTTTGTACTGGAAGATTTTCGTTCGTCTGTTTCAAATGTATCGTACTACATGAGTTCCATTTTTAGCGCGAACGGCTAATGCTGCATCCTGAAGTAATGGTACATGGATTGCTCTAGATTTGCTTCAAATTTAACAAACATTTCATTCTAAAACTATTGTTATTTGAAGTCATTATCACGAGTGAAATATGGCTCTTATTCATGAGCTGCTTTCTGAGTTGCAGTTGATAGAATGCGGTGCAAAAATAATTAGGCTCAAGAATGATTACAGCGACTGCAGAAATACAGCGTAATTGCCTGCAATTTAAGGGAGTTGAGAATCGCACCACAGTCGAACCACTGTAACACTGAGCTCAGAGACTGTTGAGACAGCTTCTCTCTCAAGTTTCATTTGCAATTAAATATGTACCTTTCAAGTGTCATTCGTGCTCAAACTGTCATAACAGGCAAACAGTCATTGTGCGACTACCGCTGTGACCTTCGGGCTCCAAATGCTTTCTACACTGCGCGCCTCTCATCGTTTGTAAAGCCACGCGAAATGCAATTTTCAGCTCATGGGCCTCGTCTGAGGACTTGGCGGTGTGGCAATCAACGAAGCCTGCAGTTGCAGCGCGTGCTCAAAGCTACGCAAAACTCAGTTTGAGCACTCAGTATACTATAAGCTACTCTTTGCAACAAAAATAGACAAAAATCGTTGTATAAATTTGTAACTCAGAGTCCATACACCGATGTATATATATATATGCTATAAATATGCTGTTCTCAACTTCAAATAGATCTGGCGTATCTGTAGTACATGGTCTGAAGTTTTTTTCAAGTTACAGGAAATGTCGGGCAATAGCCATTTTGACGAGACTCGTAAGTTCAGGCCGAAATTTGTTTGACTTCGTATCTTATTGTGTGTCTAAAAAATTCCATATGTGCATATGGTAAGTGTAGTACGAGCTACTTCATCAAGGAACCGGATTATTCTATGAGCACCGGTCAGGTGCACTTTTGAAGACTAGTTCCTATGAAGAACCATTTGGTGTTCCTGTGAAGAACCATTTGGTGTTCCTGTGAAGTACAATAAGGGCTTGGACTGAAAAGTCCGTTGGTTGCTACTACATGTCATGGTTATTTAGAAGCTTATGTTTCTGTATCAAGGTACAACCAAGAAGCGACATTGGATAAGCTTAATTATGAATTCATAAACCGCACGTACTCAACAGCTAAGCGTGTGCATTCAATAAAATTCTTGAAATAACTTTTCAATCATTTTTCAATGCCAATTCCGTCATTCATTTCATTAAAACAATTATCCTCAATAACCTGACAATGCGGCCAGAGGTGCGAAAAGTGTTCCGCGCCATCGACAAGACCGGCAGAGGCGGCATCACCGTGCAGGAGCTCTGCCAGGTGATGAAGAGAATCGGCGAGGACGTCACGGAGGCTGATGCTAGGAATATTGTTGGCCAGGCAGATACCAAAGGTAACTGGATCTGTTTCTGTCTGTCTCTTATTAATTAAATAAGCCATCTCGGACCCAGCACATGCTACGTAGCTTTATGAGAAAGTAACGGATTGCTTGCTAACACGACATGCTCAAAATATAGGTTAGCCATCTCGCTAATGTGTTCGCATCGCAAGCGAAATTGAGCCTTCAGATAAAATGTCCAAAAAACGCGAGTCCTACGTCCTGGTAGAAAGGGAACTTCTAGTGGTCCTTGTAGATGAAAATGGCACCTCCAACCGCGTACATACTGGCGTCGCGTAATCATCTGAAGTTTCAGAAGATGGTTAATCTAATTATTGCTATCTGCATATCTGCGCATTTCAGGATCCGGTATGATAACGGAGGATGACTTCATCAGCTACATGCAGTCGAGATCAGCTGACTTCAATCAGCTGTTGCGAGACGCATTTCAAGCCATGGACATCAAAAAGACCGGCTTCCTAACGCATGTAGGGATGCCCAATTTAAACTGCTTTGCTTCCACAGAGATTGCAGCCACCCAGCTCATCATTTTTACCTTGCTTTCAGTCCCAACTGCGCGCCGGATTCGCCAAAGCAGGGATGAAGCTATCGACGGAAGAGCTCAAACAGATGCTGTCGGTTGTGGATGCGGACAATACGGGAAAGATCAGTTGGGAGGGTGAGAAACAAAACTTCTAGTATTGCAGCTCTTTAAAAATCAAGTTTAAGGGGACTAAGAAAGGTGAAACTTGTCCGGGTGAAGTTTGATGCAATTGTGTCTATTTGAGTTGGTCAATGTCGGTTTAGCCCGTGACGTATATAGTGAGTGTCGGTTGGAGTAGAAATGGAGGGACGAGATAGGGTATGGCGTGGGGTGGATGTTGATTGGGGTAGGAATGGAGGGAAGGGGTATGGCGTGAGGTGGGTGTCGATTGGGGTAGAAATGGAGGGATAGGGTATGGCGTGAGGTGGGTGTCGATTGGGGTAGAAATGGAGGGATAGGGTATGGCGTGAGGTGGGTGTCGATTGGGGTAGAAATGGAGGGACGGGGTATGGCGTGAGGTGGGTGTCGATTGGGGTAGAAATGGAGGGATAGGGTATGGCGTGAGGTGGGTGTCGATTGGGGTAGAAATGGAGGGATAGGGTATGACGTGAGGTGGGTGTCGATTGGGGTAGGAACGGAGGGACGCGGTATGGCGTGAGGTGGGTGCCGATTGGGATGGGGTTTGGTGCAGATAAGGTGGTGGGCGTTAACTGGGGTAGAAATCTGAGAAAGCAAAGAAAAAAATTGTAGGTGAACATCTGTGTGAACTCAATTTCAAATTACAGAGTTTCTCAAGGTCACCCAGTGAACGGACTGCATGGCCGCTTTGGTACAGACAGAAAGACAAAAGCTTGGAACCGCTGCAAATGACAGGCTGAAGTACAATGCACTCCGTTGAATGCATGCTGCATGCATGCATTAAATGTACACGTATACGACTCTAATGTACACGGCTCCACTGTTTCTTAATAATTTCAAAAAAAGTACAAAAGCCACCACGAAGTCTCCACTTGATATTTGGCGATGAGCAGAAAGTAAAAAATGCTAAACCAGCAGCAGCAGCAGCACTAACAGGTGCGTGCCTGTGCATCCAAAGTCTATTGAGACTAATAGGTGCGAGGTCCTGAGCATGTAAAATTTATCCAGCAGTCAAGTCAGTGTGACACTGCTGTGACAATGTGGCATTACTAGACTGTGCAGTGAATACAAACTAATGAAATCTATGTGCATTCACAATAGACTACTTAAAGTAGAGAAGCTATGAAAATGATAGGCCTATGTAGGGCTGGTGTGGTTGCCATGGTTACAATATGGTGTAGTTCTAATTAAGAACCGTGGCGTCATTTGCTAATGGTGAAATCGGCAAAGGGGCAGTCGGTGCTGGGGCCCTCCTCCGTGAACACGGCCTTGTCGATGCGGCTCCTCTTGCTGCCCTTGGTTCTCAGCCAGCGCTTGAACTCCTCCAGCTGCGGCGCGGGCCCGCAGGCCTCGCCGAGCACCGTTCCGTGCTCCGTGTTGAGCACGTAGCCGACCAGGCCGAGCCGGCATGCCTCCTCCTTGGTGTGCTTGCGAAAGAAGACGCCCTGCACTTTTCCGTGGATTTCGAATTTCACATGGTGCAGCGGGCTGTCCAATTTTGCAGCTGGCGCGGCGGCTGCGGCTGGGAAATGCGAGGCGCGGGCAGCACGCGGCACCGGGACAGATCTGGCGGCGCCTGACCTGCCTACAGCGGACATCTTGGAAGACAGGAACGTGGGATGAAGAGTCAAGAAATTTACAGATTGTTTATTAATAAATTTTAAAACAATATTAAATTCACAAACTCATGAACTACTATTAGTAGCGCGAATGAATTTTAAGAGCTTCAAAACAAAATTATCAAACAAAAAATATCTATTTGATTTAGTACTGAAAAGGTGGGATTGAAAAATTAACACTAACCTTACAAATAGCAAACACAAATGTACTAAAATTTTGTAAGGGGCATCAATATATTTGCCTACTGCTAAATGACTTTGAAGACTATTTTTTATTGTAATTAAATTTGTAAGAACTTATATTAATTTGTGAATGGATAGTATACAAAATCCAAAGTATAAAGTATATAAAGTGTTATGTATTATTAATTGTAATAGCCCAATAATATATATAGTTGGCAAAAACAACTAATCATATCAATCTCTGTGTAGGCCTAGTAAACAGTAACAATAGTTACTGACAAGAGAATAATAAAGAATTAATGGTAGCAAAAAGTAAAAAGGTAAAATTAAAAAAGTAAAAAAAAATTAATTATATAGAAGTTGCTGTACTTTTTTAATGAAAATAAACTGTATTTTGTATAGAAATAAAAAAGCTTGTTTAGATTTTGCTAATGATTATTGCAAGTTTTAATTAGTTTGTAATTGTTACTTAATTGTGATTGATTTTGATAAATTGATTTATAGAATAAAAAAAATAACTAAAAATTATTTTTAAGAGTAGTATACAAAATGAGTTATTGACAAAAGAGAAAACAAAAGTGGCCATTGGCATAAAAAGGGGGGCTAAGAGGATAGGTTTCCATTTTGAAAGGGAGGGACAATCCAAAGTATAAAGTACTTGGCCCCACAATTTTTTAGCAACTTTTGATGTCTTTTTCTTAAAAAAGACTAAAATTGTTATATTTTTAGTCCATTCAAGTATTTGCTACCTTTATATTTTACAAGGGAGCTTGTAATTAAAATAAGGATTCAATTAGGTTAGATCCAGGATCTGAGATCTGTTGGATCAGCAATTAATTGATAATAACAAATGAGTAATGATCATGGTGTCAGAATGATGGGACCAAGGGGGGGGGGATGGCCCTTCTCTTTAAAAGTGGGGGGGGTATATTAATGGTACCTGACCCCCATTTTTATAAACACTCCAGCACCTATGATAGTAGTTAACTAACAGATTGAGCACAGATTGAGTACCAATCCTAACCAGCATTTATGTAACCAACAAAAAGTATACCAGGTATCTATTATGATCGTTTAATACTTTTTCGAGAGTGCAAAACTACAGAATTTAAGAGTATAGCAGAACAAGAGAAATTTAAAAAATTAGCCTATTAAGATAATTTTATAATATTTTTTTTATAAAATTTTAACTATTAAGATAAATAGTTTTCTGGTCGGCCCTTTTTAATTCGCTTTCCGCTAACTAAAACCAAGGTTTTGGAAAAGTCATATTTTTGTGTACAGTCCCAGTATAAATTTTTTGCTCTTAAGCTAATAAAAATAATGTGCTTAAAAAGGAAACTAGAGCACCTTCTTTCGGTAAGCTTTTAACACTATATTTTATTTGAAAGCACGTTAGAGTAAAATCTATTTGTTTTACTGCATAAATAATCTTCCGGGTGGTTAAAGATGATGGAAAGTGCGCTGATTTATTTATCTTCATAATTATTCCTACTATTAAATACAATTAATTTAGTTGTTATCGCATAAAAGTATTGTGCTCTAGAACTCCAGTCGCGACGTAAAGTACTCCAAAATTACTATATTAATTTCGACCTATATTAATTTTCACTGTATTGTTATTGAAAATACTAAGCTACTTAAAGTTTACCCAGGTTAGTCATCTAAGTCATCCTTAAATCGACTTTGGAGATCCATTAACAACAAGCCGGGGTCAAAGAATGTTTGAAATGCCCTACATGTACGTATTCCACAAGAGTTCTTACACATGTACACTCGTTCTCGTTATTTTTTCAAGGACCACTGTATATAGCTATATAAGTGGTCCTTGATTTTTTTACTATGCACATGGCCTTTACTACAAAAATTAAGTTTAGTGGCCACTACAACCAAAACATACATGTGTATAGAGTGTGACCAAACGATTGTTTAAAAAGAGAATATACGATACTTATGTCGTCCTTGAGAGTGGCAACAAGCCCTTGCTAAGGAAGAATAAATGGTTAGTTATTTTATTTTACGGCGTGGACAACATTTACGACTTTTGGAGTAGCAATACATATTACGTGTACAACATACGTATATGCGTGAAATAAAAGTACACTCTGTACATGTGTATATGAAGTACCACCTTATTGAACTACTTCATGATCTCAAGTTTAAATACTTCCATAAACGTACATGAAAGTATACTCATTGTACACGTAAAATACAGAAAGAATCACCCTGCAATGTCACCTACCCTTGAGAAGAATTAGGACCGGCTTAACCTCGTAATTATAAAGTACAAAAATGCAGATTTTTCGTTGTAAATTACTTTTAAACGTCATCCCAATAAAAGTTCTCGCCAACCATTCGATAGAATTGTTGGTTGTACGGCTTAAAGTAGGTTCGAATATCGCGCAGACGCTCAGGAGACACAGGGGGATGCCTCCGACCTTTGTTCCTGGCTAGGCAACGCTGTCTTCTTCTTTTTCGTCTACCACGACGTGGCAACCTTCGCAAGCAGTGGAAGCCCTTTCTCTTGTCCCAGTAGAAATGATGCTCGGTCACCAGCTGAGGCAGCCCGAGGAATTTTTGCAACTGAGTCATCACGGCGCCGGGATCTCAGACCAGGCGCTCGGCTGACAGCACGAGAATTTGATTGCGCGGAAACTGGTCCAGCCACCGGGACAGGTGCTCTGCATACCGGCCAATGCGCACCGGTGACCAGGCTGTGTTCACCGTCAGGTTGCCGTCTGGACGTCGGACAAAGGCGAGTTGCTCGAACGGCGGCGGTGGTGGTCGACCACGCCGGGCGGCGTTGTCAACTGCCTGCGAAAGTTGAATGTGACAATGGGAACTTTTTTGTGAATCCAGAGTGCCTGAGTCAGTGCTGAGTTAGGAAGATCGTTCAGGACAGGTGAGTCATAATGATGAGTCAGGACAGGTGAGTCATTAATGATGAGTCAGACGAGGTGAGTCATAATGATGGGTCAGGACAGGTGAGTCAGCAGCTGGTGTCCCACCTGTGCATAGTCAGACATGGCTCGTGTCACGGGGTCGCGCACCAGCAGCACCAGCTTCATCTCCGGGTTCATCTGCCGGACTCTGACAGGCACTTTCGGATCAACCAGGTAAGCCGGGGTCTTCTCCAGAGTCAGCTGGGCCGGCCGGCTGCGCGGCATTCTGCGCCTGAAAATCGGGATATTCGTGGGGATTTACTGTCTGTCTGCCTGTCTGTCCGTCTGTCTGTCTGTCTGTCTGTCTGTCTGTCTGTCTGTCTGTCTGTCTGTCTGTCTGTCTGTCTGTCTGTCTGTCTGTCTGTCTGTCTGTCTGTCTGTCCGTCTGTCTGTCTGTCTGTCTGTCTGTCTGTCTGTCTGTCTGTCTGTCTGTCTGTCTGTCTGTATGTCTGTCTGTCTGTCTGTCTGTCTGCCTGTCTGTCCGTCTGTCCGTCTGTCCGTCTGTCTGTCTGTCTGTCTGTCTGTCTGTCTGTCTGTCTGTGTGTCTGTCTGTGTGTCTGTCTGTGTGTCTGTCTGTCTGTCTGTCTGTCTGTCTGTCTGTCTAGCAGAGGTGGGCCAGGTTGTCCATTTCGACCACGAGCCCGCAAAGCCCCGTGAGCAGGCAGTGAGTCAGCCCGCAGAGGATTAACTCAGACAATCTGATCAGCTGGTCAGAAGACTGCAGGCCCCTAACGAGTCGGGATGGGAAGCTGTGTTTGACCGAATCCGAATTCGAAGCCACCGAGTCCCCATGGAGAAGCTGCGTTCGAGGGGGTGGGGCAGTAATCTCCTTCCGAATCCGCTCTCAGCTCGCTAATCTCTCCTCCCCTCACATCCTGGAGGCAGCCGAGAAATCTTGCCACTTTCCACCTTGCCCAGTCGAGCGAGAATCAGTTTGTAGGGCTTGACTGCCCTCCCCTCCCTTCAGTCTTCCCAATTCGCCCTAATAAAATGCGTGAGTCACGGCCTGGGGGACGCTGCACGGCTGCATTGGCTTCATCGTTTTAATCCTCGGCCCGATGACAGCTCTAAGCTCTTCTTCCTCTCTCGTCCGTTCATTTGGGGAAATCTAGCATCGAGTCTATTGGACTGGGGAGAAGACGTGGCTGGCCCTGTAATTGCAAATTTTATTATCATGCTCTGTGAATGATGCGACACGACTCACGAATGAGAGAGAGAGAGAGAGAGAGAGAGAGAGAGAGAGAGAGAGAGAGAGAGAGAGAGAGAGAGAGAATGGGTCATTTGTGAGTCACGGAGCGAGAAGGGGAGAAGATTGGATTGCAATGCTGGTAGTAATTAAAGGACACTCAGAGATACAGCAGAATCAGATGTGAGCACAGCCCTCTGAGGCCTCACCTGTACCACGACATTCTCCCTGAGGCCTCACCTATACCAGCGCCATTCCTCCTGAAGTCTAACCTGTACCAGCGACATTCAACCCGAGGCCTCACCTGTACCAACGCCATTCCCCCTGAAGCCCCACCTGTACCAGCGCCATTCCCCCTGAAGCCTCTCCTGTACCAACGCCATTCCCCCTGAAGCCCCACCTGTACCAACGCCATCCCCCTGAAGCCTCTCCTGTACCAACGCCATTCCCCCTGAAGCCCCACCTGTACCAACGCCATCCCCCTGAAGCCTCACCTGTACCAGCGCAGCCCGCGGCGGAAGTGCCTATCAAAGAAGTGCGCCTCGGGCCCGGCAGCTCTCACTGCCGGATGCAGGGCGCTGAAGGCCAGCAGGGCTCTTGTGCCCGACTTCTTGGCGCCGATGATCAGAGCCTGCGGAAGTCGTCGCCTCAAGCCGCCGGAAGCAGCAATTCCGGTAGCGGAAGTGACGATCAGTAGGATAGTTAATAAGTGCTTCATATTAAAATGAATTCGATTCTTGGCCCATCTGCAGTCCCTTTGCGTGTCTATAAAATATGATCCCCCGAAACTGGAATGGACAGCGACGCTTTCTCATTGGCTGCAAGTTGATTTGCTGAGGACCAATCAGATTCAATGACATTCGATAAAAATTCATCTATAGGAATAACAGGCCTTTTGTTGCGCGCGCGCGCTAGCAAATTGGGAAGAATGGCTGATAGACATAATTGGCAGTCTTTATCCAATGTTTTCATCTCTAGCAGTGGGGCTCGGGCTGTACGGGCTGACAGGCAGTTCAAGATTTTGCCTTTGGGTGGTCTTTGTTTCTATGCGTGCCCAGCGCGGCTGAGAGATCCTTATCGAGTATGCAGAGCCGCTGAATTCATCCAGTACTCTGGGATGATGAAGCGCTGGTCCAGTAAGCTCGATGTCAATAGTGGATGAGAGAGCAGAAATCGGAGAGAGCGGAGAGAGAGAGGGAGAGAAAGATAGAGAGAGAGAGAGAGACAGAGAGAGAGAGAGAGAGAAGATCAGGTAGAGAGCGGAGATCAGGGAGAGAGCAGAGATCGGGGAGAGAGCGGAGATCGGGGAGAGAGCGGAGATCGGGGAGAGAGCGGAGATCGGGGAGAGAGCGGAGATCGGGGAGAGAGCGGAGATCGGGGAGAGAGCGGAGATCGGGGAGAGAGCGGAGATCGGGGAGAGAGCGGAGATCGGGGAGAGAGCGGAGATCGGGGAGAGAGTGGAGATCGGGGAGAGAGCGGAGATCGGGGAGAGAGCGGAGATCGGGGAGAGAGCGGAGATCGGGGAGAGAGCGGAGATAGGGGAGAGAGCGGAGATCGGGGAGAGAGTGGAGATCGGGGAGAGAGCGGAGATCGGGGAGAGAGCGGAGATCGGGGGGCGGAGGGGGAATTTCAATCAGAAGCAGATTTATCAGCTTAAAAAAAGAGAAAATATTTGAAGCCGGTTGCAAACAGCTGACTCGGCAGCAGTCACCGCAGCCAGTAGCAAAGTTCCCCCAGATTTAATAATAAACCCCCCCCCCCTAGCAACAGCTGTTGCCGGTCTTGAAGTTGGCGATAATTTCGGTTTGTAAATTTGCCCGGTGATTCACCACGGCGCACAATTCCTCAGCTACAAAAAAATTCCGCAATCCTGCTTGCATTTCTTCTTTAACAACGCCGCTCTGAACTTTTGAAATTTGGTGTGTCTTTATGCTTTATATTTGGGTATTATTGCCCCAGCCCCCCAGCTAAGCCTGTCAACACTGTCACCAATTTTGTAATTTACATTTACAAGCGTGATCCTTCAGCTCTCCTAGCAGAGGCTCGAATTTCCTTTTAAAGAAATCTCAAAGCCGAGCGGGTTGGAGTTGACAAGCAGCTACGAGTTTGCATTGCAAATTTGGTGTTGAATTCGGCCACCGGACTGCTTTAGACAGGTGCCAGTGGGGCCTGAGCTCATTTTGCAGTGTGATTCGATTCGCAAAAACAGCCTGTGTGTGACAGTCTTCAGACTTTATTGGAAAACTTCCTTTCAGACTATTCCAATCCTTCACTACTTAGCATTCTCAAAACCTCTCAAACTTCAGTTCACACCCTGGAAACACATTAAAGCTCCGTTCACATCCTCCCAATATCCATCAAACCTCCGTTCACATCCTCACGACCCACCAAACCTCTATTCACACCCTAAAAACCTATCAAACCTGCGTTCACATCCTCACGACCCATTAAACCTCCCGTTCACACCCTCACGACCCATTAAACCTCCCGTTCACACCCTTAAAACCCATTAAACCTCCCGTTCACATCCTCACAACCCATCAAACCCCCCGTTCACACCCTCGAAACCCATCAAACCTGTGACACCCTAAAAACGCAGCAAACCTCCGTTCACACCCTCACGACCCACCAAACCTCCGTTCACACCCTCACAACCCACCAAACCTCCGTTCACACTCCCAACTGACTCTCAGAAATCCGGACTGCCAAGAGGATGCAGTTCGTCCCACCGCACCGAGCAGTATATATTGAATTCCCTTTGAAACTCTCGATCCGGAAGCAGACCTCGTCTCCATAGCAACCACTAGAAGAATTCTGTTCTGTTTTACACCACAGCAGCGGCTCCATGTTGGGATAAAAGTTACCAACCCCCCCACCCTCCCCCCTCGCGCAGACCAACCGGACACAGAGACTGCTTTGGGAAACATTTCCCGCTGTTTTTGTCGCCGGAACCGCAAGGGGGTATCCGCCATGCAGATAAGGGAAGAGGGGGATTTTGCAAGACAAATTCGGCTGTCTAAGAGAGGCCGACAGGGAAGGGGCCGCCATTGCGTAACAGGCAGGTATCGAACTTGGCTGAAACAACAGCGCTATCGGCTTTCAGCAAACAGAGTCCGACAGTTTTGGTAGGGGGGGGGGGCTTCCCGGGCGCACTCGCTTCTCTTGGCACGCGAGCATGGACTGCCGACTGAGAATGTAAACACCAGGTGTCGATGGTTTTCGTGCAAAGAAGAAATTGTAAAATTCTCGACGGAAAAATTAAAGTAAAAGTGGGAATGGAAGGAGACAGTTCAGGATGAGAGTGACACAATGAGAGTGACCAAAAAGAGTGACAATAAGAGTGACTAAAAAGAGGGACAATGAGAATAGCAAAAAGAGTGACACAGTAAGAGTGACACGATAAGAGTGACACAATGAGAGTGACCAAAAAGAGTGACACAATGAGAGTGACACAATGAGAGTGACACAATGAGAGTGACACAATGAGGGTGACACAATGAGGGTGACACAATGAGAGTGATACAATGAGAGTGACACAATGAGAGTGACACAATGAGAGTGACACAATGAGAGTGGCACAATGAGAGTGACACAATGAAAGTGACACAAACAGAGTGACACAATGAGAGTGACACAATGAGAGCGACACAATGAGAGTGACACAATGAGAGTGACACAATGAGATGATACGATGAGTGACACAAACAGAGTGACACAATGAGAGTGACAGAATGAGAGTGGCACAATGAGAGTGACACAATGAGAGTGACACAATGAGAGTGACACAAACAGAGTGACACAATGAGAGTGACACAATGAGAGTGACACAAACAGAGTGACACAATAAGAGTGACACAATGAGAGTGATACGATGAGTGACACAACTAAAGTGTCCGAAAGATGGTAGAAGAATATTATAAATGGCAGTCTGGGAACTTTATTTCTAGAGCATGTTCAATTCTATATTCGAACTTCTAAATGAGTCTTAAAACAATTCCTGCAAAAAAGCATATTAGCAAGCCGATCGCAAATAGCAACAATTGTCGCATATTTTATCGATTTAGCCGAGTTGCGCCAAAAAATCGATACTGACACCCCTAGCGTGGGATTTATAGTGCATGCCACCCTGCACAGAGAAGTTCGAGTCTGCGCTGGGCTCAGATAAGGACAGCCTCGAGCGCTATTTAGGCCCGAGTTTGGCGCTCGGCAACCGCCCACGCACAGTGGGAAGCAAAGTGTAGCAGCGAGTTAGTAAAATAATATTCTGCTCTGCAGCGGCGGTCGGGTGCGGCAACTGAAAGCTACGAAACGATGGACTTTTGGACCATAGACTATGGGCCCAGCGCCTCCGCAACTGCGGCATACGAGGGACTCCGTAACAACACTGGTGAGTGCGGGGCAGCACTTCAATGCGGCGATGTTGATAGTCAAATAATCCTAAATAGTAATGAAATGTGGGACTGTTTATCCTACTTATAGTATAGCTGGGCGGTGTTAGAGTGACATTCTAGCACGATTAAAAAACTAATATAAATAGACTAATTGTGTTTACCTTTAACATACAGTTCCCTACCGTTCACACACTACCGTTCACACACTATCGTTCACACACTTATCGTTTACGCTCTACCGCTTACACAGTATCTTTCACACACTATCGTTTACACACCATCGTTCACACACTATCGTTCACACATTACCGTTCACGCTCTACCATTCACGCTCTACCATTCACGCTCTACCATTCACGCTCTACCATTCACGCTCTACCATTCACGCTCTACCATTCACGCTCTACCATTCACGCTCTACCATTCACGCTCTACCATTCACGCTCTACCATTCACGCTCTACCATTCACGCTCTACCATTCACGCTCTACCGGTCACACACTACCGTTCACACATGGCAGCCGAGGCCGCTCTAATGTCAGCAGCAGCAGACTCCGCCTCATCACCAGGAGCCCATGGCAACAGCGCCCAGCTGCTGGTGCTCACTGGCCTCCTCTGCGTCGCAGTCCTCATCGCAGTCGTCACTGCGGTGGCCGTCACCTCGTCGGCTTGGGTGAAGAAGGACCATCAGCACATCGGTCAGCCAATCAGCGACGAGCTGGCGCCGGCATCCGCGCCTGCCACCCGGCGCTGCAGCCTCGACAGAAGCAGCGCCAGGAAGAGCGCCAGCTCGGACCGGCTGGACCGGGTGGATCTCGTCAGCGACTGCGTCGACGATGTCCGTCGAGATCAGGTCAAAGGTCAAGGCGAAGACGCGGTCGAGAAGGTTTCGGTTGAAGGTCCGGTGGAGCTGCGGTTTTGTACGAAACTCGACCTGGCGGAGGGCATCGTGTACTTGCGCGGCTTCCGGCTGGGGTTCGCCACCCTGCCCGGCTGTGAGTGCGGACTGGGGATTGTGATGGCGTGAATGGAGAATTGGGAGGGCGTGAACTGAGGATTGGGAGGGTGTGAACTGAGGATTGGGAGGGTGTGAACTAAGGATTGGGAGGGTGTGAACTGAGGATTAGGAGGGTGTGAATGGAGGATTGGGAGGGTGTGAACTGAGGATTGGGAGGGTGTGAACTAAGGATTGGGAGGGTGTGAACTGAGGATTGGGAGGGTGTGAACTAAGGATTGGGAGGGTGTGAACTGAGGATTGGGAGGGTGTGAACTGAGGATTGGGAGGGTGTGAATGGAGGATTGGGAGGGTGTGAATGGAGGATTGGGAGGGTGTGAATGGAGGATTGGGAGGGTGTGAATGGAGGATTGGGAGGGTGTGAACTGAGGATTGGGAGGGCGTGAACTGAGGATTGGGATGGCGTTAACAGAGGATTGGGAGGGCGTGAACAGAGGATTGGGATGGCGTGAACAGAGGATTGGGATGGTGTGAACTGATCTTTGGAAAAGTGTGAACTGAAAAGACTTGAGGGTGTGAACTGATCTTTGGAAAAGTGTGAACTGAAAAGACTTGAGGGTGTGAACTGATCTTTGGAAAAGTGTGAACTGAAAAGACTTGAGGGTGTGAACTGATCTTTGGAAAAGTGTGAACTGAAAAGACTTGAGGGTGTGAACTGATCTTTGGAAAAGTGTGAACTGAAAAGACTTGAGGGTGTGAACTGATCTTTGGAAAAGTGTGAACTGAAAAGACCTGAACTGAAAAGAAAGTTCTGTTAGCATTGCAGAGGAATTTTATTCTACTCTCTACTACAAGTAGTCTATAAAATGCGCACCGCTCTCAATATCATTGCAGCAAGCCGTTTGGACTCCGGCCGCTGGCGGGCGAACATCGACATTGACGACAGCTGCTCCGGCGGCTGCCACCGATGGAGCATAGAGGCTGGCCTGAGGAGTCGGCGGCGCGGCCGCAGGGAGGCAGCGGCTGTGGCGGGGGCGGCCTGGCAGACGGAGGCCATCGACTACGTGGTCAGCCTGCGGCTGGGTGGCGGCCGCCTCTCGGCCGAGCTGCCGCACAAGCGGCGCCTGCGGCTGTCGGCCTGGGCCGCCGAGCTCAGCGGGGGAAGTCGCCTGCGTCTGGGGGAGTTCCAGCTGCCGCTGCATCTGGTCAACGAGCCGGGGATGGAGTTCGGCGCCGAGTTCACGCCGACGACGGGCGATGTTAGACAGGTGAGATTTCAGGTGAGATGAATGAGGATTCAGGTGAGATGAATGAGGATTCAGGTGAGATGAATGAGGATTCAGGTGAGATGAATGAGGATTCAGGTGAGATGAATGAGGATTCGGGTGAGATGAATGAGGATTCAGGTGAGATGAATGAGGATTCGGGTGAGATGAATGAGGATTCAGGTGAGATGAATGAGGATTCAGGTGAGATGAATGGAGATTCAGGTGAGATGAATGAGGATTCAGGTGAGATGAATGAGGATTCAGGTGAGATGAGTGGGGATTCAGGTGAGATGAATGAGGATTCAGGTGAGATGAATGGGGATTTAGGTGAGCTGAATGGGGAATGAGGATCGAAGGCAGCTGAGGCAAGCCCACTCCATATCTTTACTTTTCCACCCGCCCTCCCCAGTGCCAGCAGCTCCGCCCGCCGCAGTTCCCGTCGTCCCAGTCGACTTCCCTCCCGTCGCGGACTCCCCGGCTGCACCTGGGCTTGCTGTACAGCCCCGGCGCCCACATGTCCAGCATCAGCGTCCGCCTGGTTGAGGTATTCGACCTGGACCACTCCGGCCCATCGCCTGGTCACGTGACCGCATCGGTGGCCCTCAGTCCGGGCGACCAATCGCAATCGCCCGGCGCCTGTCTGACCGCCTGCCCGACTGGCAGCCAATCAGCTTTCATCTTCGACTGGTCGCAGCCGGCCACGGTTCTGGCCATAGACAATGTCCGGATGCAGGCCGCGTCGGTTGGTGTAGCTATCTGTGTTGCCATTGGCAACGGATATTGCCTGCGGCCGGCCGGCCGGATTCTGCTCAGTGACTTTGCCTTGGCCAGCAGCAGCTCCGCGATGCGCCATTGGACAGCGGCGGTGGCGCGGCCGAACTCCTGGGTCTGGCTCGCCCACGCCTGCCGATGAGACCTGGGCTGGGGTTGAGTTTGTTGGAGTACGCGCCGATTCAGACTTAGCTGCAGCTTCTCTGTCCCTTTCTTAGCCAATCAGAGGCAAGCTTTGCCTACCTGTCCATCTTGCGCCCCCTCACTCCTGCGCCCACCTCACTTCCTCATCCACCTCACTTCCTCACCCACCTCACTTCCTCACCCACCTCACTTCCTCACCCACCTCACTTCCTCACCCACCTCACTTCCTCACCCACCTCACTTCCT
This sequence comes from Macrostomum lignano, assembly GCA_002269645.1. Taxonomy (NCBI): domain Eukaryota; kingdom Metazoa; phylum Platyhelminthes; family Macrostomidae; genus Macrostomum; species Macrostomum lignano. Next base: position 288,001 of record NIVC01001238.1, read on the forward strand.
CACCCACCTCACTTCCTCACCCACCTCACTTCCTCACCCACCTCACTTCCTCACCCACCTCACTTCCTCACCCACCTCACTCTCCCACCCACCTTACTTCCTCACCCACCTCACTCTCCCACCCACCTCACTTCCTCACCCACCTCACTCCCTCCTCCCTATTCAGCTTCAGCTGCTGAAGTACTAAGCGAGTTGCCCGCGTCAGGTTCTGAGTTCAACCGAGCGATCTTCTGACCGTAATAATAAATATACTTCGAACTTTCGGATGCAGTCATTCTACTAATAAGTAGCATCGATAGTTATTTTAGTAGTTTAGTTTTCTCATGTGGGCCTCTATATCAATGCATTCTGCACAGTCTGTAGAGCAAGTTTATCCGAATGTCGAATCCAGCCCGTGACAGCTGAGCACGGTTTGAGCATTCCAGGCCTGAGCAATACTAGAAAGCAAGGTAATCATTTTCCAATTTGAAGCCGGGGGCAAAAGCAGTCAGTCACAGGTGGCCCAGGTCGGATGTCACGGCTCGGGCCCCGCCTATAGTTGGCCCCGGCCGCCCCACCCCCTGCCATTTCAAATGGCAACACAAAATAATTGCTGCTTTCGCCAGCCCTCCGTTGCTGGCCAAAGCAAAAAAAGGGAGCACAGGGGGTCCCCGTCGATCTCAGCGCCACACCCAGAGCCCCCCTCGATTCTTCTGTCATCTCCGCGGCCTGCCAGCCCCCGTGTCCTCAAAAAGCACTTTGCTTTCAGTGAAGGATTTTCCCCGCTTTTCCTTCTGTTTTTGCTTTTTGCCGCGATTTCCGCTATTTGCTTCTCTGTCTTCTTTATTTGAGTGAAAACGAATTATTTCCTACCTTAATCATCTTACTGGGGATTGGGGCGGCCTTGAACACCTGTTGTCGATTTGCTGTAAATATTCGCTTTGAACCGGGTGGGCTTGGGAAACGAATAGGAAGGAAGGAGCCGCAGCTGGGGATTAAACTTCAAAGACTTTTGGGACAGGATGGAGAATTGCAGGTTGCAGCTTGGCAATGGTTTGAAATTTGAAAATTAATTGGAGACTCAGTGGAGGGCTGATCTGCTGTTCTGCTGAGATGCAAGGAAGTCAGTTGATTTTGAAGGGAAGAGGCAGGGGCGTGCAGATGAGGCGGCTAAGAGATTCAACAAGGCATTAGAGATTGCAGGTGGAGATTAGAAACCGCAGGTGAGATTTGTGACTTTAGATAGAGATTAGAGATTTTAGGTATTGAAATCAGATCACAAGTAGAAATTAGAGATCACAAGTAGAAATTAGAGATCACAAGTAGAGATTAGAGATCACAAGTAGAGATTAGAGGTTACAAGTGCAGATTAGAGATCACACGTAGAGATTAGAGATCCCAAGTTGAGATTAGGGACTACAGGTAGATATTAGATATTACAAGTAGGGATTAGAGATAAAAAAATCGAGAGATCTGGGATCACAAGTAGAGATTAGAGATCACAAGTAGAGATTAGAGATTACAAGTAGAGATTAGAGATTACAATTAGAGATTAGAGATCACAAGTAGAGCTTAGAGACTACAGGTAGAGATTAGATATCACAAGTAGAGATGAGAGACTTCAACTAGAGATTTTGTGGTGGAGAGTAAAGATTAACGTTGGCAGGTGAGATTAGAAGTCATACATAGTGGTGGATCAGATCAAATCAATCAATGGAACCTGCAGGATGAGATAAAAGAGATAAGCAAGAGAATGAGTAGAGAGAGCTAATCGAAGATTGCTGAGACCAGCTCAGTGACTCAGCCGCAGACTGCAAGGCAGACTCGGACACGTTGCTATTCGGGAATCTGGGAGGGAGGCGGGGGATTGAGTCCTGGCTGGCAGATGTTGGCTCTCATCGTGATGGGATAAAAGAGGAGCAAAAGACGCCGGGGATCGTGAGTGACATCAAAGACTCGAAAAATCTTTTGTTGAATTTTCAATTCTGCACTCGAATTGGCCTGCCGCCCCCCCCCCCCCTGCAGAAAAACATCTGCAGACATCTTTGTCTACTAGAGAGTTTCGCTCAGTTGCTTGTCGGCTCGGAACTGCGTCGTGCCTCTCGATTTCATGGATTCTGGGCACGACGGAGCTCCAGTCTTTTTCTAAGAAAAACTATTTTATTTTCGTTCCAGAGGCTTAAAAATTGCTGTCTCGGTACGCAGACACTCTTTATAAACTGGTAATTCGCATCGATTCTTAGAAATTCTGTTTACTTAGAAGTTTTTTGTGATTTTTTAAACAAAATTTTCTTATAAATCAGACTATTTTCTTGGAAAATCCGTTAAGATTGATATTCTAAAATAAAAAAGCAGAAATTAGAGTTGGCCTGGAATCCGTTTTACGGGAAATATTTTCTTAGAAAGGTACATAAAAATTTCTTAGAAATAAGGCTATTTTCTTAGAAAATCCGTTAAGATTGATATTTTAGAATAAAAAAACTGAAATTAGAGAGTTCGCCCGGAATCCGTTTTACGGGTAATGTTTTCTTAGAAAGGTACAATAAGTTTCTTGGAAATATAATCCAGAGTTATACGCGTTTCTCGTAAAAATGAAATGAATTACGTCTTCATTCTTTGAATTAGTCTCTGAGGATATAAAGAATTAGTTTCTGTAACATGACCCCCTGCTCCGTATAATTTAGGCATTTTCATTGCCCCGTGACCCCTAGATGGGGGGTCAAGCCCACGGGGGTCGCGAAGCGAAATCAATCGATAGGTCTGTCCCAGTCGGATCCCATATCCCCAGCAATATAAATCCCATCATCCATCTCAGTACCTTTTCGCATAGATTAATCCACAGGTCTCAAAGCGCCATTCTCACGCCCTGGCCCGGTACTGGCGAATCAATGATGATGCGTCTTCTCAAATCCAGCTTCCTCAGCCAACTAAGTCAACTGTGTAATCAATCTCTGCGACCACACTGACTCGACAGGTATCGCAGCCCTCCTCCCCCCAGATCTGCTCTCCCAGAGGATTATTATATCATCGATAACACACACTTGATCGCTGAGGAGAGGAGCTGTGGGCGGCGAGCAAACAGGCTAGCAGAGCCTCTGCTCAACTGAGAATCTGCTGGCACAGCCAAGGCTGTTTGGATTGGATGATAATCATTGTCTGGGGAGGTTCGATAATGCAAATAGAATCGCATTATTTAGCTTAATAAACATATGATTACCTAATTGTGGGGTCGGGATGGCAGTCATGTCTTACTCAGCGAAGGGAGGGGAAGGACAGGTGAAGGGAGGGGAAGGACAGGTGAAGGGAGGGGAAGGACAGGTGAGAGGAGGGGAAGGATAGGTGAGAGGAGGGGAAGGACAGGTGAGAGGAGGGGAAGGACAGGTGAGAGGAGGGGAAGGACAGGTGAGAGGAGTGGAAGGATAGGTAAAGGAGGGGAAGGACAGGTGAGAGGAGGGGAAGGACAGGTGAGAGGAGGGGAAGGACAGGTGAGAGGAGGGGAAGGACAGGTGAGAGGAGGGGAAGGACAGGTGAGAGGAGGGGAAGGACAGGTGAGAGGAGGGGAAGGACAGGTGAGAGGAGTGGAAGGATAGGTGAAGGGAGGGGAAGGACAGGTGAAGGGAGGGGAAGGACAGGTGAAGGGAGGGGAAGGACAGGTGAGAGGAGGGGAAGGACAGGTGAAGGGAGGGGAAGGACAGGTGAAGGGAGGGGAAGGACAGGTGAGAGGAGGGGAAGGACAGGTGAGAGGAGGGGAAGGACAGGTGAAGGGAGGGGAAGGACAGGTGAAGGGAGGGGAAGGACAGGTGAAGGGAGGGGAAGGACAGGTGAGAGGAGGGGAAGGACAGGTGAGAGGAGGGGAAGGACAGGTGAGAGGAGGGGAAGGACAGGTAAAAGGAGTGGAAGGACAGGTGAGAGGAGGGGAAGGACAGGTGAGAGAAGGGGAAGGACAGGTGAGAGAAGGGGAAGGACAGGTGAGAGGAGGGGAAGGACAGGTGAGAGAAGGGGAAGGACAGGTGAGAGGAGGGAAGGACAGGTGAGAGAAGGGGAAGGACAGGTGAGAGGAGGGGAAGGACAGGTGAGAGGAGGGGAAGGACAGGGGAAAGAAGAAGAAATACAGGTGAAGGGAGACGGGTGCACATGAGAAAAGACAGGTGATGGGAGACGGGTGCAGATGATAAAAGAGCAGTTTTTGTGTTTAATCTTACCATGCTTCAACGTTACACCCGTCTTCAACATGCAGAAATTAGTCTCAGTTTCACTGACACACGACGCATTGCCTCATCAGCCTCGCTGAGCCATGGGGTGTCCAGCCAGTGCAGCCGCGCTCCTATTGGCTGGGCCTCCCAGCCAATGGGAATCGTCCTCAGCAGATCCAGTCTAGCATGGCAAGAGAGCAGACAATTTAAGGCGGGAACATCGGCAATTCGGGCCGCGAACTCCGCACGAGGGTCATCAAAAGACTGAAACGGGTTTCGAAGGCCCACAGCAATCTGGCGAACACGGCTGCAACAATCGAGTTAGCTGCTTCAAAACAGTGAGTTGCTTCTGCTTTTGCTCCGGGCAGGTGGTGGGGAAACGAGGTCAGAATTTTGCTCATCCTCAGAGCGGCAAATCCTCGGGCCTGCAGTTCAGGAGAGAAGGGGAAATCTTATCAGCTTTGCCTCCCGACCCGGCCCGCGAATCCCTTTGGCTTTTTGGCCTTTTTGCTACAACTCAACTCGCCTGGCTTGAGCAATGCAGGCTGAGCTCAAAGCAGCTCCAGTGGCTTAATTATCCCCTTGTAGGCTTTCGAACTTTCGATTAAAACCTCTCTGTGTGTGTATCGAAATTAGCCAGGTAACTAACTCGCTTGAGTCAAACACGGGAACAGAGCAGGCAGTTTTTTGGCTAATCAGATCTTGATAGAGTCGGTCCTGTGTGCGTCACCGGCAGCTCCTCTGCTTCTGGAGAGCCCCAATGTTTGCCCCCGGCGGCCATAGCGGGTCTTGGAACTGCCGCTGTTTGGCCTGAGCAAATTCTTTCACTGCATCCTCATTTCTAAATCGGGGAATAGAAATTGCCAAATTTACCGCCCAGATTCCTTCCTGCACTCCCCCAAGACTGGATGGAGAGTTCCGTTGAAAAATCTCGGCCGGTTTCTTAATTTAGTGGAGTCTGCTGCTCACCTGGCTGAGAGGGGTGGGGGTTGGCCCATAGAGGGCGGGGGTCGCCGGGGTCTCCTCTTCAGCGCCCTCTTCGCCCTCGAGAGCCTCAAGTCCCGGTGCCTCTCCTATTTATACTCCCGCAGCGGGCTGGGGAATCAAGTGGAAGCCTCGCCGTCCTCCACAGCCCCACACGATTGCATCATCGGGGAAGCGCTTGAGCAATATTGTTCGGGATCAAAATCCCATTTTTCAGTTTGAGAAAGATTTTTGAGAAAATAGAGGCGTGGCGAGAATTGAGCTTTAGGAAATTGGTGGGGGATTTTACCCTCTGACACAGCTGCACACAGAACCTGCTCCGCTCCGCTGCTCTTCTGGGACTGGCTCTGGTCAGATCCCGATTGGGGTTCGGTGGATTGATGGCTGAGGGATGCTAAGAGAGAATAGAAGAGAAGGATGCTGAGAGGCTGAAGATGGAGATGACAAGATAGCAATTGAAATAGAGGGGAACAAAGAAGAGTTGAAGATGAGGAGGGTGAGACAGAGAGGGTGAGACAGAGAGGGTAAGACAGAGAGGGTAAGACAGTGAGGGTAAGACAGAGAGGGTAAGACAGAGAGGGTAAGACAGTGAGGGTAAGACAGGGGGTAAGACAGAGAGTATGAGACAGGGAGGGTAAGACAGGGGGGGTGAGACAGGGAGGGTGAGACAGGGAGGGTGAGACAGGGAGGGTGAGACAGGGAGGGTGAGACAGGGAGGGTGAGACAGAGTGTGAGACAGAGAGAGTGAGAAAGCGAGGATAAGACAGAGAGGGCGAGACAGAGAGGGTAAGACAGAGAGGGTAAGACAGAGAGGGTAAGACAGAGAGGGTAAGACAGAGAGGGTAAGACAGTGAGGGTAAGACAGGGGGTAAGACAGAGAGTATGAGACAGGGAGGGTAAGACAGGGAGGGTGAGACAGGGAGGGTGAGACAGGGAGGGTGAGACAGGGAGGGTGAGACAGGGAGGGTGAGACAGGGAGGGTGAGACAGGGAGGGTGAGACAGGGAGGGTGAGACAGGGAGGGTGAGACAGGGAGGGTGAGACAGGGAGGGTGAGACAGGGAGGGTGAGACAGGGAGGGTGAGACAGGGAGAATGAGACAGGGAGGGTGAGACAGAGGGTGAGATAAAGAAGGTGAGACAGATGAAACGACAAGCTAAAAGCTGAAACGCAGAGGCTAGAAATCAAAGTACAGAGGATTCTGCAGAGGTGCATGGCAACCGTGCAGCACGCAGGCTCCACAGTGGCACTCCAGCTGTCGTACTTGAACAGCTGTTGAAGACCTCAACTCAACTGCTCATATTTCTGATATTTGTTTTCATTAATCCCACTGGAACCTGCCACCCACTGGGATCTCAGTGGCACCCGGCCTGTCAGCCAAGCAGAAATCAATATTGAAAACGGCCGGGAGCTCCCAGTTGTAATCACGGTAAAGTATTTTCATATATAAGCCCCCCCCCCTGATCTGTTTTGCATTTCTCTGCCAGCAGATTCTTCTTTTGTGTGTTTCACTGGGGCTTGTTTGCTTTCTCTTTCTGGCTGTCTGGCTTGCTCTAGTTCGTTTGCTTTCGCAGTGTTCTTCTCTCTGCTTTCACATGTAACTGCCTCACATGGGTGCCTCTGAATGCCTCTGTATAGTGTCGCTTGTGCGTTCCTGTCTCTGCGCCTCCTTGAATGTAATTGAGTAGCTCTGTGGGCTTTTGTGTGCCTTCAGTGACTGCGTGTCTATGGGCTTCTGCGCGTGTCTATAGGTGTGGAGGTATTTATGAGTGTCTATGGGTGTCTATGGGTGTCTATGTGTGTCTGGAGGTATATATGAGTGTCTATGGGTGTCTATAGATGCCTATGGATGTCTATGAATGTCTATGGGTGTCTATGGGTGTCTATGCTAGTATATGTGTGTCTATGGGTGTCAATAGGTGTCTTGGATGTCTGTGGGTGTCTATGGTGTCTATGGGTGTCTATGGATGTCTATGGGTGTCTATGGATGTCTATGGGTGTCTATGTGTGTCTGGAGGTATATATGAGTGTCTATGTGTGTCTGGAGGTATATATGAGTGTCTATGGGTGTCTATAGATGCCTATGGATGTCTATGAATGTCTATGGGTGTCTCATAGGTGTCTTTGGGTGTCTGTAGGGTGTCTATAGGGTGTCTTTTTGGCATTACTAACGCTGCAGAGACTTGAGGTTACGTACAGGGCCTTTCAATGCTTCAGACAGTCTCTGGCTGTCTCATATTCCCGAGGAGCCACTGCTCAGGGCTGTCTCAGTTACAGAGGCAGACAGACCCGTTCAACTGTGAATTTCCCCAAACCAGCAGCAGGGAGCTCCTGTGCAAGGCAGACGAATTCAAAGATGCATCGCCCCGCCGCAAGCACCTGGCGAGGCCTATTCAATCCGAGTCCCCCACATGGGTGACGCAACAGGGAACAGGGACCCCGGCCGCACACAATAATCCCTTAACAGGGTCGTCCAGTCCCCCCGTTGGTCTAAATAATATCCCATTAATACTCTCCCCTCCCAGTCCTGCAGCTTGCTACAGTCGCAGCCCCCTACCAAAAATATTTTGTTGACGGACAGTCGTGAAGTGGCGCCCGATACACCTCTGCGCTTCCTTCACTGTCTTCTGCTCCCAGAAAGAGGATTTCTCACCGCTCCCCGACCCCACAGAATATCCGATTCCAACTTCTCCACTAAAATTGACCAAAAGCAATTAAAACACGGGAGCCTCAGCTTAATTTCTCCCTGCCACTCTCTCACCCTCCCTCTCACTCACTTTCGCACGCTACTTTCTTTCTGAGTTCGCTTCTCCTAATGGCTTTTTAACTGTAATTCACATTCACAGCGCGGAGTGGAAACCCAATTTCGCTTTTCGTACGCAGCATTTGTAAGTTTTCTCAGTATTTCTGCTCCAGCCACTGTGAGCGCTCCCGTGATTGCAGCAAGTGGACAAGCAGGTGCCAGTTTACATCCCGCTGCCTGTTTTTTTGTCCTTTTGTCAGCACTAAGAGGACCCTCCTGCTCCACTGGAATCATATCAGCTACCCAGCTTCATGGCACTTCCGTATGAGCCTGATCGATAGGGCCGTCTTTCTCTCCCAGTTATGTCAATCTATCATTTGCGGCTCATCGGCCTGCGTGCCCTTTGCTACTTGAATTTGGAGGGGCCAATACCATAGATATAAATAGAGCTTTGACTGGAAGGCGGTGCATGACTCATACGCAATGTCTGTGGGTGTCTTTCAGGGCCGCTGGATGTCTGTGGGTATCTTTCAGTGTCTATGGGTGTCTATGGGTGTCTATGGGTGTCTGTGGGTGTCTATGGGTGTCTATGGGTGTCTGTGGGTGTCTATAAGTGTCTATGGATGTTCATGAGTATCCTGTATTGGTTTCTTTTAAGCGTTTCTGTGTTTTGCCTTCTGGCACGCTGGTTCGCCTTGAGCCTGAAGGTACGTAAGGATCATTCGATGCTTCGGACAGTCTCTGGCTGTCTCATATGCCTGAGTAGCCACTGCTCAGCGCTGTCTCAGTTGTAGAAGCAGACAATCCAGAGATGCAACCCCCGCAAACACCTGGTGAGGCCATTTCAACCCTAGCTCCTGGCTACATGGGTGACGCAATGGGAACAGTGAATATGCGGAATTTCAATTTCTAAAATAATTAGCTGATAATTGTTTTGACTGGTGTGGCTAAAATTCCCATTTTTTATATTTTCGCGAAAATTCTAAATTTTTCTAAGAATTCGACATTGGCCCCGGGAGTGCGCGGGTTGCGCAACCTGAATTTATTTTGAATGAAAACACCACCCGGCGTGGATTAAACACCCGCAATTAGCGGGGATCCTGGGCCGGGGCGCCCGTAGTTAAAGAATTCGATCCCAGAGAGGAATTTTCACCTGTAAATCCCATCACTGCTTTGCAGTCCGGTTGCTGAGCGGGATAGAGCGCACATCATTAAGAGGAGCCGGGCCAGAAATCCCTGGCGATAAAAGAAAGCAAAAAGAAATCTGTGATAAGAAAAATCCAGGCAGTTGCAGATCCCCAGAAACTTCCTGAACAAATTCGTGACTAATTAATAATCATTACCTGCTGCATCAATTTCTACACTATTCCATAAATTCACCTCAAGCTGACTGACGTGCAAATCAGGTGCACTTTTACCGGGCTGTGTGACAGGTAAACCGGGTACAGTCATTAGTCTGTGTGACAGGTAAACCGGGTACCGCTAGTATCAGTCTTGAGTCACAATTATAGGCACGAAGGCACAATTGATCGCACAAAGTCTGCTCACTGGGTAATTAGCGATAATTCTCAAAACTCTCGATGGCAGAAACAGGTAGCCTTCATTTCTCAAGGCCGCCACTCAGCTTCCAGCTTCTCCTCCTCCATCGCTCTCAGATTTCCCATTCTATTTCCCTCTCAGCTTCCTGCGCCAACCCCGGGCATCAATGCCAGCCTTCTTCTGCTTTTGCATCCCTCCGGCTTTCCTTTCCAATCTCCGAATTGGCTCCGATTGCTGCTAGCTGGTGGGTTTTCCCGATAACTTCTTTTCCTGCGCTATCACCCACTGACTTGAGGACCCACAGCCATTGAACTGCTGGAGGTGACCGAGACATACGGACAGACAGACAGACAGACAGACAGACAGACAGACAGACAGACAGACAGACAGACAGACAGACAGACAGACAGACAGACAGACAGACAGACAGACAGACAGACAGACAGACAGACAGACAGACAGACAGACAGACAGACAGACAGACAGACAGACAGACAGACAGACAGACAGACAGACAGACAGACAGACAGACAGACAGACAGACAGACAGACAGACAGACAGACAGACAGACAGACAGACAGACAGACAGACAGACAGACAGACAGACAGACAGACAGACAGACAGACAGACAGACAGACAGACAGACAGACAGACAGACAGACAGACAGACAGACAGACAGACAGACAGACAGACAGACAGACAGACAGACAGACAGACAGACAGACAGACAGACAGACAGACAGACAGACAGACAGACAGACAGACAGACAGACAGACAGACAGACAGACAGACAGACAGACAGACAGACAGACAGACAGACAGACAGACAGACAGACAGACAGACAGACAGACAGACAGACAGACAGACAGACAGACAGACAGACAGACAGACAGACAGACAGACAGACAGACAGACAGACAGACAGACAGACAGACAGACAGACAGACAGACAGACAGACAGACAGACAGACAGACAGACAGACAGACAGACAGACAGACAGACAGACAGACAGACAGACAGACAGACAGACAGACACTAAGACAGACAGACACCAGGACAGACACTAGGACAGACACTAGGACAGACACCAGGACAGACACTAGGACAGACACTAGGACAGACACTAGGACAGACACTAGGACAGACACTAGGACAGACACTAGGACAGACACTAGGACAGACACTAGGACAGACACTAGGACAGACACTAGGACAGACACTAGGACAGACACTAGGACAGACACTAGGACAGACACTAGGACAGACACCAGAACAGACACCAGGACAGACACTAGGACAGACACCAGGACAGACACCAGGACAGACACCAGGACAGACACCAGGACAGACACTAGGACAGACACTAGGACAGACACTAGGACAGAAACTAGGACAGACACTAAGACAGAAACTAGGACAGACACTAAGACAGACACTAGGACAGACACCAGGACAGACACTAGGACAGACACCAGGACAGACACCAGGACAGACACCAGGACAGACACTAGGACAGACACCAGGACAGACACCAGGACAGACACCAGGACAGACACCAGGACAGACACCAGGACAGACACCAGGACAGACACCAGGACAGACACCAGGACAGACACCAGGACAGACACCAGGACCCACTGTCATTCATCGGATAGCCCGCACCGGCTGACCACGGCAAGCCTCGGCTGCCCACCTGCCAGCCTGCCAGCTGTTTGCCCAACCGAGCAACTGGGCAAACAGTGGCCTCAAGCTTTCCCTCTCCCACCTCCCCCCTGATGTCTGCAGCCAGCAGGTGACTTCCTGACGCCGTGGTATTTTTTAACTCCCAAATCCCACAGCTCAAGACTGACCGACGGGACGCCTTACCCTGGAGCAGGCGGCGCTTAAACTGACTAATTTCAGTCATTATTCCAGCTAACAGGTGAGCATTGCTGTGGCTTATTGTAAGAGAGCTGAAATCATATTTGCTAATGATTGCTATTTGAGTAGGGACCAATTCTGTAAAGGTGTGTGTTTTCATAGCTCACAGTTTGCCATTTGGCAGCCCAGCAGTCACTTCCTGTTAGCAGAATTTCCTAGACATTCCTAAGTGGGAATTAAAAGCGACCCCGAGTTCTCATGGGATCAGCGCGAGTAGCCCAGGTGAAAAAGTGCAATAACTTTTCTCCTGTTCTCCTCCTCTCCGGACATCCCCAACGCGGTGAAGCGTCAAGGAAGCTGCACACATCTCCTCTAGAAGACGCTCCCAGGAGTCTAGCTTTCGTCTTCTCCTCATAGCCAGATCCGAGTCCCCAGCTTCATCGGAGTCAGGAGGGAGCGGGGCCTCCGCCGCTGTCAAGTGCAGACCGGCACTCGGCTCTCTCCCGGTGTGTCCGAGCGGAATGCAAATGACTCCCGCAGCCCCTGCTCAGCTCTTTGAATCCTCAATAAGTCGTCAGAGTTCCCGAAACTCCTTCGCTCCCCCCTCGGGCCATGCGGATGAATGCCCGGGTACCCCATGGCAATGGGAGGCCCTCACTTTGGAATAAAACTCTCTATTCACTATAATCCCCATATCTCAGTGGCGATATGCCTGAAAAACTACTGGAGGCTTTGCCCCCCGGGAGGCGAAGCTCTCAATTCAGATGAAGGTATTTGATGGATTAAATATTCACACAGGAGTGGCTTAGAGACAAAAATGGGTGGCGCAGCCTCTTAGTCATGCTTTTATGCGGTGGCATTAGCGCTGGAGATCGATCCGTTCCATCTATCTGCCGATCTATTGCATCCATCTGCCGATCTATTGCATCTATCTGCCAATCTATTGCATCTATCTGCCGATCCATTGCATCTATCTGCCGATCTATTGCATCCATCTGCCGATCTATTGCATCTATCTGCCAATCTATTGCATCTATCTGCCTATCCATTGCATCTATCTGCCGATCTATTGCATCTATCTTCTGATCCATTGCATCCAACTTCCGATCTATTGCATCTATCTGCCGATATATTGCATCTATCTGCCGATCCATTGCATCTATCTGCCGATCTATTGCATCTATCTGCCGATCTATTGCATCTATCTGTCGATCTATTGCATCTATCTGTCGATCTATTGCATCTATCTGCCGATCCATTGCATCTATCTGCCGATCTATTGCATCTATCTGCCGATCTATTGCATCTATCTGCCGATCTATTGCATCTATCTGCCGATCTATTGCATCTATCTTCTGATCCATTGCATCCAACTTCCGATCTATTGCATCTATCTGCCGATCCATTGCATCTATCTGCCGATCTATTGCATCTATCTGCCGATCTATTGCATCTATCTGCTGATCTATTGCATCTATCTTCTGATCCATTGCATCCAACTTCCGATCTATTGCATCTATCTGCCGATATATTGCATCTATCTGCCGATCCATTGCATCTATCTGCCGATCTATTGCATCTATCTGCCAATCTATTGCATCTATCTGCCGATCTATTGCATCTATCTTCTGATCCATTGCATCCAACTTCCGATCTATTGCATCTATCTGCCGATCCATTGCATCTATCTGCCGATCTATTGCATCTATCTGCCGATCTATTGCATCTATCTGCCGATCTATTGCATCTATCTGTCGATCTATTGCATCTATCTGTCGATCTATTGCATCTATCTGCCGATCCATTGCATCTATCTGCCGATCTATTGCATCCATCTGCCGATCTATTGCATCTATCTGCCGATCTATTGCATCTATCTGCCGATCTATTGCATCTATCTTCTGATCCATTGCATCCAACTTCCGATCTATTGCATCTATCTGCCGATCCATTGCATCTATCTGCCGATCTATTGCATCTATCTGCCGATCTATTGCATCTATCTGCTGATCTATTGCATCTATCTTCTGATCCATTGCATCCAACTTCCGATCTATTGCATCTATCTGCCGATATATTGCATCTATCTGCCGATCCATTGCATCTATCTGCCGATCTATTGCATCTATCTGCCAATCTATTGCATCTATCTGCCGATCTATTGCATCTATCTTCTGATCCATTGCATCCAACTTCCGATCTATTGCATCTATCTGCCGATATATTGCATCTATCTGCCGATCTATTGCATCTATCTGCCAATCTATTGCATCTATCTGCCGATCTATTGCATCTATCTTCTGATCCATTGCATCCAACTTCCGATCTATTGCATCTATCTGCCGATATATTGCATCTATCTGCCGATCTATTGCATCTATCTGCCGATCTATTGCATCTATCTGCTGATCTATTGCATCTATCTGCCAATCGATTGCACCAATCTAATCATGTTTTTCACATGATTCGAGCTCTGCAGCAAACTAATTTTAATTACAGAATGCAGAGGGCAGTCGTAGGTATGACTTTTAATTACAGAGCCAGGTGGGGCCTGCAGATCCAGAGCCACGCAGGCCAAATGCTAAACTCAGGGGGTCCTCATCTTTGGTGTCTACGCTGCCGTGCAAAAAGTCCACAAAATTTTGTCTGTAATTACAGTGATTTGCGGCACAAAGCTAATAAAGAGACTTCGCCACCAACTTTGAAAATATATATTTAGCCTATTGTTACACACCAAATGGCCGGCAGTTCTGCCATCAATGTCACGAGAAGAGGCCTTGGAGCAGCTGGGTCTCTAATTAGGTGATAATTGGCCGGCTTAACCAGACAGGTGAAAATCTCCCGGGATGGGGTTGCTATCAAACAGACTAATAGGGATCTGAGGGGCTGAGCAAACAGCTGGAGAAGCCAGACAGACAGCCAGACAGACAGACAGAGAAACAGACAGACAGACAGACAGACAGACAGACAGACAGACAGACAGACAGACAGACAGACAGACAGACAGACAGACAGACAGACAGACAGACAGACAGACAGACAGACAGACAGACAGACAGACAGACAGACAGACAGACAGACAGACAGACAGACAGACAGACAGACAGACAGACAGACAGACAGACTGAGACAGTCAATAACAGACATACAAAACACAAAAGACACGGAAGGGAGTTGCGCGAGCAGTCATCAAAGAGCCCCATAAGGATCCCTCTCTATTCGCAGAATAAGTCGCTGAACAAACAGCCGTAAGAAGCCGGGCACAATGGCAGTCTTGGCCTCAGCCAGAACTAATCCCGGGAGCAAACCACACTCCCTAGATGAAGTTTCACTCGATCGCCAGTTTTCAATGCGGCGCGTATCCAAACGCGAGCGCGGATCCCTATTGCCTAATCTGCGGAGCAAATACCCAGCAGTCTAAATACCCCCCCCCAACCAGTCCCGCTGTTTGCTATCGCTGAGCCGGGGCCAGACCGCTCACATCTTGTCTTGCGCCTTTCCCTGCAGCTCGCTTCACTTCACACCCTCCGCGCGCGCGGGCACGCAGTTGACCCACACCGACTGCCGCCAAGGATCTGAGGCGTTGCCCCGGCTGCTGGGATCGATTAACAGGCAAGTTGCCGCCGCAGTCAGAATTCACTGGCCACCGCTGCTGCATCTGACTCACACTGGAGGAGCAGAGGCCCCGCCTCTTAATAGCATTGCTCAGACTCTTTCAGACGCTCACAAAGGGGAAACAGAAAGAAACAGGAAGGCTGAAATGAGATAGAGAGAGAGGGAGAGAGAGAGAGAGAGCGAGACGTGTCATCTGGCGGTGGCAAACCTTTGCTTCCATTGAGCCTCTGTGTGCCAGCAAAGAGGCTGGGGCTCCGGCGTGATGAAGCTGATGAGGAGCGAGAGAAGGTAGCGCTTGCGGGAAGGGAAGTTTTTGGTGGCCACCCAATCTCCCAGCACGCACTGGCGATCGATGTCCGCCTAATCAGGTCGGCTTGTCCTATCGAATTAGGGGGGCCACCCACAGCTGCGCCCAGCCTCTCCGGCTCCTCATCTCTTCTTCATCTATGCTGCTCTTCATCGCTTTCTGGCAGTTTCTCTCTCGCACTATCGGTTCGACTCCACTGCCCACTGTGAGACCGCCGCGTGCCCGATGGAATGCACAACAGGCGGACCAAAACACTGGAACAGGCTCTGAGACAGGCTCTGAGACAGGCTCTGAGACAGGCTCTGAGACAGGCTCTGAGACAGGCTCTGAGACAGGCTCTGAGACAGGCTCTGAGACAGGCTCTGAGACAGGCTCTGAGACAGGCTCTGAGACAGGCTCTGAGACAGGCTCTGAGACAGGCTCTGAGACAGGCTCTGAGACAGGCTCTGAGACAGGCTCTGAGACAGGCTCTGAGACAGGCTCTGAGACAGGCTCTGAGACAGGCTCTGAGACAGGCTCTGAGACAGGCTCTGAGACAGGCTCTGAGACAGACTTTGAGACAAACACCAGGACAGACACCAGGACAGACACTAGGACAGACACCAGGACAGACACTAGGACAGACACTAGGACAGACACTAGGACAGACACTAGGACAGACACTAGGACAGACACTAGGACAGACACTAGGACAGACACCAGGACAGGCACCAGGACAGACACTAGGACAGGCACTAGGACAGACACTAGGACAGACACTAGGACAGACACTAGGACAGACACTAGGACAGACACTAGGACAGACACTAGGACAGACACCAGGACAGGCACCAGGACAGACACTAGGACAGGCACTAGGACAGACACTAGGACAGACACTAGGACAAACACCAGGACAGACACCAGGACAGACACCAGGACAGACACCAGGACAGACACCAGGACAGACACCAGGACAGACACCAGGACAGACACCAGGACAGACACCAGGACAGACACAGAGTCAGCCGGAAGCAATCCAGTCAGTCAGAGCAGTACAGCTTCGCCCTGAGCACTCAAGAAGATTCGCTCTCCCAGAGCGAAGAAATCCCAGAGGAGGGAGAAACCAACCCGTGCGATCCCCGTCCCACTTTTCCACTCCATTTGCATGCCGGGGGTGGCTGCTGCATCGTAGATTAAAAAAACTTTCCCAAATCCCGGATCCCAGATTTGCCTAGAATTGTGGGCCCAGTCGGCTCATCGACCCGAGACAGGCCGACTCGGACTCCGCTCTGCTGCCCCTCTGCTCACACAGAATTTCTCCTTTGTTTCGGACTGAATACTTTTATATAAAATCCAATTGATTCAATTGAATTGGATCAAACTGCCGAATTCATGAATCTGGCCAGAGGCCATTCCGGTGATCCCTGAGCACGCACCCGGACACGCACGCAGGCACAAGCTCACACAGGCCTCACCTCGTCACGGAATCGAACGCAGGACGCTTGTAATTAGGCGCTAAAGTTAGACGCGTCAGCCACTGAGCTGCTCAGACCTCAAATTCATTCAAGCCTACATACTCAAAATCTTTAAGTAAGCAACCGCCACCTCCTCCCAGGTCCCTCAGTAAGCGTCGCCACCTCCCCCAGGTCCTTCAGTAAGCGCCCCCACATCCCCCAGGTTCCTCAGTAAGCGCCGCCACCTTCTCCCCAGGTCCCTCAGTAAGCGCCGCCACCTCCTCCCAGGTCCCTCAGTAAGCGTCGCCACCTCCCCCAGGTCCTTCAGCAAGCGCCGCCACCTCTCCCCAGGTCCCTCAGTAAGCGCCGCCACCTCCTCCCAGGTCCCTCAGTAAGCGCCGCCACCTCCCCCCAGGTCCCTCAGTAAGCGCCGCCACCTCCCCCCAGGTCCCTCAGTAAGCGCCGCCACCTCCCCCTCAGGTCCCTCAGTAAGCGCCGCCACCTCCCCCTCAGGTCCCTCAGTAAGCGCCGCCACCTCCTCCCAGGTCTCTCAGTAAGCGCCGCCACCTCCCCCAGGTCCCTCAGTAAGCGCCGCCACCTCCCCCTCAGGTCCCTCAGTAAGCGCCGCCACCTCCCCCAGGTCCCTCAGTAAGCGCCGCCACCTCCTCCCAGGTACTTCAGTAAGCGCCGCCACCTCCCCCAGGTCCCTCAGTAAGCGCCGCAGAATGGAAACAGCTGGTATCTGAAGAGATTCCTCAGCCACCGCAGCAAACAGCATCAAATTCAAAGCAGCAGATTCTCAGACGCAGGTTTTTCACGCCTTTCACTGCCGTCAGAAAATCGATGGCCCCAGGCAGGGGCTGGCAGGCAAAAGCGCTGCTGCAGTGCCAGCTTCAAGCAACAAGAGGTTAAACTGGGACACAATTAAACTGCTGCACAGGCATCTGAAAGAGCCGGAGGGGCTGCAGTGAAGGAGTTGGAAAAGAAGATGAGAACAAGAATTGGGCAAGAAAAGAGGAGTGCGCGGTGTTTGGGAGAGCCGGCTTGCTTTGTCTTTGCCTGAGTCTTCTTTGTTGAGCTCCTGCCGGTTCTGCAGATGCTCAGACTGGGATCTGGCGGGCTGCACCATCCCAGTCAGCTGCAAGTGAGGCAGGGCAAAGGCAAATTGCGTGAAAGGGATAAAGGGGGAATAGTGCAGGGAAAAACTGGCGTGGTAGGATGAGGGAGGGAGGCAGAGAAGTTAAAAAAGTAGAGAGAAGAGAGGAAAAGAGAAGGAGGGTGAGGAAAGAGAGTAGAGAGAGGGAGAGAAGGGAGAGAGATAGGATTGAAGAGGGGAAGGAGAGAAAAAAGAGAGGGAGAGAGGGAGAAGGAGAGGAGAAGGAGGAGAGACAAGGAGTGAGAAGGAGTGCGAAGGAGAGATAGGGATGAGAAGGAAGATAGGAGTGAGAAGGAGAGATAGGGGTGAAAAGGGGACAGAATTGAGAGAAGGAGAAAGGAAGAGAGGGGTAGAAAAGGGATAGAGAGAGGGAAGGGAGAGGCCACAGAGAGGGAAGGGAGAGGCCACAGAGAGGGAAGGGAGAGGCCACAGAGAGGGAAGGGAGAGGCCACAGAGAGGGAAGGGAGAGGCCAGAGAGAGGGAAGGGAGAGGCCAGAGAGAGGGAAGGGAGAGGCCACAGAGAGGGAAGGGAGAGGCCACAGAGAGGGAAGGGAGAGGCCACAGAGAGGGAAGGGAGAGGCCACAGAGAGGGAAGGGAGAGGCCACAGAGAGGGAAGGGAGAGGCCACAGAGAGGGAAGGGAGAGGCCACAGAGAGGGCCTCTAATTATATTGGAAATTAGAAAATTAGAAAGCAGAGAAGAAAACTGATGAGGGAATGCAGACAAAATCAGCCCACTGAGGCACTCCAGCCTCTAGAAGGGCTCCGGGCATCATCAGAGAGATTTGTTGTGAGTCCCCTGTTGTCAGCTCTGCCTGTCCCGGCTGTGCTAGATGAAGCCTGCAGCTAGCCAGAGGCTGAGCGGAAGTGCCCCGGGACCAGTAAGAGTCACTCACGGCTGCAGTCCAGTCCCATTGTTCTCCAGACTGCAATGCAGTTCTCAACTAGAAAAAAGAGAGATGAAGTGCCGCTCCTCATCGGCCGCTGCGAATCGGGAGCGAGAAATTTGCTTTCGCATTGCCTGGCTGGACAAAGCAGCAGAGAGTGCTCCTCTCTGATAGTGGCTGACGGTTCACAGAGTCGAGTCACACTTGCCGGACTTGCAGTGGAGTCTGGGCGCCCCTCATCTCAGTTTATTGTCTCTAACGGGTAGAAATCTCTGAACAGAAACCCGGCAGTTTTTACCGCACCGGAGCGGGGGACAATGGCGGCGGCTGGGGCGGCAGTGAAAGCCGTCAAGGAGCTGCCCGAGGGCCGCTGCCAGGTGAACGCGAGCGAAAGGTGTTGAAAGGTGCGCGTTTTTTCCCAAAGCAAAAACTCAGCCGCCCCCCACCAGCCTCTCAACATGCCTCATCGCGGCCTCCTGTCCTCTCGTCTGTTCAAACGGGGCTTCCAACTCGCGGCGGATGCCCCTCGCTTGGACCGGTTTAATTACCCTGACGGCCAGCTTCCTCGTGCGCCTCATCGGGTTCTTCCCCATCGCAGCAGGTGGGCGGGAATGGGACGCGCGGTCCCCCCCCCCCAACCCGATGAAAGCGGAGTCCACAACACAGCCAAGCAGAGCCCCAGAGCAACACTGCAGAAGACGTTTCGGGATTTGCCTGTGGGATCTGGGCAGGGGAAGGAAGCTGGGGATTCCGCGTTGTCGTGGGAAAACTGAGAGAAAAACTAAGCCGGTGGGAGCTGGGCGAGATCGAAGCGAGGCGACACTGCTTGGTATTGGGCTGGGGAGTTTTTTGGGGCGAATTTCCTGCCAGGTTTGAAGCCACTTGAAGAGCTGCAAGCCCCTCTGCCTCTTCGCCCCCCGCCGGCTTCCCCGGCACACTTGCCAGGCCGCCAGCCGAGGGGAAGCGACGTGGGGGATCCTTCTGGAGCGTCTCCATGGCGATGGCTGGCCAAACACCAAGATAGACATCTACTGGCCACAAGCTGGCCGGGATTATTGGATTCCATCCTCGGGATTGGAGCTCGGGACCCCGGTGCCAGTGCCATTGCCAGTGCCAGTGCCAGTGCCAGTGCCAGTGCCAGTGCCAGTGCCAGTGCCAGTGCCAGTGCCAGTGCCAGTGCCAGTGCCAGTGCCAGTGCCAGTGCCAGTGCCAGTGCCAGTTCCAGTTCCAGTGCCAGTGCCATTGCCAGTGCCAGTGCCAGTGCCAGTGCCAGTGCCAGTTCCAGTGCCAGTGCCAGTTCCAGTGCCAGTGCCAGTTCCAGTGCCAGTGCCAGTTCCAGTGCCAGTGCCAGTGCCAGTGCCAGTGCCAATTCCAGTGCCAGTGCCATTGCCAGTGCCAGTGCCAGTGCCAGTGCCAGTGCCAGTTCCAGTGCCAGTGCCAGTGCCAGTGCCAGTGCCAGTGCCAGTGCCAGTGCCAGTGCCAATTCCAGTGCCAGTGCCATTGCCAGTGCCAGTGCCAGTGCCAGTGCCCGATAACCCAGTGACTCAGAAAGCCGCAAGCGCCGCATCTCCCCGCCAGACACCGGAGCCGCTAACAGGTGGCTCAAAACCGCTCATCTTTTCCGCCACAGATCGAATTAGGAGGGGGGGGAGAATCTTCGGTTTTCTCAGGCTGAGAGGCGGGGGAGAACAGAAGCGGAGCAAGTTTTTGCTGAGTTTCTTCCGTTTCCTGCACGCGAGGCTCCTCACGGTGAGGCCGGCGGGGCTGGCGGAGTTCGCGTGGCAAGCTAGCAGGTGAGAAGAAGAAGCTGTCGATGGCGGCAGAGGGGAACAATAGGGACGCCCAACTGTCAGAAATCCCCACCTATCAGCGGGGGGCGGCGGTGCCTCCTTTGTGCACAGCTCACTTCACCAGCAAGCGGCAATTTGATGCGACTTCAGCTTCGCAGCACGGAAGACGGAGTGACTGACTGACACTGGGACAGACAGACAGTCAGAAATATGGAAGTTAACACAATCAGACAGTAATACAGGCCCAGACAGACAGACACTAAGACAGACAGACAGACAGACAGACAGACAGACAGACAGACAGACAGACAGACAGACAGACAGACAGACAGACACTAAGACAGACAGACAGACAGACAGACAGACAGACAGACAGACAGACAGACAGACAGACAGACAGACAGACAGACAGACAGACAGACAGACAGACAGACAGATACTAAGACAGACAGACACTAAGACAGACAGACACTAATACAGACAGACAGACAGACAGACAGACAGACAGACAGACAGACAGACAGACAGACAGACAGACAGACAGACAGACAGACAGACAGACAGACAGACAGACAGACAGACAGACAGACAGAAAGACAGACAGACAGACAGACAGACAGACAGACAGACAGACAGACAGACAGACAGACAGACAGACAGACACTAAGACAGACAGACAGACAGACAGACAGACAGACAGACAGACAGACAGACAGACAGACAGACAGACACTAAGACAGACAGACAGACAGACAGACAGACAGACAGACAGACAGACAGACAGACAGACAGACAGACAGACAGACAGACAGACAGACAGACAGACATACAGACAGACAGACAGACAGAAAGACAGACAGAGCAGCAGAATGCAAGGACAGGACTGACACGGATCGCGATCCCGCAATCCCGCAAATCCGGAGCCCACTCAATCCAATACAGCTTTCTTGCCCTCTTCGAAAGCGATCTCGGCCGCTCCTCGGCCGCCGACTCTCGGGTGCTCAATCTCGCATTTCCATTGTGCGCGGTGGGCTGGACAGAGCCGCACCACAAGCCCCCCCCCCCCTGAGCACTGAGCTTTCACTCAAGTCTCAGGTTTCGCCCCGGCAGAAATCTGCGCTGAGCTGCCACTCCGCAGACACAGAACTGTATTATCGCTCATTTGTCGGGGGTATAGCAGCCCCCCAGCCCCTCTAATATGCTTAGAAATTCTACCCCCCCCCTATGAGTTACTCGAATTTCCCACCAATTTAGTTTGCGAATCGCTGTAGCAGAAACTGAAAATCCCTCGCCCTAATCTCCCACCTGGATGGGAGCTGCGCCCTCAGCCTGATCCGTGACACGGCCTGACAAGTAAAGAGGGCTTTGAGAACGCTGGCATGACTACTCTGTGCTATCATTTATTGACAATTTCTGCATTGAACTGGAGCGCGAGCGCAGATTCAACCGAATTCGATACGATGGGAGATTTCAATATTTGTTCACCGTTCAAATGCATCCAATACAAACTGCCTTGTCTCTCCTGCTTGCTATGGATATCTACTCACTGGATTCGGGTAGAAAAGGGGAAAGCTAAGAAGGAGATGGAGGAGAGAAAAGTGAGGGAGAAGAGAGTAGAATAAAAGAGTAGAGAAAATAGGAGAGTAGAGAAGTGAGTAGAAATAAAAGTAGAGAGTAAAGTAGAGAGTAGAGTAGAGGAGAGAGGAGAGCAGAGAGGAGAGTAGAGCGGAGAGTAGAGAGGAGAGCAGAGAGGAGAGTAGAGCGGA
Source organism: Macrostomum lignano (assembly GCA_002269645.1). Classification (NCBI taxonomy): domain Eukaryota; kingdom Metazoa; phylum Platyhelminthes; family Macrostomidae; genus Macrostomum; species Macrostomum lignano. Next base: position 310,259 of record NIVC01001238.1, read on the forward strand.
GAGTAGAGAGGAGAGCAGAGAGGAGAGTAGAGAGGAGAGGAGAGAGGAGAGCAGAGAGGAGAGGAGAGAGGAGAGTAGAGCGGAGAGCAGAGAGGAGAGGAGAGAGGAGAGCGGAGAGCAGAGAGGAGAGGAGAGAGGAGAGTAGAGAGGAGAGTAGAGAGGAGAGTAGAGAGGAGAGCAGAGAGGAGAGGAGAGAGGAGAGTAGAGCGGAGAGCAGAGAGGAGAGGAGAGAGGAGAGCAGAGCGGAGAGCAGAGCGAAAGGCATGGAGATCGGATTGGAGGCTGAGTTTAGAAAGAACAGAATAAAAAGCAGAGGGCTAGACAGAAGCCGGCGCCCCAGCCAGCAACAAGCTCCGCAGGAGAGCTCTCTCAGAGAAATCTGCGCCAAGCCAGGAAGCTGCGGTCGCTCTTCATCAGCTTGAAGAAGATGTCAGAGCAGAAGTGGCGCCTCACTCCAGAAAAAAAGCGCGGCAATGCCAAAAGCAGCACCGGAGCGAAGCAGTTAAAGAAGCTGTTTAAAAAGCTGAGCTTTGGAGGCCTGGGCGGAGCTGCAGGTTGCACCTGGGAGGCAGCCGACCGCCTCCCCAGCTGCCCCAGTCCTTCAGCTGGCGGGCCCTGAAGCAAAAATAAATGAGCTGAAGAAGCAGCAGAAGTAGAGAGAAAAACAGGCCAATCAAACTGCATAATTTATGCCGTGTCAGGTAAAGTTAGTGAGGCTCTAGGGGGAGACCTGTGCCTGTGTTTGTCTTCGTCCTCCTCACAGACACAACTGTAGCTAGTGGCCCCCCCCAGCCATCCATATTTCATAACAGTCGGTCGTGTTCGATGCGGAGACATGAATACCGCTGCCGTGCAAACACAACTTTATGGGGAGAATATCGCGGGAAAAATTTCAGGCGCCCATAGCAAAGTTGCTTTTTGACATCCAGATAGATTCCCGTCTTGATTTCTCACACTCATTTATACTGCCACCTGACAGGAGGCATTGCGGCTGTGGAGTGCTCACTACTCGCTACTCATTACTCAATTCTCATTACTCAATTCTCACTACTCAATTCTCACTACTCAATTCTCACTACTCAATTCTCACTACTCGCTTCTCATTGCTCATTACTCATTTCTTATTACTCATTACTCATTTACTCATTACTCATTACTCATTACTCATTACTCAATTCTCACTACTCATTACTCATTACTCAATGCTCACTACTCGAACTCGAAGGCGGCCAGTGAGTAATTAATAGATGAGGAAGCTCGGAGTCTGCCTCTCCCTCCCCTCTTGGCCTCTCATCTCTCAGTCCGTAAGCGCCCCCTGCGCCCCCGACCCCAGCCGAGGTACCCAGCCGAGGTCACTGCCCTCGGTAGCCTGCAGATCGCGTGACAGCAGCAGCAGGGGGGGGGGCAGTGGCAGCGGGGCCCGCCGCACTCAGAACTTCGGCCCCTTGATAAATTATAGTTTTTGTAATCCACTTCTCATTTCGAGTCGGAGAGCACGCTAGCGATTCTCTGGGCTGAGCTGAGAGCACTTCTTCCCAGCAGTGATCCCACAGATTGTCAGTGATCCCACAGATTGTCAGTGATCCCACAGCTAGTCAGTGATCCCACAGATTGTCAGTGATCCCACAGATTGTCAGTGATTCCACAGAATGTCAGTGATCCCACAGCTAGTCAGTGATCCCACAGCTAGTCAGTGATCCCACAGATTGTCAGTGATCCCACAGCTAGTCAGTGATCCCACAGATTGTCAGTGATCCCACAGACTGTCAGTGATCCCACAGATTGTCAGTGATCCCACAGACTGTCAGTGATCCCACAGCCAGTCAGTGATTCCACAGACTGTCAGTGATCCTACAGACTGTCAGTGATCCCACAGCTAGTCAGTGATTCCACAGACTGCCAGTGATCCCACAGACTATCAGTGATCCCACAGCTAGTCAGTGATCCCACAGCTAGTCAGTGATCCCACAGATTGTCAGTGATCCCACAGAATGTCAGTGATCCCCACAGATTGTCAGTGATCCCACAGATTGTCAGTGATCCCACAGACTGTCAGTGATCCCACAGATTGTCAGTGATCCCACAGATTGTCAGTGATCCCACATATTGTCAGTGATCCCACAGATTGTCAGTGATCCCACAGATTGTCAGTGATCCCACAGATTGTCAGTGATCCCACAGATTGTCAGTGATCCCACAGATTGTTATTGATAACACAGATTGTCAGTGATCCCACAGATTGTTATTGATCCTACAGACTGTCAGTGATCCCACAGATTGTCAGTGATCCCACAGATTGTCAGTGATCTCACAGATTGTCAGTGATCCCACAGATTGTCAGTGATCCCACAGATTGTCAGTGATCCCACAGACTGTCAGTGATCCCACAGACTGTCAGTGATCCCACAGATTGTCAGTGATCCCACAGACTGTCAGTGATCCCACAGATTGTCAGTGATCCCACAGACTGTCAGTGATCCCACAGCCAGTCAGTGATTCCACAGACTGTCAGTGATCCTACAGACTGTCAGTGATCCCACAGCTAGTCAGTGATCCCACAGATTGTCAGTGATCCCACAGACTGTCAGTGATCCCACAGATTGTCAGTGATCCCACAGACTGTCAGTGATCCCACAGCCAGTCAGTGATTCCACAGACTGTCAGTGATCCTACAGACTGTCAGTGATCCCACAGCTAGTCAGTGATTCCACAGATTGTCAGTGATCCCACATATTGTCAGTGATCCCACAGATTGTCAGTGATCCCACAGATTGTCAGTGATCCCACAGATTGTCAGTGATCCCACAGATTGTCAGTGATCCCACAGATTGTTATTGATAACACAGATTGTCAGTGATCCCACAGATTGTTATTGATCCTACAGACTGTCAGTGATCCCACAGATTGTCAGTGATCCCACAGATTGTCAGTGATCTCACAGATTGTCAGTGATCCCACAGATTGTCAGTGATCCCACAGATTGTCAGTGATCCCACAGACTGTCAGTGATCCCACAGACTGTCAGTGATCCCACAGATTGTCAGTGATCCCACAGACTGTCAGTGATCCCACAGATTGTCAGTGATCCCACAGACTGTCAGTGATCCCACAGCCAGTCAGTGATTCCACAGACTGTCAGTGATCCTACAGACTGTCAGTGATCCCACAGCTAGTCAGTGATTCCACAGACTGTCAGTGATCCCACAGACTATCAGTGATCCCACAGATTGTCAGTGAGCCCACAGACTGTCAGTGATCCCACAGATTATCGGTGATCCCACAGATTGTCAGTGAACCCAAACTCTGATTGCTTCGCTTCCAGAAGCCGCCACAACCGGCAAGGATGCTGCACGCCGGCCCGCTGCTCCCCCTCATCGCTGCCCTGCTGCTCCTGCCGGGCCGCTCCCTGCAGCTGCAGTCGCCCGCCTTCTCCGTATCCGAGGGCGAGTTGCCGCCCCGTCTCCTTGGCAACCTGGTGACGCAGAGCCGCCTGGACTGGAACTCCAGCGTTCTGGCCGGCCTGCGCTTCACTGTGATGCGCGGCCCGACCGACCTCTTTGATGTTGCCGACGGCGGCAACCTGTGGCAGAGGGCGCCGCTGGACCGCGAGGCCTCCTGCGCTGGCCTCGCCGACTGCCATCTGCAGCTGCAGGTCGCCACCTCCTCGCCCTCGGAGCTCTTTATCGTCCAGATCACCGTCGTGGACATCAACGACAACACGCCGAGCTTCGCCGCGGTGCTCAGCGGCTCCGCTGACGGCTCCTTCTCGCTGAACATCTCGGAGGCGAGTCCGGTTGGCTCGGTGTTCGAGCTGCCGGCGGCCAGGGACCCGGACTCGCCGCGCCTGTCCGTGCAGACCTACCAGCTGGACGCCGACTCGAACCTCCTCGAGCTGCTGCCAGGCCGAGCTCCGCCGGCGGTGCGGCTCCTCCGCCAGCTGGACCGCGAGCGCGAGAGCCGCCACGCCTTCGTCCTTCGAGCGGTCGACGGCGGCGTGCCGGCGCTGACAGGGACGCTCAGCGCCGTTCTTAACGTCATCGACGAGAACGACGAGACTCCTCGGATTGTCAGCGGCTGCGACAACATCAGCAGGAGCGAGGAGCTCCCAGCCGGCTCCGACCTCGCCCATCTGTCTGGCAGGGACGCCGACGTCGGGCGCAACGCCGAACTGCGCTGGCGGCTGCGCAGCGTCTCGGGGGGCTGCGCCACCCCAGCTTGCGTCTCCCCGCTGCCTGCCGCGGCGCAGGCGGCCCTGGGCTCAACGTTTCGGGTGGACCCGGTGGACGGCACCCTCAGCCTGCAGCGCCGCCTCGACTTCGAGGCCTACTCGACCGCCACCCTGGAGCTGGAGGTGTCGGATCTGGGCAGTCCGCCGAGGTCCGCCGCCTGCAGGATGACCGTCACGGTCATCGACGCCAACGACAACTCCCCGGCGGTGACCGTCAGCGGCTTCGGCCGGGGCAACCCAGTGGAAGTCACTGAAGAGTCGCCAGCCGGACAGCCAGCCGGTTTCGTGTTCGCCGAGGACAAGGACTCCGGAGAGGCCGGCCGAGTCACCTGCGAGTCCCTGACGGCCGGCCTGAAGCTGCTCGAGCCGCAGGTGGCCGCTGGCTCCGCCTACTATGAGATGCGCACCGCGGCTGTCTTCGACCGCGAGCTGGCGGATCGACTTCTCGGCACCGTCCGCTGCAGGGACTACGGGACGCCACCGAAGGTAGGGGAGGCGGCGATCCTGACAGCTGATCACTGATCCAAGGCGGCCATGAGACCCTGACCCATGAGACCCTGACCCATGAGACCCTGACCCATGAGACCCTGACCCATGAGACCCTGACCCATGAGACCCTGACCCATGAGACCCTGACCCATGAGACCCTGACCCATGAGACCCTGACCCATGAGACCCTGACCCAGGAGACCCTGACCCATGAGACCCTGACCCATGAGACCCTGACCCATGAGACCCTGACCCATGAGACCCTGACCCATGAGACCCTGACCCATGAGACCCTATGACCCATGAGACCCTGACCCATGAGACCCTGACCCATGAGACCCTGACCCATGAGACCCTGACCCATGAGACCCTGACCCAGGAGACCCTGACCCATGAGACCCTGACCCATGAGACCCTGACCCATGAGACCCTGACCCATGAGACCCTGACCCATGAGACCCTGACCCATGAGACCCTATGACCCATGAGACCCTGACCCATGAGACCCTGACCCATGAGACCCTGACCCATGAGACCCTGACCCATGAGACCCTATGACCCATGAGACCCTGACCCATGAGACCCTGACCAATGAGACCCTGACCCATGAAACCCTGACCCATGAGACCCTGACCAATGAGACCCTGACCCATGAGACCCTGACCCATGAGACCCTGACCCATGAGACCCTGACCCATGAGACCCTGACCCATGAGACCCTATGACCCATGAGACCCTGACCCATGAGACCCTGACCAATGAGACCCTGACCCATGAAACCCTGACCCATGAGACCCTGACCAATGAGACCCTGACCCATGAGACCCTGACCCATGAGAGCCTATGACCCATGAGACCCTATGACCCATGAGACCCTGACCCATGATACCCTGACCAATGAGACCCTGACCCATGAGACTCTGACCCATGAGACCCCATGAGCAGGAATCTCCCACAAATCCCTGATGCCATGCCGCTACGAACCCGCCCGCCAGACAACGGAGGTGCAGTTCAACGTCACTATCCGGGACATTAACGACAACGCGCCGGGGTTCCGGCGGGCGAGGGAGGAGATCAGCATCGACGAGAACGGGGCGGCCGGCCAGCTGCTGCTGGACCTGCAGGCAAGCGACCCGGACGCTGGGAGCAACGGCCTCATCAGTTACAGCATCCGGCCGCCGGAGGCTGCAAAAACTTTCAGAGTCCTTGACAACGGCACCCTGGTGTCCAAGATTGTGCTGGACCGCGAAACCACCGGCGAGCACGAATTCGACGTCGTAGCAACCGACGCAGGATCGCCGCCGAAGACCTCGCAGGTCCGGGTTCGAATCCGCCTGACGGACGTCAATGACTGCCCGCCGGTGTTCGTCGGCGCCCCGCTGCTAGAGTTCCGCGTCTCCGAGTCGGCGAGCGTCGGCTCCCTGGTCGGCCGCGCCAACGCCACGGACGCCGATCTGGGCGAGGCCGGCCGCGTCAGCTTCGCCATGCGCAGTGTCGAGGGCAACGCGGCCGCCAGCGCCGCTTTCGACGTTGACGCGGACGGCAGCGTGCGGGTGCGGGCGGCGCTCGACCGGGAGCGGCAGGACCGCTACTTCCTGCGCATCGCCGCCTTCGACCACGGCCAGGAGCGCCTGAGCGCCACCATCGACGCCACGATCTTCGTCGAGGACGTCAACGACAACTCGCCGACTGTGACGTGGCCGAGCCTCAGCAACAGCACCGTCCGGGTTTCTTACCTCGCGCCGTCCGGCACCCGCGTCTGTCGCATCGCCGCCTTCGACCTGGACGCCGGTCAGAATGGAGCCCTGGAGTTCCTCCTGGCTGATGCCGGAGGCGACGATGGCTACTTCAAAGTCAATGCCACGAGCGGCGAGGTGCTACTGACCGCCGACAGGCGCCGCCTGACCGCATCTGATGTCGGTCGACGCTTCCAGCTGCGCCTGCGAGTTCGCGACCGCGGCGTCCCGGCCAGAGACGCTGAGACGATGCCGCTGCTGCAGGTTCTGGTTGACGACTCCCCGCCGCCCGGCCATCGGCTGCCAACCGCCTCGCTGCCCGCCGGGCTGTCGGCCAGCGAGCTGAACTTCCTGCTGATCATCGTGATCTGCTCGGTGACCTTCGTGCTGTCCTGCGTCCTGGTGGCGTCCATCTGGCACACCAGGAGGCGGCTACTTGGAGGCGGCAGCGGAAGCAGCGGCGGCGGTGGCGGAGGCGGGCGCGGAGGCCGAGGGAACGCGGAGGACGCCGCGGCTGCCATCAAGCTGGCATCGGCGGCCGCCGGAGACTCGCCGCCGGCGGCGCCGCGCTCGATGGGGTCCTCAGATGCCGGCGGGGGCGGCGGCGTCGGCTACGGCAGCGACGGCGGCACCCGTCTTGGAATTTTACAGACGGCCTCGCCTGCGGGCAGCGGTGGAGGCGGCGGCGAAGGTGGACGAGACTTCCTGCTGCCGATGCGGCACGTGAGTAGCGGAGTGACCTTGATGACCTTGATGACCTCGATGACCTCGATGACCCTGATGACCTTGACGACCTTGATGACCTTGACGACCTTGATGACCTTGATGACCTTGATGGCCTTGATGACCTCGACGACCTTGATGACCCTGATTACCTTGACGACCTTGATGATCTTGACGACCTTTGATGACCTTGACGACCTTGATGACCCTGATGACCTTGAAGACCTTGACGACCTTAATGACCTTGATGACCCTGATGAATTGATGACCTTGACGACCTTGATGACTTTGACGACCTTGATGACCTTGATGATCTATGATGACCTTAATGACCTAGGGGGTTGGCCTGGATGACTATGGTTGCCCTGGGGCTTAGCGACCTGGCGCTCTATTAAAGTAGTTCGTATTAAACCGGCGCATAACTCACCCGTCACTGTGGCTGCACTCTCTGCAGCACTTCGCAATGCGCCCATCCGATGCCAATTCTGGCGTGCAGTCTTGAATTTGTCATGCAGACTGCCTTGCGCCCATAGTAAGACAAGTCAAATGGGGCAAAGGGGCACCTTGGGGATACCAGTTTGTTTCTGCGGCCGTCAGTTAAGAATCTGTCAATCAGGCCGGGGTCAGGGAGCAAATCCCATTGACTGCCGCTGCCCGGAGATCGTGGGAAGCCAGTCACGAATTTGGCGGGATAACATGCTTAGCACAAAAGCGATTGTTATCGGCGAGAGAATTCCCAGCGCCTGCTGCAATAATCCGGCCGGCAGCTGGGCGATCGATGAGGGACGCCAGCATCCGTGCCGCTTCACCGGCTTGATTCATTATGCAAGCTGGGGATTTATGCAGATCGGCTTGATGAGGCCGTCAGAACCCTCTCTGATGCACTTCTCTTGCTCCATCGCCTCCCCCTCTCCCTCTCTCTCTCTCTCTCTCTCTCTCTCTCTCTCTCTCTCTCTCTCTCTCTCTCTCTCTCTCTCTCTCTCACTTTTTCTCTCCCTCTCTTACTCACTCTTTCTTTCTTCTCTCTTTCTCTCTCCATCTCTCCATTTTCCCTCTCTCCCCCTCTCTCTCTCTCTCTCCTTCCTGTCTACTCCACCCTCCCTTTCTCATACTCACTTGTCTCCTCTCTCACCCTCTGTCCATCACTGCGTACAATTCAAACGGATCTACGGTTTCTGAGTTCAATCGCTACTCATTGGCATCTGCCAATCAATTATTTCGAACACAAAAAGCAGATTAAAAGCAAAGCAAGCCACAAAATGCAGCAATTAGTGAAGCAAAAAAAGAAATGCAGCCAGCAAAGAAGAAAATTAGGCCATTATAAGACCAGCTTTCTTCTTCATCTCTGCCGCTCTTTGAGAACAAAACTGCGGTAGGAATTGCCGACTGAGTGGGGAGATGGGGCTGAGAACGGGATCGCAGCATTTATCCTGCTCAAATATTGATCCCTAGAAGCCGGCGCATCCCCGCCTCTCTGTTGCTTGAGTAAATGGGGCGGCAGTGGGTAACTTTCTTGGCCCCGGGCTGGGGTAGCGGCCTCACAAACACGTGGTTAGGGCTGGGGTTCTGAGTCCGCATTTAGAGTCTACTCATCGGGCGGCTGATTCAGAGATCGAAACTTTCCAGATATCCTCTTGGTGCGAGCTGCTTGGGTCTGTCTGAGCTGGGGACAGACGGACAGACAGACAGACAGACAGACAGATAGGCAGACAGACAGACAGACAGACAGACAGACAGACAGACAGACAGACAGACAGACAGACAGACAGACACAGACAGACAGACAGACAGACAGACAGACAGACAGACAGACAGACAGACAGACAAACAGACAGACAGACAGACAGACAGACAGACAGACAGACACTAAGACAGACAGACAGACAGACAGACAGACAGACAGACAGACAGACAGACAGACAGACAGACAGACAGACAGACAGACAGACAGACAGACAGACAGACAGACAGACAGACAGACAGACAGACAGACAGACAGACAGACACAGACAGACAGGAACAGCTGCAAGCTACCAGCAACTGCACTAACAGGCAGGATTAGCCGGGTCAAACGGGCAAGCAGCAGTTGAGAAGGCAAGAACAGGACGCCTCCCAGATCAAAGGAGACGCCGCCGGGCTCCCTATCAGTCTGTGGGGTGCAGCACAATTTTCGTGTAGCACAGACCGGGGGAGAAGGCGGCCGACTGCACAGTGCAGAGATGAGCTGCTGCGCAAACAGGTCTCACTACTCCTCTCCAAGCCCCGTATGACTTGTGGCAGTCCCGGAGGCCCGGGAGCATCTCGAGTCAACTCGGAGAGAAAAAAGGGATTTCAGTTTTTTAACAAATCGATAATTGATTTGCGCTGTTTCAACACTTTGTAGCAAGTGAGCCCGAGAGCTTGGGGGAGTTTCTGAGCACTGCAGCTCACTGGGGGGGGGGCACAGAACGCATTTCGTAGCGCAGGTTTCCTTTCGTGCGCTGGCTCGTTAACTCAGCCCACCCCTGAGCAGTGCAGGTGGGCCGAGTCAATTAGGGCCTGGCGCTGGTGAAGGGGCGGTCAGTTCAAAGAGAGAAAAAAACAACTCGTGTGTCTGTGGGCTACTCAGTGAGTTTTGTTTTCAACTCGGAGGGAAAGTTCGAGTCTCCAGGCACTTCTTTGATCAGGCAGGCGTGGGTTCGAGTCAGTGCTCAGGTGCACCCAAGCTCGGGTTGAACTTCTTCTTCAAGGTCAGGATGAAGCTGCTCAATCAGAGCATTGCATGAGCACTTTGTATCGTGTGAGCACTTGCATTGGCTGCTCGCCAACAATGGCACTCCATTAATTAAATATGGCATTCTATCGATTATGAAATGGCACTCCATCGAATAATAATGGCACTCCATCGAATAATAATGGCACTCCATCGAATAATAATGGCACTCCATCGAATAATAATGGCACTCCATCGAATAATAATGGCACTCCATCGAATAACAATGGCACTCCATCGAATAATAATGGCACTCCATCGAATAACAATGGCACTCCATCGAATAATAATGGCACTCCATCGAATAACAATGGCACTATATCGAATAATAATGGCACTCCATGGCACTTCAGCTTAAGAAATGGCACTCCATAGATTAAGAAATGGCACTCCATAGATTAAGGAATGGCACTCCATCAATTAAGAAATGGCACTCCATAGATTAAGGAATGGCACTCCATAGATTAAGGAATGGCACTCCATCAATTAAGAAATGGCACTCCATAGATTAAGGAATGGCACTCCATAGATTAAGGAATGGCACTCCATAGATTAAGGAATGACACTCCACAGAGATTAAGGAATGGCACTCCATAGATTAAGGAACGGCACTCCATAGATTAAGGAATAGCACTCCATAGATTAAGGAATGGCACTCCATAGATTAAGGAATGGCACTCCATCAATTAAGAAATGGCACTTCATCGATTAAGGAATGGCACTCCATCGATTAAGGAATGGCACTTCATCGATTAAGGAATGGCACTCCATCAATTAAGAAATGGCACTCCATAGATTAAGGAATGGCACTTCACAGAGATTAAGAAATGGCACTCTATAGATTAAGGAATGGCACTCCACAGAGATTAAGGAATGGCACTCCATAGATTAAGGAATGGCACTCCATCAATTAAGAAATGGCACTCCATAGATTAAGGAATGGCACTCCATAGATTAAGGAATGGCACTCCATAGTTTAAGGAAAGGCACTCTATAAAAGAAAAATTTTACTCAAAGTCTACAACTGTGCTCACCAATAATCAACCAGCGCCATCTCACCCAATCAAAAAGGTGTCTCGCCAAAGAGTACCATATTTCAAAATGGCTTCATGCTGATTTTCAAAATGGCGCCATTCGATCAATGATAGTAAAAAAATTCCCAAGTTACAATAATTGACTTCACCCTACTGGACGCATTGTGTCTGTTGGCGTAGACCTCATTATTTCCTAGAAAATCATTCTAGAAACCGTCCACTCCCTGGTGGCGCTTACCTGGGCTGCAATACAGGCGCTTCTCCTCTCAGCATCGCCAAGCTTGCCATCCCGGACTCAGAGCCGCAGCCACACTGCACTGGGGGCAGTTTGACTGACAGGCGGCTCCAGGCTGGCCCTCCCCCTCCTAAACCCCTCAAAAAATGTCAAACAGCAGCTTCTCAGTTTCACTGGAGCTTCAACGGAATAGAAAACGCATTAAAGCCTGCCAGAGAGCTCAGTGTCTGTTAATATTATCACAGAACTGTCCCTCACTAAGCTGAAGTGTCAAGAGCCCCAGCTGCAGCAGTCTCGATCAAGTGTGTTCCCTGCCAACACGCTGAGTGCCTGCGCTTCCCAAACAGACAAGTCCGAGGCAAAGTCCGCCCGCATATTTCCGAATTAGTGTGTATTTGAGCTTTTTTCCTGCTCAATATTCATCTATAATGTGTCGCACCCACCTCTCTCCTGTCAGCTATCCAGAAGAGCCACTTGGAGTTCTTTTTCTTTTCTCTTCTTTCGCTGAGCAGTTGCGTCAAGTGCCGGAGCCGCAGCCCATGGGTGTCGCTCTCTGCTCTTTTGTTAGTCAAATTCTGGCCCGCAGATATCGCGGACCCATTGTTGCCCACAGAGCGACTGCACGGAAATCACCTTTTCTCCATTTATCCGTGCCTGGCCTCATTAAATCATTTTGCCACCGACAATGGCCTCTGACCTCGGGGGGGGGGGGGTTATCCTGCATAATTTATCAGGCCCCGAGCCCTAATCGCAGAGATTAACTCTATAAAAAAGGTTGCTGCGTAGGTGGGCCGGGGGGTTGGCCCGCATTCGTGGCTGGCCTGTGAGCTGACTCTGAATACTGCTCTGGGATAAATTTCCCAATAATTGACCCGAATTTCGGCCGGGGATCCGTGTCCCGAAATTGTAACTCCTGCTGACCTGAGCCTCCCGCCAGACTTGAGATTGTAAATTTGCAAGCAGCGCACTGGCTGCTCGGGTGATCTGGGACTGCATGGCTGCGGCGGGAAGGTCCTTCAGACTGGGATTAGGGATTAGGTTTGGGTTTGGGTTTTGGTTCGAAATAGGGGTTGTAGCCAGTAGGTGTTGTAGCTTAGTGGCTAGAGCGTCGGACTCACGACTTGAAGGTCGGGGGTTCGATTCCCGACCCTCTCGGAACAATTTGTGTCATTAAGCAAGGCACTTAACTCTGCGTTGCTTCAGTTCACCCAGCTGTAAAATGGGTGCCAGCATTAGCTGGGGCAATTGAGGGCGTGTGGCGACCCCCAGTCCTCGGACTGAACAGCCGTACGCAGCCTTCAGATGCGCCGCGCAATAGCTGCGGCTGAGCTGTCGGTTGCACATCTGGCCATTAGGGCAGGTGTAATCAATTAATTATTATTATTATTATTGAGTTTGGGTTTGGGTTCGGGTTTGAGTTTGGGTTTGGGTTCGGGTTCGGGTTTGGGTTTGGGTTTGGGTTTGGGTTTGGGTTCGGGTTTGGGTTTGGGTTTGGGTTTGGGTTTGGGTTTGGGTTTGGGTTTGGTTTGGGTTGGTTCGGGTTTGGGTTTGGGTTCGGGTTCGGGTTTGGGTTTGGGTTTGGGTTCGGGTTTGGGTTCGGGTTTGGGTTCGGGTTTGGGTTCGGGTTTGGGTTTGGGTTTGGGTTCGGGTTTGGGTTCGGGTTTGGTTCGGTTCGGATTTGGTTCGGGTTTGGGCTTTTGTTTGGGTGGGTTGGCTAAAGACTTCTTTTTAAAGGATATTTTTGTATTTATTAGAAATTTTTCGCCAGGGGGTGCAAAGTGGGTTCAATATTTGTTTTTTCCAGTATCTGTGCCATATGTTTGCGCCACTTTTTAAAGTTTTAAAGGTTTTTCTGCCATGTTTTAGGATTTAGTGCCATTTTCAAAGAGCTCTGTTTGCAGTTTAAAAGCCCGAGAAAATTCCACATTGCAGCCAAAAGTTACCAAACAGCTCGCACCCCGGTCTGTTTAATCAAAAACTCACGCATGAAAACCTTGTAATTAGCTCTGGCCCGCCTCAGCAGAACTCATGGGCCACTATGGAGTAGTGTTTCTCTTCTCCTTCTTCTTCTTTTGCAACAGAGGGAAGCAGCAATGTTTTGTTTCTCACAAGCAATGCTGTCTGGATAAAAATTGCGTTTAAGTCACGTCTCACCGATGACAATGCAGCACTGGTTATTAACATCAGCTCAATGAGAACTCAATATGAGCTGATAACACAGCTCATCTCCTACTGTTTGTCCACTTTGTCGGCGAGTGATATTACCGGCTGATGAAGCTCGAGCAAAGATGCTGGGGAGGCTGGGGGGCAGCAGAGGTCGGGCTCGCTCAGCGGGAGGCTGGGAGGGCTCAAGATGATGCAGTCACGACTCTTATTGCATTGCCAATATGAATATGAATATGAGTTAGCAGCGAGCCCCCTAGCAACTAATTTTCAAGCGAGTTTCAGCCTCTCCAAATCCCGTATTGTTCAGCCGGGGTCATTGTTAAAAAAAGTGGAGAGGACAGCTAGAGCACGGAGCTCAGATCCCCGCTTGAGAGCTCAACTCCCCCTGCTCCCAGTCACCGCCCGAGCTCGTTTAGCCGTTACGTAAGCAGGCTTTGAGGACGCCGACGGGAGCTCATTGAATATGCAAATTGCACCTATATGCCGCCGCCCTCGCTCTCCTGTTGTCTCTCCAGCTTCACCCACATGGGCCCAGGCTAGGCGAGAAAATGGCCCTAGGGGGTGACCCAGCCTCCAGAGCCGCATGCGGCGGCAGGACTCAAAAATCTGAAGTTCCCATTCTAGTAATCCCCAACAGCGGGGGGCTGAGTACCCCCCCCTCCCAGGCTGCCGAGCAGTTTTCCAGACTCGAACCAATGCCGCTTTCACTAATTTGACAAATATATTTGGCTGCGAGGAGGGCGGGGCGATGAGGGACAGAGGAGGCTGGGAGCCATCGAGCTTAGAATCCCAGCGTCTGTCAATGTCTGGCAGGCGGGCCCAGTGACTCACCGCACAGAAATGCCCGCCCGCACCCATCAGATAATCATCTTCATTGCTTGTCGCATGAAAACTCAAAACACAGCCAGGCCCGGAGTCTCGGGTTACACGCATGGCCACTTCCTGAGCTGCGCGGGTAATTAGCGAGCCCCGGCTGCAGATTTGGGCGGGCCGGAGGGGGTCCCCGCGGCGCTTAATTAAGGTGGCGCTTTTATGCCGCAATTTCGCCAATTCCAGTACCGAGAATTTGACTACATGGCGCCAGCGTTTGGGCCCGCGGCGGCTGCGGCAGCGGCTGCGGTGCCCGGCAGCGGCCAGTCCTCGGAGTCCGACAGCGGCCGGGGCACCACCTGCTTCGTTGATGACGATCCGTTCCGAGAGATCGGTGAGCTGCTGGCGATGATAGAGATGATGCTGATGATGATGATGCTGATGATGATGATGATGATGATGATGCTGATGATGATGATGGCGGTGGATGATGATGATGGCGGTGGATGATGATGATGATGATGATGATGATGATGGTGATGGTGATGATGATTATGATGATAAGGATGATGTTGATGATGATGATGATGATGATAGTGATGATGATGTTGATGATGATGACAATGATAGTGATGATGCTGATGATGATGATGATGATGATGATGATGATGATGGTGGTGGATGATGATGATGATGATGATGATGGTGATGATGATGATGATGATGATGATGATGTGATGATGATTATGATGATAATGATGATGTTGTTGATGATGATGATGATAGTGATGATGATGTTGATGATGATGATGATGATGATGATAGAGATGATGCTGATGATGATGATGGCGGTGGATGATGATGATGGTGATGATGATTATGATGATAAGGATGATGTTGATGATGATGATGATGATAGTGATGATGCTGATGATGATGATGATGATGATGATGATGATGATGATGATGATGATGATGATGATGATGATGATGATGATGATGATGATGATGATGATGGTGGTGGATGATGATGATGATGATGATGGTGATGATGATGATGATTGTGATGATGATTATGATGATAATGATGATGTTGATGATGATGATGATGATAGTGATGATGATGTTGATGATGATGATGATGATGATAGTGATGATGCTGATGATGATGATGATGATGATGATGATGATGATGATGATGGTGGTGGTGATTTGACAGTGATGGGCATTAAAAATCCAGGAGTTCCGCTGGTAGGGCTGGGCAAAGAAACTCGCTAAAAAAGCGGTAAAAATCAAACAAATTAGTGATGAATTTCCATTTCGCTAATCAAAGCGCTCCGAGCTGGCTGCACACGCAGGGCTCAAAGCGCGGCATTCGAATGTCCCGATTGCCATGCTGGGTGGCGGATCAAAACAAGGCGCGCCTGCCATTGATGAAGCCGCTCACTGACCAGGGCGGACGTTGCGGCGTTTTGATCTCGCCAGCTCCGATTCGAGTTGACAAGTTGGAGCTCCGGGGGAGGGAGGGGCAGCTCAGAGTTGGGGGAAAATCAAATTAACTTTCGGGTCACCCCGGTCCAGGTGGGTTTTTCGAATCTGTGATTACGCAATCCCGCAATCCCGGGTCGGGGCTCTGGCCTGGCAACACACGGAGGAACTGATGAGGCGGGAAATGGCATGACTGCTCAGCCTGATGAGATGGAGAGCCCGAGGGTTGACAGAGATTGACAGAGTTCCCCAAGGCCCGAAACCCGCTAAATCTGTCTGTCTGTCTGTCTGTCTGTCTGTCTGTCTGTCTGTCTGTCTGTCTGTCTGTCTGTCTGTCTGTCTGTCTGTCTGTCTGTCTGTCTGTCTGTCTGTCTGTCTGTCTGTCAGTCAGTCTGTGTGTCTGTCTGTCTGTCTGTCTGTCTGTCTGTCTGTCTGTCTGTCTGTCTGTCTGTCTGTCTGTCTGTCTGTCTGTCTGTCTGTCTGTCTGTCTGTCTGTCTGTCTGTCTGTCTGTCTGTCTGTCTGTCTGTCTGTCTGTCTGTCTGTCTGTCTGTCTGTCTGTCTGTCTGTCTGTCTGTCTGTCTGTCTGTCTGTCTGTCTGTCTGTCTGTCTGTCTGTCTGTCTGTCTGTCTGTCTGTCTGTCTGTCTGTCTGTCTGTCTGTCTGTCTGTCTGTCTGTCTGTCTGTCTGTCTGTCTGTCTGTCTGTCTGTCTGTCTGTCTGTCTGGCTGGCTGTCTGTCTGTCTGTCTGTCTGTCTGTCTGGCTGGCTGGCTGTCTGTGTCTGTCTGTCTGTCTGTCTGTCTCTCTGTCTGTCTGTCTGTCTATCTATATATCAAAGTCTGCGACAGGAAGTGTCTGAATTGCCCCAGTGATCTCCCACCCGCTCACAAACAAGAATGCAGCATTAGGGAATTTGCTACATCAGTAAAGACAGTTTAATTCCCTTATGACAGCTGACTCAGAGAGGGGTTGTGGGCGGCCCAGTTGCACCGCCACTGCCCAATTTCGGCCCACTTCAGAGACAAGGTCACTCGGTATTAGGAAAACTGGCTGGCGCTGTGATGCTGGCAAAGACTTCCCCGAGCCTCAGCCGCGGCCCGAACTCCCTTTGCCAGGCGAGAGTAGAGCGACACGACAGACAGAGCGGGCGGCTCTCAAAAGAGTTGGCAAAGGCAAAGACAGCCGCGGCTGACCGTCTTTTGAAATCCGTGTTGGCAGCGGCTGCTTTGAAATTTCTGTGCTCAAAACTGTCCATTCCCCTTTGTGCTCCATCCTGCTTTGCCGCTCCCAGAAGCAGCAGCTCGGCAAACAGCCGCTCTCTCGTACTCTGGGATTTTATCTCTAAATGCAAAAAATCCGATCCCCAGATAATCTCCCATGGCCTGCCGAGATCGAATTCTTCTCCAACAGAACTGTCTCCGGAGGGGATAAAGCTCCCAATGCCCCTTCTGCTCCCTATGAACTTCGGGGGATCCTGACCTGTTTGTCGATAAAGAGAGCCAGATAGAGAGGAGACAGGGGGACCAAGCGATTACGTCATCGCTAGGGAGTTTGGGATAAAAACGGGAGTAGAAAAGCCACAACTTTATTCCCCATACTTCACTCGCTAATCAGCAAAAAAACAGCTTTTTTGGATCGGCCATGGGATATGGGATTTGGAGAGAGGGGATAGATTGGGAAAAACTGATAGGGGATTTCAACATGAGGGGTTGGTGAGTTTTGATGGTCCAATTCAGCCGTGGGATATTTTTGCTGGGAATGGGATGAACCGGCAAACCGAGCGAAGGCCATCAAATCCCGCAGGAGGCGCGCACCATCCCCGCCCGAGCGGCAGGGCGCAGCAGGGAGCCGCCGACTTCCGCAGCATGACGGTCAGCCCCCGCCAGCACCCCGCCGCAGGCCTGATGTCCACCTTCACCCTGGACAGACAGCGGGCCAGGCTGGGCGGTCACGTGACCGTCAACAATGGCCTGCAGGTGTGAAAATGACTCAGTGTGAATGCCATGAAGTCGCAATTTCCAAAGCCGCTTATATTTTCGATTTGATGTCCCAGCTGCACTGCTAGTAGTAGAATGTCGGAGATTTGTCACCAAATAGTTGCAATACTTTTTGATTGATTTTGTTCCTGTTTTCACGCACTTCCGCTCCGAGCTGACTTCGACTTTGCTGTTGTTCCCTCAGTGAAATTGCTTGTGGGTTTAAAGCTCGGCCTGCAGTTACAATAGCTCAGCAGGCTCTGAACTCATTTATTGTGTCATTGTTATTTGATTTGCTCTTTTGTTCAGCTTGTAATTTTGTACACTAATGATGCGTTTGCTATAGTGTACCGAATAAATTAAATTTTATCGCTAATAACCGCTGACTAACGAATTTGTGAGCACTGCTCCATCTTCTGCTCTGTGACTTGAGGCTTTGGCTGAGGCGCGGCAGCAATGAGTGGGAGAAGAGGCAGAGGGCACGGGGAGGGTTTATTCAAGGTGAGAGAGGGAAAGAGGTAGAGGGGAGGTAGATGGGGGAACAGAGAGTAGTAGAGGTAAAGGGTAGGGATGGAGAGGGGAGAGAATGACTGGGGAGAGAGGGAGACAGCGGCTGCTGGAGAGAGCGAGAGAAGGAGAGGGAGACGGGTAGAGGCAGGAGAGGGAGAGAGGAGAGGGGAAGAGGGGTGAAGTGTTATAGGAAGAGAGGAGGCAAGGAGAGAGGAGAGAGGAGAGAAGAGAGAAGTAGAGGGGGAGAGAAGGACAGTGGAGAGAGGGAGAGGGGAGAAAGTGAGAGGGGAGAGAAGCAGATGCGAGAGAAGAGAGGAGAGAGGTAAAGGGGATAGTGGTTGAAAGGAGAGAGGGAGAGGGCAGATGGGGAAGGAGAGGGGAGAGGGAGAGGGGAGAGGGAGAGGAAAGAGAGGGAGAGGGGAGAGGGAGAGGGGAGAGAGGGAGAGAGGGAGAAGAGAAGGGAGATGGAGAGGAAAGAGAGGGAAGAGAGGGAGAGAGGGAGAGAGGGAGAGGAAGGGGGAGATGGAGAGGAAAGCGAGGGAAGAGAGGGAGAGGGGAGAGGGAGAGAGGAGATGGAGAGAAAAGCGAGGGAAGAGAGGGAGAGGGGAGAGGGAGAGGGGAGATGGAGAGAAAAGCGGGGAAGAGAGGGAGAGGGGAGAGGGAGAGAAAAGCGGGGAGAGAGCTACACTACAGATTTACCTGTGCGGTCAGATATAAAATTCAACCGGCTGAAATCTCTGCAACAAGTTCGCTGTCATGAACCACAAAACGCTTAACATAATATTTACTCGTAGGAGACTTTCAAATATCAAGGTTGCTTTTTACTTTATGTTTCATTTTTGTCATACTACTGCTAGCGCAGCCAATGAGTAGCAATACGGGCAGGCGTGGCTCTAAGAGCTCAAATTTCACTGAGGCGGTCGCCAGAGCCAATGGAATTCGAGGTGGCTCAGGAGAAGCTGGCTGGGGTGTCCCAAGTGTTTTTTCCACGTGCGCCAATAAAAAACTTCACAAAAAAGAAGAAAAGTAGAAATCCAGAAAGAAAAAAATAAAGACAGAAAAAAGCTGCGAAACAAAATGGAAATTGTTGCGGTAGAAGAACCCAGGAGAAGACTGCATGTACTGGTTTCTGCTCCTAATCTTGACAGCGGTGATAGAAGCAGCTACAAAAGCAACTTTATAAGCATCTGCGGAAGCAGAAGCAGAAGAAAGGTGCTGGATAACAATGTTGAAAGCAACTACATGTACGAAGGCTCCTCTGGAGATGACTGCGGAAGCAACAGTGGAAGCAACAGTGGAAGCAACAGTGGAAGCACGGAAGCAACAGTGGAAGCAACAGTGGAAGCAACAGTGGAAGCAACAGTGGAAGCAACAGTGGAAGCAACAGTGGAAGCAACAGTGGAAGCAACAGTGGAAGCAACTGCGGAAGCAACAGTGGAAGCAACAGTGGAAGCAACAGTGGAAGCAACAGTGGAAGCAACAGTGGAAGCAACAGTGGAAGCAACAGTGGAAGCAACAGTGGAAGCAACAGTGGAAGCAACAGTGGAAGCAACAGTGGAAGCAACTGCGGAAGCAACTGCGGAAGCAACAGTGGAAGCAACAGCGGAAACAACGGCAGTCGCTCCGCCGCGGCAGCGCGCCAGGCCCGCCTCGCCCTGTCAGCCGCCATCCGGTCAGACAGCCGGCGCGCCAAAGCCGCTTCGGTCTCCGCCTCCCGCCGGCCAGCCGTGCGCCGACGACCGCTGCGCCACCGGCTGGGTGCGGCCGCCAGCCTGCCCGCCTTCTACTCGTCGAAGGTGCCGCCGACGGAGAAATCAGCGACTGCGGCGGCTGCCGCTAAAAGGCGACTTTTGCAAGCGAAAATCTCTGGTAAGGGGAGGGCGGAATAGAGGGGAAAGCAGAAGGAGGCGAGGGCGGAAGGAGGGGGCGGAAGGAAGGGTGAAAGGAGGGGGTGAAAGGAGGGGAGTGGAAGGAGGGGGGCGGAAGGAGGGGGCGGAAGGAGGGGCGGAAGGAGGGGGGCGGAAGGAGGGGGGCGGAAGGAGGGGGCGGAAGAGGGGGCGGAAGGAGGGGGGGCGAAAAAGAAAAGAGCTGATGAAGGAGAGAGCCTAAGCTCAATCCCCAATGGACTCTCGTGCTCCCCACTCGCCACCATTGCAGACCTGCTGCCGCAGCAGCAGAGACGCCCCAGCTGCTGTCAGTCTCCAGTTTCTGCTCCAAAGCAGCAGCAACGCCGGAGCTGCTGAGAGCCGTTGTTGGCAGAATTGACACTGCAGCAATGCCGAACACTTGAACTCTCTGTGCAAAACTAACATTGACAAACTCAAGCCACGCGAGTGAATGTTGTAAATAAATTCATGTATAATTTTTGTCTCGCTAATTAAAAGATCCCCGGTTTCTTTCTCCGGGTTCGAGTTCAGCAGGCGCATGCGGTCTGGTAACTGGGGCAGCGATGAAGCTGAGGAGGCTGGGGAGTTCAGACTGACGGATGCTGGGAGGCTGGGGCCTGTCAGGACTGACTGAGGCCCGGCAGCTGATGGAAATTCAAGACCTGCCGAAGGCGGAGAGTCGCAAAACTGAAGCCCCGCGTTCCCAGGGATCGAGTCAAGACTGCTTACATGGAAATGATGACTCATCCAAAATATACTGGTGTCTGGATTTTTTCTTTGCTTTCATTTGGCAACAATGCAATAAGCTTAAATTGGCGTTCTTTACCGGCTTCCTACTCATTTATAAGAAACTTAGGTGTACGTCCTGGCACCTGTAATAAATTGTAAATGCCTAACGATAAATAAAATTAGGGGCTGCTGTGCACTCCTGTGTGAGTGTGTGCCTGTGCGTATGACTGCGTACGTATCCGCGCGCTTGTGTGCCTGCTCAGGTGAGTCGCCGAATGGGCAGCAATGCCTCTCGCCGGTTGTGTGACAATGTCGCTGTCAAAATCTCCTTCCAGATTCTATCACCCAGAGCTCCTTGATTCAATAAAAATACTTGTTACTTGCCTGTTCGCAGTCTTCAGCCAGGCTGTCAGAAACAAAGACCC
>NIVC01001239.1:0-52500 GCA_002269645.1 Macrostomum lignano
ATTAACCGGCTTAAACAAGTAGCCTATGTTATTTGTTTCCTATGCAGTGAGCTGTAGACAGAGAAGACGAATGTTGCTTCAAAAAGAAAGTATAAATTTTTATGAAAGTCATATCTTATCAACTGTTTTTTTACACGGGGCACGTTAGGACGAGAAAATGTTTACGAATTAAGTTCTCTTCTAGAATAGTAGCAGTATATTTAAAAAATTAAATTGTATTTGAAAATACGGTACCAACTCTACAATAGTTAAGGCGCAAGCCCAAGAGTTGGCCTAGCTATAAACAGCAAAAACAGTTAACAAACAAGAAAGCGATGTAGTCAAAAATATGTATATAAATTATAGTGGCAATGATAGAATTCCATAATTAACTGAGCAGAGAGGCGTGCAAAGAAACAGAAACGAACTGTCTATCTTCGTGCATACAAAAACTGATAACAAGAATAGCAGTCGATACAGAGAGATAATCTGACTACAAAATAAGCTATATTGCCTAAATAGTTGAGTCGTTTAGTATCAACTATACGACAGCATGTACAATGATACAAGCGGTGGTTTTATCATGCAATTATACTACGGAATAGTAATAGCTACAGGAGAACAAATAAATCTAATTTTATCTAGCCACATGCCAATGAATTTCGATATTATTAATACGTTTTCCAACCCGAAAAAGCCGCCTTAAACCAACTAAACTAACAAATAGTTATGCGTCATTGAAACAAATTCTTCATTAGCTAAATTGTGTGAAAAAAAAATGGGGTACAAAAATGGGGGAAAATACAAAGAACTAATTATAACAAAATATGCAGAAACAAAATAGCAAAGAGCACTGTAAAAAAACAAATGAATAGATATCTTAGGCACTAAACTGTAAGAAAGTGCACAAGAAAAAAACATTATTTAGAAATTGGTTAGTAACTGTGCTTAATTATCTATATATTGTTTTAGATTAAAATATTTTTTCTAGAATTTATTTCTACGAGCGTATTCTAGTGCTAGCTTTAATATAGTAGTATATAGAGTAAAAACATTACGAAATTAACAAAATTAGAAAAACATGAGAAAGAATGTACCAACTGCTGACTAATGAATATTGGCAAACCCTGCATAATTAGGTACTAATGTCTTAACAGAGGACGAGGATACACAATGGGCAAGTGGGGGTTCATAGTGATTGATAAATGGTCATACGGAAAGACAGACAGACAGACAGACACAGACAGACAGACAGACAGACAGACAGACAGACACTGAGACAGACAGCCAGACAGACAGACAGACAGACAGACAGACAGACAGACAGACAGACAGACAGACAGACAGAAAGACAGACAGACAGACAGACAGACAGACAGACAGACAGACAGACAGACACTGAGAAAGACAGACAGAAAGAAAGAATGACAGACAGACAGAAAGACAGACAGACAGACAGGCAGGCAGACAGACACTGAGACAGACAGACACAGAAAATTTAAACTCAGGAATGGCAAACAAAAGAAAATAGATTTCAGTCTATTTCGCAAAAGTCATGATTAATGATATCAGCGAAAACCTGAAGCCTAAAACTAAACACGAATATTTGAGAATCAGGGAGCCAATCAACTGTAGCGGCCAGCAGATCAGCTCACATCCATGGCCTCCTCCTCCTGCAGAGTTGACGGCTGCGCCTGCGGCGTCTGCTTCTTGGCCGGCGCCGCTTTGCTAGAATTTTATTTTCGCTATCCTGCAGAGTCTTCAACACCACGTGCTGATCGTGATCGACTCGCATGGTTGCCAAGGCGACCGACATTTCCTCCTGGGCATCCACCCACTGATCGGCGTCCTCTTTTAAGATGCGGGAAGTTGTTAGCGGAGTCTGCGGCACTGTGTTATACTTCTGCAACAGGCGGGAGGGAGGTGCAGCCAGTGCGGTTGATGGGAAACTCATTGAAGAGATATCGGGAGAGCGGAGGACAAAGCAGTCTTAGAGTCGGTCTCTGTGTCTTACAGTTTGTACAGGCGTATATCGATGTGTCTTTCTCGGTACGATTGTCTGTACGCATCTTATGGTCTGTCTGTCTGTTTGTCTTAGTGTCTACGCACGCGAAGGCGTATTCAGCATGCCAGTGAAGTATGAGACAGACTAGGCCCATGGGCTAAGGTCTGCGATGCTTCACGCCTGCCCCTATCTTCAGCAGGTCAAGGCTGGTGGGAGGTCTGCACCCTCTATTTGCCTCTGGCAGCCGCAGACCCCCCCCCCTCCACGCTGTCTCGCAAGTCGACCCAGGGTACTCGTCCCCGCGTGTGTTCAAGGCAGTCCCTAGGGCTGCTGGACAGACTGGGCTCCGGCGCTGGCGACCCTATCCAGTGGCTTCGGCCGAATTTGGGTATGCGGGTCTGGCTCGCCAACCTGCAGGCCGTGGTACTGCTCAACGTACTCTCTAATGCCTAAGGTGTTGACCGTGCCGATGGGCTGGAAGGCCGGGGAGTAGTCCGGTCGCAAGCGGTCCCCCTCCTGGTGTCGGGCCAGCCTTGAGGGTGCTATTGGCCTACTGCCCGGTCAGGTGGAGCGGCCGGGTGGGTACCGCGCCCCTTTGAGGGTAGCCCACCAACCTTTTATCATGGCCTTCGAGCCGACTATGGATAAACAAGCTATTTCTAGGGACGGGGACCCTTCTAAACCCCAACCTCAGTCCGAAGGACCGGCCGGCCCTGCTGGCAGATCCCAACCGACTGATTCAACTGTGGCAAAGGAAGGACCGGCTGGCTCTGCTGGCAGATCCGACCAGAGCTACCAAACTCAAAATACCCTAAGACCTGCCAGCTCCGCTGGTGGATCTAAGGGAACCGCGAGCTCTGAGCCTAAAGGACCGGCCAAATCTGGCAGATCCGATGAAGCTCAGCGGGCTCGGCTTGAGCGCAAACGCGCTAAACAACGCGCCAAAAGGCAGGCCAAGAAGGGAGCTGCGGGGGCCAAAGCGGCGGCGTCCACCATGGATGCTGAAGCGACTGGAGTCCCAAGGCAACCAGGCGGGCCGGCCGGTGGAAGCTCCAGTAGTTCAGCGGCGGCGCTCCCTGGAGCTGCTGCCGCGGCTGCTGAGGCCGAAACCACGGCGCAACAAATGGCCACTGCCAACAAGGAGGTTCCTTCGGGAGCTACCTTTGCGGCGAAGGCCAAGGCCAAAATCCCGGGAGTGATCATCCAAGGTCGCGACCAGGACTGGACCACTGATCAGCTTCAAAAAGTGTGGAGTGCTGTTGACTCCTATCTGATTGAGCTGACTGTCGAGGAGGGAATCTCCATCGGCGTTGAGCGGATGGTGCTGCGAAGCACATTCGTTCTTATTGCTCCTAGCAGCGAGGAGGACGCTCGGCGGCTGCTCCAGCGGCTACCGACGGTCTCCTTGGATGCTGACCTTGGCGGAGCTCTTTTTCTTCGCGAGGGCCAGCGTCCAAAGACGATACCCTATGTGGTTTTCGTCCCTGCTAAGAGCACCGCAGCTGGACCAGACGTTATTCGCCGGGTCCTACTGCGTCTGAACCCCGACCTCCCTGCTAGTGGACTGGTGTATCACCGCAAAGTCCGCAGGGGGGAGACGGGCAACTCAATTGTCCTCGGCCTTTCCAGCACTTGGGCGAGTCGGTACCCTAATGGATCCTCTTTCCAGCTGGGTGCCCTCAAGCTCAAGTTGCGCCGAGGAAAGTCTGCCAAAGGGAAGGCTACTGCCAACCCCGGCATCTCCGGCAAGAGCGGGGCGCAGTCTAAGGCCCAAGGAAAGGCGCAAGCCGATCCCAAAGCCAAAGCTGCATCTCGCCCCTCTGCTAGCAGCAGTTCGGCGACCGCGGTAACGGCTCCGGCCGAGCCCCGGGAACCAAACCTGCCAGTCGGAGAAGGAGTTGAGGACGAGGCCGGGTCTTCGGAATCCGAGCTCTCCTCGGCCACCTTGGTGGGGTCTGAAGGTAAAGATGCAGGTGAGGAAGCTTCCTCCATCCTGTCATCGGAGCCTGAGGACTCTGCTGGGGGGCCGGTGGGGGTGAGGAGGCCATGGACGTCGACCAACTCCCATCTCCCAGTCAAGCCCCAGCGGCCTGGGACGAGGACGATCTGTTGTCCAAGTCTCCTTGATGGCCCTGGGCTCTAGCCAGATATTGCATTTAATACAGTATGACTAAGCTCCACGCTGCCAAAGGAGCGACATTCTGTCTGCAAATAAATTTACAGCATTGCGTATCTGCGTCAGTAAATCTGATGAAGATTGCTGAGCTGTACAGGCCAGGCCTCATCCTGATCCAGGAACCCTGGATGCGCAACGGTAAGTTGCCCAACATTCCCTCTGGCTACTCTGATTTTTATGTGTGTGGCCCGGGGAACAGCCGCCCTAGAGCGGCTATCCTCGCTGCTAGCCATCTCCAGGCTTGGCTGAGGACTGATCTCTCTGATGGAGACCTTTGCGTCATCCAATCTAATCATTTCTCTCCGCGTACGTGTCTTGTTGCCTCGGTTTATATCCCAGGCGACAGAGACCCTGCTCCGAGAGTTTACTGCGCCTTGCGCAGTACTGCGAGTCCCAGAACGCTGAGCTGTGCTTAGGGGGCGACCTCAACGCGCACCACAAGCACTGGGGCAGCAAAGATACCAACACTAGAGGAGAGGAGCTTCTGGCCCTCATCTCTAACACAAACCTCATGCTCTGCAACCGCGGCAGCACTCCTACCTTTAATAATGGCAGATGGACCGAGGTCCTCGACGCCACACTCGTCACCCCAAGACTCTTTGACAGAGTCAAGGAGTGGAGAGTCTGGTCTGAGGAGCCCTCCCTGTCTGACCACTGCTTTATCGCCTTTAATATCGCGGACACTAAAACCCAGTCTCCGATCACTTGGAGACGCAATATCCGCAACACTGATTGGGCGGCCTACAAGGCTGCCCTTGATCTGCACCTGCAGGAACTCACGGACTTACGTCCGATTGAGACCTGCGAGGATGTGGATCATATGGCTGAGACGCTGACAGGTTGCATTATTGCAGCCTACGAAGCGGCTTGTCCTGCTCGCGCCTACAGAGGCAAGATCTCGGCGCCGTGGTGGAACCCGGAGCTGGGGAAACTCAGGCGGAAGGCCAAAAGCCTTCATCGCCGTGCCATGAAGACCGGAAACCCGGAGGACATGGAGCTTTTCCGGCAAGCCTCCCGCAATTTCAAATCTGAAGTGCGCAAGGCCAAGGAATGTAAGTGGCGCCAATTCTGCAATGAATTGGATCAAGACAGACCTACTTCTAGGCTTGTCAAGGCCCTTACAATGGACAAAATGTCCAAATTAGCCATGATCAAAAAAGATGATGGCTCTCTTACTAAAGACCCTGAAGAAGTGCTTCAGCATATGCTTAGCACATTCTTCCCGAGGGTACCTACTGCTAGACCGGAGCCCAACCATTCGATGGATGGAGCCACCCTAGCGGCGGGCATTGTCACTGAAGACCTAATCGCTCGTGCGGTCAGAACCTTCAAACCCTTCAAATCTCCTGGACCTGATGGTATCTACCCTGTTCTCCTTCGTGAAGCAGCCAAGATACCCTCGTTCCTGAGACTCACCCGCAATCTTATGCGGGCCTCTATCCAGCTGGGATACGTTCCCAAAAGCTGGACTGAAGCTCGAGTAGTCTTTATTCCCAAACCTGGGAAGGGTGACTACCAAAGCGTCAAGGCCTTCCGGCCAATTAGCTTAACGTCAGCAATGCTTAAGCTCACTGAGAGGCTTATTCTCTGGCGGCTGCTCTCCTGCGAGCTGACAGCGATGCCCCTCAGCAATAATCAGCACGCCTTCCGTACCGGGAGGTCGACTGACAGCGCCCTGCATGCGATTGTCGAAAAGATTGAACGGGCGGTACTGGGTGACGGTTACGCCCTGGCTCTCTTTCTTGACATTGTTGGCGCCTTCGACAACGTTATCTTTGAAGCGTTTCAGAGGGCCCTTCAAAATCGCAAAGCTCATGCTACCCTCATACGGTGGATCATGTACATGATCTCCAACCGTACGGTCACTGCCCAACTTCTTGGGCAAACTGCCTCCACCAGAGTCTGTAAGGGTGGACCCCAAGGCGGAGTCCTCACCCCGACGCTCTGGAACCTGGTCATGGACGCTCTTCTGAGTGACTCCCGACCTGACCCCGTCTTCAAAGTCGGGTATGCTGATGACGTCACGGCCATTGTGGCAGGACCGTCTCCCAGCACGCTCAGGGATCTGATGCAGAGCTTTATCCGCAAAGCAGAATCCTGGGCCAATGACAATGGTTTGGAACTCTCTGAGCCCAAAACCGTTGCCATTATGTTTACCAGCAGACTACGCTGGAACATACGTCCTCTGCAGCTCTACGGCAGAGATATTGCCTTCGCGCACCAGACCAGATGTCTCGGGGTCACACTTGACCACCGGCTCAACTGGTCCTTCCACGTGAAAGCAAAAGCTAAGCGTGCCTCAGCCATCCTGGCCCAGCTCCGACGAGCACTTGGCACTTCTTGGGGTCTATCCCCAAAGCGGCTTTGGTGGATCTATACTTCCGTAGTTAGACCTGCCATTACGTACGCCTCTGTTGTCTGGGTTAGCGCTACCCAGGTCAAAAGCCATGCAGACCTGCTCAACACGATCCAAGGCAGAGCGTGTAGGCTCATCTGCAACGCCACCAGGTCCACGCCCTTTGCTGGCATGGGGGCCTTTCTTAATCTTCCGCCTCTTGACCTCTTCATCAGGGGTGAGGCGGCTAGAACGACGCGGCGTCTAATTGATGCCGGCGTCAAATTCATTTACATGAGAGCACCTGCTAAGCGGAACCTTGTCCCGCATAGCGATCTGTGCCTCAACTTTCTCAACGAGTGTCAGGCCAATCGCGTCTTCACCGATGGCATTGCCTCAACGCTCAACCTGAGACAGCGCTACTCCGTAGCTATCGACTCGCGCGATAACATCAATGACCATTGGAACCCTGGTGAGCTTCATTGCTACACCGACGGTTCTAAGCAGTCAGCCAACACCGGCTTTGGTGTTGGAATCTTTCTGAACGGGAGGGTCATCGCTACCCACGCTCAATACACTGGGGTCAACTCCAGTGTTTTCCAAAATGAAGTTCTGGCCATCAGCTCCTGCACTGCAGAGCTTCTCGCCACTGGCGTTACTGGTAAGAACATCATTTTCCATTCGGACAGCCAAGCTGCCTTGCACGCCATCAGTGGCTGCAGCACCAACTCTGCTACAGTCCTTGACTGTATCAAACTCCTCAATGTGTTGGGTTCCGCCAACAAAATTACCCTTAAGTGGGTTCCGGGGCATGTGGGGATCCGAGGAAATGAGTTGGCTGACACCCTTGCAAAAGTTGGTGCCTCCGGCTCCTCTCTCGGCCCCGAACCTCTTGTCCCGATTCCTGGCTGTGTCATCGACTCGCGCATCAAAGCGTGGATCAGGACTCAGCACCGCTCGACTTGGGCGAACCGCACGAACTGCAGGCAATCCAGAGGCGCTGTCCCTCAGCCCTCTCACCAGCTCCGGAAGCTCCTCTTGCGCCTCTCGCGCAGAGACATCCGGGCTGCCACCATGACCCTCTCTGGTCACGGCTGCTTCTCCAGGCACCAGTACCTGCAGGGCAACGCCACCAACGCCACCTGTAGTTTCTGCAACTCAGGTGACGAAACCGCTGAGCATTTCGTCAGCATCTGTCCCGCCTTCACGCAGGCCAGACTCACTTACCTCGGGCCACACACATCTATTACTGAAGCGTGCAAACCCGAAAACTTTAATCAGCTCATGCGCTACCTTCGGGCCACCCGCAGGGCTGAACTCTCCTTTCCAGAGAGCACCATAGCTGCTGGCGACACTGGGGGACCTCCCTGGGCGGCGCCAACCCTCCGTCCATAGCGACGCGTCGGCCGTTCAGGGACTAGCGGAATAGGCGCCCGCGCCTTCCCGCTGTGTCCCCTCCGGGACAGCCCTGCAGCTAAGTCAAGTAAGTCAAAGCGGAGGACAAAGCAGTCTTAGAGTCGGTCTCTGTGTCTTACAGTTTGTACAGGCGTATATCGATGTGTCTTTCTCGGTACGATTGTCTGTACGCATCTTATGGTCTGTCTGTCTGTCTGTCTTAGTGTCTGTCTGTGCGTCTGTCTGTGCGTCTGTCTGTCTCTCTGTCTGTCTCTTTGTCTGTCTGTCTGTCTGTCTGTCTGTCTGTCTGTCTGTCTGTCTGTCTGTCTGTCTGTCTGTCTGTCTCTCTGTGTCTGTCTGTCTGTGTCTGTCTGTCTGTGTCTGTCTGTCTGTCTGTCTGTCTCTCTGTCTAATTAGTAAATAAGTATTAAGCTTAGCATTTCAAATCCGATGCAACTCACCGCAATCCAAGGATGACTCATCACTTGCTGAATGGTAAGCCTCTGATCTGGATCGGTCTTCAACAGTCGTCTAATAAGATCTTTAGCTGAAATATAAATCAATATTTTCTAAGTTTTTGGTCATGCACAAGTTCTTTTAGAAGCGGCGATAGCGGACTTACCGTCCTCCGAGACGTTGCCCCACTCGGCCGTGGGAAAGTCGTACTGACCGTCGCGAATTCGCTGCTTCATGCCGGGCGATATGGGGGCGCCGTGGTTGCTGTAGAAAGGCGGATAGCCGCACAGCAGGATGTAGGTGATCACGCCTAGCGACCACAGATCGCACGACTTGTCGTATTTCTCTTGGCCGAGAACTTCGGGGGCTGTTTTTTAGGGTGAAAAAATGTCGTAAAAATTGTTATTGGACTTTTCAAAAATATCGAATAGACTTTCTAGATCTAGAAAAAAACTATTCTCAATTCTAAGGATTCTACTAAACGGACTAAAACAACTTTCTAAGAAAGCACCGAGAAAATAGCATTTCCTTTTCTAAGAATGTATCGTTCCGTACATACGGCAATAAAATTCAATTTCTATGAAATTTTTCCAAAGAAGAAACTAAAAAACTTCACATTTCTAAGAAACTCCAAAGACATCCCTACTTTCTTAGAAACTCTAAAGACGTCTATATTTTCTAACAAAATTTAACGACATGAATACTTTTTAAGAAACTCCAAAGACATCTCCACTGTCGCAAAACTTTATTGATATCCTTTCTTAAAAACGACTTGCACATTTCTAAGAAAATCTAAAATTATCCCGATTTTTTGTCTGTTAGAAAACAGAAATCTCTAAGGTTACAACAAGCTTCCCTTATTTTGAAAATTATAAAAATCATCAGCTCACCAACGTAGTACGGCGTATAGCAAGGCGTCTGCAGGCTTTTGTTGACGCCAACCTCTTTGGCGAATCCGAAATCGGTCAGCTTCAGGGCGCCATCTGGCCCTGAGCTTGTGTAGAGCAGGTTTTCCGGCTGAGGGGAAAATAGAGGCTAGATTAGACTGAGGTGAACTCCCTAGATACTGAGGTAGATTCCTTAGATATTAAGGTAGATTCCCTAGATATTAAGTCGATTTCTCAGATATTAAGGTCGATTTCTCAGATATGATAGTAGATTTCTCAAATATGAAGGTAGATTCCTCAGATATGAAGGTCGATTCCTCAGATATGAAGGTCGATTCCTCAGATATGAAGGTCGATTCCTCAGATATGAAGGTCGATTCCTCAGATATGAAGGTAGATTCCTCAGATATGAAGGTAGATTCCTCAGATATTAAGGTAGACTCCTCAGATACTAAGGTAGACTCCTCAGACACTAAGGTAGACTCCTCAGATACCAAGGTAGATTCCTCAGATTCCAAGGTAGATTCCTCAGATACTAAGGTAGACTCCTCAGACACTAAGGTAGACTCCTCAGATACCAAGGTAGATTCCTCAGATTCTAAGGTAGACACCTCAGACAATAAAGTAGATGAATCGAATACTAATTTAGATTTCAATAAAAAGCCAATCTCACCTTGAGATCCCTGTGAGCAATATTGATATTGTGCAAATACGAAATCGCCGAGGCAATGCTGCGCACAATCTGAGCTGCTTCTCGCTCATTGAACGCAGAGTCCGCTCGCTCTTGAATCCTGTTGAACAGCTCGCCACCGCTCATGCACTCCATCACTACTAGGAGGCAGCGCTTGCCAGACAGCATGTTTTCGAATACGTCACGAATTTGAACTATCTGAGGGCAGGCGCAGGACCTATAGTGCAAATCCACTTCGCGTCTGGCTTTCGGCGTGTCCTGCAGCACCTGGGGTATTGAGGTAATCGATTTGTTGGGATTAAGTTAAGTTCAATGCAATTTCGAGTGATGAGGCAGCAGAAGTTGCAAAAATCAAAACACTACATTAACAGATATACTTTAATTTGACAATTGATATATCTCTTGAAATTCTAAGAATCCCAATAACAATATCGTAATTATTGTTAATCAAGATACAAGCACAAAATATGAAT
The DNA here is from genome assembly GCA_002269645.1 of Macrostomum lignano. Lineage (NCBI taxonomy): Eukaryota > Metazoa > Platyhelminthes > Macrostomidae > Macrostomum > Macrostomum lignano. Next base: position 10,398 of record NIVC01001239.1, read on the forward strand.
TACAAACAATATGTAGCCTAAATTAATTGGCACCTAGCATGGAAGTTAGACTTTTTGTTTTCCAAAATTTAAGTTGGTGTGTCACAACACATACTCATACTATGACATACAGTTTTGCAACTATAAACTTAAGAACAAAACTACAATAAATTTAAATAAATTTGACACCAAGAACATAATGAAATAGTACTTTGTTGATTTTTTATGAACTAGAAAACTTAAAAAAATAATCTTCAACACAATGACAAAATAGTAAACAAATTTAATTCTTTAAAAGATTTTTTTAACTTTGTAATAATAAAAAATTAAGAATTAAAGTAACAACAATTAAAACTTAAAGTATACCTAGTTTTTATCATAGACATAAAATTATAAATATAATACACTCATAGCCTAGATTCCACATTCCACATCCACCTAGAGAAATGCAGTAGGGGAAGGATATGCACTTTTTGTATATTTTTACTCTTATTATCATCATTAGAGACCTTCAACAAAAGTGTAATAATTTGCTAAAATGTATACAGAAAGCATATTCTAATCTATTGCAACTAAGGTCTAAACTGTGTCAGATATCCCATTTCTTGCACCAGACCATGCCTATATTAACGAGGGCCAATCTATGCCAGACATTGTTCACAATAATAGCCATTGGCTGCAATAGGGTATTTGAATAAAAAGCAAATATAAACTAGAAAGAAAAAATACTTAAACAGTAGTCTAACTCAGCAACAGCAGAAAATAACAATAAGTTCTTTTGATTGAATGCACTTAAACTTCATTGTTAGGCTGCTATGATAAAGAGATGTCTATGGAATAACTGAAATATAAAACTTTTAAAGCAATAGACTATTTTTTAATTGGGCTTTCAGCTTATTGCTAATTGTTCTTTCTTTTTGCTATACTAAAATCTTTGAGGTTTGAGGGTTTGTGTATTGCTTAGAGTTATGATTTATACCCTTTATAAAGGGTATACTTTATAAAGGCTCACCTAAAAAGGCTAGCAGGTAGAGGGGGTGGGGGCTAGCCCCAACCCAACAAAGATGCACAGAGACTGCAAGGGGCGGGCTGATCACTAAAGCTGGTTTGCACAGGCGCAAGCACCCATGCAAACCAATGCCATTCCTGTAAGGATCAAAAAAATTGTATTTACTCAGCTTCTACTAAAGTGATTTGGAAAATTCTTTTTTTCCTGTATACACGCCACCATGATATATACTTAAGTGTAATTTCATTGTTCTTTGTTGCCTCATAAGCCTACAGGAAGCATTTGATTTGGATGCAAGGTTCACATTTTGTGGTACCATTTTTCTACCCCAAAATTTGAAGTCTAAATATAGGCATATTGTATTCACTAATATTATATGAGTTGAAATGAAAGAAAACAACTTAAAGATTTTTATGCAACAAGGAATTAGCGGTATATTTACTTTTAGAGAAAGATGTTTGCTGGCAAACTTTGCACTTTAAATTAGTAGGCTTATGAATTTTTGTGGGTTTATGTGGTTTTATAAAAACTTAAAGGAACTGCTTAGAAATCCTTCATCTTTTTGAATAAAATAAAGAGTAAATCACACAATACTTTCTGTTTTGTAAGTAGTGAAAAAATCTGCCTTCTCTAAGGTCTACAAGTCTTAAAATTAATTGTTCATTAATGAAAAAAGGGAAACAAAAAATTGTGAATCAGTCAACTTAGACTTTTAAAATGCTTTTTTGTAGTTTTTTACTCTTTTATTCAATGATGTAAAACATGAAAACAATATGTTTTATCCAGAACTATTTTTAAACACCTATTTGCCCTTCAAAAAGCTTTTTTAGATATATTACCTTTTATCAAATTTCCGCAAATTATTTTTACTGTTTTATCCTACATTTTTGGATTTTGCCCTAAACTTTACTTTTAATATACTCCCTGGTCCAGTTAGACTTTAAAGCTAGACCTAGCCACCTGTCCTTCAAAGTTTTGAAGGCAATATGTATATTAGGATTTCCTAACATATAAGGGCACTTGCCATTTTTTTAGGTTCTATCAGCATACATCTTAGCAGTCATAACATATTGGAAAATTTTTGGCTTAGATCTATAGCATACCGGCATACATGTTAGTATCAAAAAGAGTGACTTTGCATAAAATGCACTATATATAATATTATCAACATGGTTTTAAAGAATGAGAAATAATAGGCCTAATTTATAAAAAACTATTTTAAACTTTGTGCCTTAAAAACTTTTTTCCCAATGTTTAACAAATAAAAGTATCTAAAGTACTTCTTTTGCAATGTCTCTTCTCAATGCACATTGCAAAAGTGTGTTTTTTAGGTTTGTTACTCTGAACAAATAATAAAAAATGAAAAAGTGTATAAATAATCTTTGTGTCTTGTCTTCTTTGTTCATTGAATTGCTGCTGCTGTTGCTGCTGCTGCTGCTGGCATATACATGCCAAATAAACAGGTTTTAAAGGCCATAGCTGCTCACTAATGGGCAATCAACTTGTCCTAATTACATAAAAACTCTTTAACTAATGAGTTAAATCATTTTGCTATGTTTACCTCACCAGAATGAATATCTGATTGCATAGACCTATTTTGATGCAAAAGACCGTACATGTGCCTCTGAGAAGGCTGATTCTGGATAAAAAAAATCTGAATTTGGGGGGTCAGAGACTGGATTTGGGAAAGTTTATTAACAAAATTGAAAACATTTTTATAGTCCTAGTGTATAAACTTGGTCCTGTGTTAGGTTGATAGAAAGTTTTTGCTGTTTCTAGAAAATTCCAGAAACTTTTTTCCAGAATGTTCTGGAACTTTCTGGAACTTTTTTTCTAGAATTACTGAATAACTTTGTTTGAATTACTTTGTTGAATAACTTTGTTGTTATAATTGTGAAATCTCAATTTGTTGAAATAAAGAAAAAAGGGCAAGAACTTTCTAATCAACCAGATAATTTTTCCTACTGGACCCAGCATACGCTAATATATGAGGGGTGTCCCAAAAGTTGGTGCACTTTTTTCACTATAGCCTTTTCTGATCAATCAGAAATATTAAGTCTGTTGCAATTGAAAAGAGAATTATCTGCCCATTAAATGACTTTCTGTTTAGTTCTGTATTTGCTGGCATTCTTGAGATATGAGCACTTTTCTGCCCTACCCCCTGTGCTACTTTTACAAATTGCCATAGACCAAAGCTTTGTACCTGATGCACAAAACAACAAAACATTCAACAAATCAATAAAACATTGGCAACATCAAAGCTGAGGAAAGAACAGATTTTGCTGATTGACAACATTGACAACATGCATAGCCAATACCAGAAGTGTGCAGCACACCCAGTGGTGACTTTGGAGAAGCCTCAGGACAATGTTGATTAACTTTTAACTGTTCTTTCCTCAGCTTTGATGTTGTCAATGTTTTGTTGATTTGTTGAATGTTTTGTTGTTTCCTGCATCAGGTACAAAGCTTTGGTCTATGGCAATTTGTAAAAGTAGCACAAGGGGTAGGGCAGAAAAGTGCTCATATCTCAAGAATGCTAGCAGATACAGAAATAAACAGAAAGTCATTTAATGGGCAGATAATTATCTTTTTAACTGCAACAGACTTGATATTTCTGATCAGTCAGAAAAGGCTATAGTGAAAAAAGTGCACCAACTTTTGGGACACCCCTTGTACAATCCAAATTTTGGCCTGCCCTAGCTAGGTCTTAAACTTATATGAGGGTTGTTAGGAAAGTCCGCGATCAAACATGCATATCTTTTTTTGAGTCACTACTTTGTCTTGAAACTTTATACCATAGACAAATATCATACCCTGAATGTTTTAAATCAAGAGTGGTCTTGTTTGAGCCAGGAATTTCCTTCTTGCAGTGTTTTTAGTCACACACGGATTCCATCACTATGCTGAATAACGAAGAAGCAAAGCGAAGTGTCATTTGGTTTTTGTGGAAACAAGGAAAGCGACAGGCAGAAATTCTTTGCGAGTTGCAAGCAACGTATGGCGAATGCGCACCATCAAAAACAATGGTCAACAAGTGGGTGCAACATTTTGAAGATGGCTAGGAGACAGTCTATGACCTTCCACGGAGTGGCCGGCCTGCCACCATGGTCAACAGGTCAAACATTGAGCTTGTGCATTGTGCTCTAGATGTTGACTGCCAAGCTACAGTGCGAGAGTTGTCAACCATTACTGGCATCTCATCAATGGCCATTCATTCAATCCTGACGGTTGAGCTCGGTATGTCACACATTGTTGCTCGTTGGGTCCCGAAACTTCTGACTGACCAGCAGCAGCGAGAGCAGGTCCAGGTGTGTCAGCAGCTCCTCCAGTCATATTGCAATGATCCCAACTTTTTGGACCGGATTGTGACTGGGGATGAATCCTGGTTTCATTATAGTGAGCCAGAGTCTAAGATGCAGAGCAGTGTGTGGAAGGCCAGCCATGAGCCCACACCTGTCAAGGCCCTGACTGCACCTTCAGCTGGCAAGCAAATGGCCACCGTCTTCTAGGACAAGGAGGTTATTCTGCTCATCGAATGGCTTCCTCGTGGTGCCACAATAAACAGTGAGTACTATATCCAAGTCTTGCAGAAGTTGCGTGAAGCCATCAAGGCCCAGCGGCGTGGCAAGCTGAGCCGTGGCATCCTGCTTTAGCACAACAATGCCAGGCTGCACACCAGCCAGGCAACAATGGCTGCCATTTCAGACCTTGGCTTCGAAGTGTTGCCACACCCGCCCTACTTGCCAGACCTCGCACCCAGTGACTTCTGGCTGTTTGGAGAGATTAAAAAAACCCTCCGAGGTCGCCAGTATAGCTCCTTATAGACCCTGGCATCGGCCATCAACCAGTGGGTCAGGGGGTCACCTGCCAATTTCTATGCTGCCGGCATTGAGAAGTTGCCTGAGAGGTGGCACAAGTGCATAAGTCTCAAGGGTGCCTACATTGAGAAGCAGGAAGAGTAGCGTTATATTTGTTCAATCCATTAAACTATTAGACACGTTTGATCGCGGATTTTCCGAACAACCCTCGTACTTTACCTATAAAAATCAAAACTCTATGTGTCTATGTGTCTGTCTGTAAACAATTTTGATTGCTATGGACTCCCAAACTGCTCAAACAAATTACACCAAATTTTGCACCCACCCTAAACTCACTATGGAGAATTTCTTACACTAACTTTAAATTTAGTAGAGAGAAAAGAGGAAAGATAAGAAATAAGAGATGAGTGATGAGACAAAAGGAGAGAGAAGTGAGTGAGGAGAGAGAAGGGGAGAAAGAATTGAGAAGACAGGGGAGAGGGGAAAGGGTGAAAAAGGAGAGGAAAGAGGAGAGAGATTACAGAGGAGAAAAAGAGATAAGATAGGAAAAGCAGCGAGATGAGAGAGAAAGAGAGAGAGAGAGAGAGAGAAATGAGAAGAGATAAGAGAGAAAAGAGAAAAGAGAAGAAAGAGAGGAAAGGAAAGACAGGAGAGAAGAAAGAAGAGATGAGAGACAAGAGAGAAGAGAGGGAACAGAAGAGAAAATAGAAGTTTCAAAGGATGCAAGGGACATAGGCAGAGGCAAAGATAGAGTCCAGAGTTTGCCTGATATTCTACGCAGAACCCTAGCCAACAATATCAATATTTGCCTCAAATCCTAATTTTACACAAATGTATTCTATTTTATATTTAACTCTATCCTAACTATTAACAATTTTTTTGTTTGAGTTTGACCTTAGATGTTAGAATACATGCAAAAATAGTTCTGGGGATTAGAATTCTGGTTCTTAGTCATTTTTTCATCTGCCATTTTGTCATCTGGGTGTCATGTCTGGGGTGCTTACCTTGACTATGGTCACTTAATCATCTTAATTAACATGCACTACTTGAAGAGTGCCATTTTGTCATCTACCAGTCATAGCTCGTATTAGTTCCAACTTCAAGTGAATTATTATGGCAATCAAATATATTTATTTGGAATCCTAATGATCCCAGTCATTTTGTTATCTTAATTGATAAAACCTGTCAAGTGATTGGTTCTGCTTACCATAGCTTATGGTTATTAAAAAAATAGTTTACTTTAACTCAAATCACACATAGATTGATTGGTTGATGACCAGGATGGAATTCTTGCTTGGGGGTAGGAAAATGCGCACGCACGTTTTTTGAGCAGTGTGCAAGCTGTAAAATAAGTCATAATGCAGATCATTATAGCGGGCCCATGCGCTAAAAAATGAAATTTCTAGTTTTTAAATTTTTACGCCAACATAAATTAGAAAGTTGTACTTTAAGTGTAAAGTAGCTTGAACACTATAATTTTTAGCTAGGGGTCAGACGATATTGAATTTTCGAGACTTGAGATTGGCCTCTTCGAGATATTCGAGATTTGATTGAGATTTGAGACATATAGTGGAACAGCAAAAAATATTTAATATGTGAAATAAAGTAAATCCTCTAAATCTGCTACTGGCGGTAGGTCTATTAGACAAGCTCCCGGGATCCCAAGAACCGTCTCCAAAGGCACAGAATTCAAAATGTTAAATAAAATTTTGCCAACCCAGTAAAACAAAGTATCTGCTAACCATCATTAGCAAACAAAAATACAACTCATTGAAATAACCGGATTACACATTAAATATTCCCATGTGGATACGAGGTACCTAACTGACGAACTAGCAAGACAAAAGAAACCATCAACGTCACAATATGTTGAGTGTTGATCTTGGACGTCAACTTTAAGTAGCCGATGAATTGCTGGAAAATTAATTGTTTGAAGCAGAAATGCATTACATTACAAATAAATTGAAAATAGTAAATATATTGTTCAAAACAGTGCACATTCTCTAATGCAAGCCATGACCATCAGCATCTGTATGCCAGCTATATATAAACTATACATTCTTTGTAACATGCAAAATTTAAACAAAATATTAACATTGACACCATCAGGCTTTATGATATGATATTGCATGCTTCTTATAGATTGAAATGTTTTTTTGAACATTTAATTTTTATCTCGAATCTGGACATTTTTTTGAGATCGTGAAGTTGAGATCGAGATTTGAGAAAACCCTAAGATCTTGGATCTTGAGATCGAGATCTTGTCTGACCCCTATTTTTAGCAATTTCTTTAAAAATTATAAGAGTTTCACTAAACTTTAAAGTAACTTTTTTTGATAAAAAACTATTATTCTTTGTTTTACTTTTGTTTAAAATTCTCTGGCATAAAAACAACCTTCCAGACTATGAAAAGTAGGAGAACTTAAGTGCGCATACATTACATGGCACATAGCCACGTAGAATGCATGTAAAAGTCAAATCCTATCTATGATTCTGCGGCAAACAGCTTCTTTGCAAGCGAATACAATGGAGTGTGCACACCTTCTTTAAGAGTGCATAAGTAGGCTCCTTTTCAGTGCACAAGTGTGCACGAATTTACCAATTGCGTACAAATGTATAACAACCTAAAGACAAAGTATTCAGCATAACTAAATATTTAGCCACTTTGTCATATTATTTTTCAATCTACTTTGCTTCTGGTCTTTTTGTTATCTAATATGACAAAATGGAATATGACAATCTGACCAGTGACCAGAATTCCCTGGGTTTAAAATCCACGGGTTTCAACAACTTATTAGAAAACAAAAATAGTAAAATAGGCCTATTTATTTTTCAAAATTGGATACAAAAATTAATTTGTTGCTTTCTGTAAATAAGGCAAGAAGCTAAAATTAAAAAATAAGACTTTATTAGGCTAGGTCTATACTATTAAGAGTAAGAGGTTAAAATGTTTATTTACCTTAAGTGCACATTTTTCATTTGTTTTCTTGTTGACACACTCCACAACTTTTCCATTGATACCTAAGCCTAAAACATGATTTGTGAGATTATAATCCTCTGAGATGGAAGTCTTTTTGGGCAATAAAGGACGAGCTACTGCCATTTTACTGAGCTATATGGATTTAGGAAAGGAAAGACTAAATTAAATTAATGTTTTAAACTAAACCAGTCTGTCAGTTAATTGGTAGGGCCTAGGCCTAATAGGCTTTCTAAAGATTCTGTTTCAGATAGGACAGTAGGCCTATAAGCAACAAATCAAAACCTCTGCGGCAACCTCGGCCTCAAGAAAAAACTAACTTGGACTATAGTAGAGTGAATATATCTATTCCTATATCTATATCTATATCTATTCCTATTGTAACCAAATTCTCCTACAACAGAAAAACTTAAAGTAAAGTGCTTCTTAAATGTGCTAAATACGATATTTATATGGTAGATGAATCCAAGATAATTATATTATATGATTGATTGTTTGCCTGATTGCAGTCGATAACGTAATAAATTTAATTAAATTTCTATAAGGTAACTAAATTTTAGTTCAATTGTGTAATGAAACTGATATTTCATTGATTTGCAAAACTAAAAAAATTGCCACTAAGGCCGACCTACTAAAACAAAAATTTCTTTACTTTTAGCGCTACGGTAATGTTTTGCGAAAAGTTTCTGAGGAAAGTTATGTTTTAATACAAAACTCGCATTATTTCAGTTCAGGACTTTTTAAATTTAACTTTTACAATTAACAAGTGAAAACTTTTTAACGCATTGTCATCTCGTCTATCTCTGTTGTATTAACCTATTGCACGGAAGCACGACTATTTCCCCCAGATGAATTGCCCATCCGAGATTTTCCCTCAGGAGATTTGCCCACCGATGTTTCCCCCCCCCCCGAGATTTGGCTGCTGAGAGATTTTTCCCGCAATAATGCTTAATTTTTCCTCAAAGAAGGCGACGGAACGCACGCGGGCGGAACGCCGGGGAAGACTGGCGCAACTCGATCATGCGCTGGTTCGCACTCGCAAGCGCCGCCGCCGCGTCACCAACTGCGACACAATGGCTCTGCTGGCTCTTCGGTCAGACCCACAGATACTAGATCTAGTTCTAGTATCTGTGGCTCTGTGCGAGACTTGCGGCTCCACGACCATGCCTAGCTCTATAACAACCGCCAAAGAAGCGGCCTCGCGCTCTGTCGGAGACCCGCGTCAAGCGTCAATTCGCGGGTGCCTTCGTCGGCGCGCTTGGAGACCAGCGCGAGGCGGAGTATTCCGACATCATATCAGCATCGCCGCTAGAGCCGCTGCGGAGCAGATGGGCCCGCTGATGCGGCCAGCGCAGAAATCGCTGCCTATTTGGCAGAGCGACCCGACCATCAAGCAGACGCGGCTCAACATCGAGCGACTCCGCAGAAACCGGCGGCCCACGGGCGACGCTGAAGACGCCTTTCTCAGATGAGCGGCAGCAAGCCGCTGTCGACGACGCCTTCCGGTCCATCACTGCAGCCGGCCCCGACGTGAAGAGCCGCGGGCAGTGTGAACGGCCGTCCGGACCCTGACGGGGCGCAAAAAGCGCGTGGCGCTGGACCTTGCCGGCGACACCCCGGAGGAGCGCAGGAATGAATTGCGCGACTTCTTTCCCGGCATCGTGAACGCGCCCGCGTTGCCGCTCCTGCCAGTTTTGCGCTCTCTCTTGACACGCCGCTCCCAGCTGAGGAGGACTTCTTCACCAGCCCAGTCACCACTGAGGACGTTGCTGTTCGCTCGGAAAACATCAGGCGGCAAGGCGCTCGGCCGCGACGAAGTTCCGGTCGAAGCGCTGCGGCTCCGCTGTGTGGCCTCCCAGGTCACAGGCGTCATGAACCGCGTGCTCACCGGCGCCCCCGCGCCTACCGAGTGGACCGTCGTGCACATCGTGCCAATCCCGAAGAAGGCAGGGACAACGCGGAAAGAAGACCACCGCGGGATCTCTCTGATGTCCTGCGCCGCGAAGCTCTTCAACAGGCTGCTGCTCGATCGTCTGCAGTCGGTGCTGGACCCGTACCTGCGGTACGAGCAGAACGGATTCCGGCCGGAACGCGGTACAGTGACACAGATCCTCGAACTCCGCCGGGTCATCGAGGAGGCGCGCATCCGCCAGTCTACGCTGATCATTGTCTTCGTTGACTTTCAAAAGGCGTTTGAATCGGTGTTAAGAGCCGCGCTTCCATTTGTCCTTCGAGCCTACCGGGTCCAGCAGCTAATCGACGCTGTCATGGCGCTGTATCACGACACTCGAGCTGCTGTGGTGACGGCGGACGGCCTGTCTGACCTGTTCGATACTTCATCAGGAGTTTTGCAGGGCGACACGCTAGCGCCGTTCCTCTTCGTGCTTCTGCTGGACTGGGTGCTTCGGACCGCACTCCCCTCGGCTGACGAAGGCTTCCTGCTGCGCAGACGTATCGGTCGCCTGAGCGTGCTTGGCTACGCTGACGACCTCGCCCTCCTGTCCTCGTCCATTTAAGGCGCCCAGCACCAGATCGACAGGCTGGTCGAGGTGGCATCGAGAATCGGTCTGGTTGACAACACTCTGAAGACCGAGGTGCTGACAGGGACGACATCACAGCGGACCTGACGTGCCGCGGCGCAGACGGGCAGACGACCAGGCTCGCACGCTGCCAGCGGTTCACCTACCTCGGCGGTCTGGTGCCTCACGTGGAGAAAGACCTCCGGCGGCGCAGAGGACTTGCCTGGGCGGTCTTCCGTTCGATCCGGGTTGTCGTCCAGTCCGAAGCGCTGCCCGACCGCCAGAGGGCTTGCGGCTGTGGCAGGCGGTGGTCGAAACCGTCCTGCTCTACAACGCCGAAACGTGGACGCTGACGGCTACGCTAGAGCGGCAGCTGGACTCGGCGCACTCAGGGCTGCTCTGTGCGGCCTTTCGAGCTGATGAGACCGTCGGGACCGAGGCCCTGCGCTGCGCCTTGGTCGTATTAAGCTGCAGCGCCCATCCATCAGCATGCGCCGGCGGCGACTTCAACTGGCGGGTCACGTAATCCGGGCCGAGGGCTTCTGCCCCCAACCTGTTCAGGACGTTCTGCTGCTCACCTTGCAGGGCCCGTTCAGGCGGGGGATCAGGCCCAAACCCGTCGCGATACGTGGACTGCCTCCTACGCGACGCAGGGGCGCCCGACACTGCCAACGGGGCGGACTTCGTTCGCTCTCAGGCTCTGCGGCGCGCCATCTGACACACCCTGCTCTAACTGTGACCTTGTCACATTGCATGTGGGGCTGCGTAATTTGTTTTTGTTTTTTCTTGCGGCGTCCCCTGCATTGCCCCCCCACCAATGCTTTGTACTCTAAGTCTTAAGAAAGAGATTTAGGGGACAAAGCAACATTACAGATGCATGAATTAATCTTTCACAGATGCACCTCTGTATGTGATTGTACATCTGTTATACATGTACCCCAATCCTAATGTATGTGTATTGAGCAATATGTGTACATGTACCCGGTTCCCCAGCTAACCCTAAAAAGAAATGAAAACCTACAAAAATATGCTTTTTATATTCAGCAGTTATCATCGAAACGTTTTGATCGGGTAAATCTCTTTTATTAAGACTTACGGATGTATTGTACTAAGCAAATGGGGGGCAAGAGAAAATCTAGCTCTGTCGCGTGGAAAAATGCGCTGCAGTAAAAAAGCATTGCCTGGAAAACCTTATTTCGCGCCGACAAATCTCGGCAGGAAAAGCTTGGCTTCTTGGACAATAAAAAATGATGACTTCATCGCATGTATATGTATCCCTGAACGTCGATGTGATGCAAAAGTAAATAAATGTAAAAAAGAAATGTAGAGGCCAACTTTTGAAGATGAAAGTCTCTAGTAAAACATTTACTTGACGGCTTTTGTATTTTAAATGTTTATTACTGTAAAACGCCTTGACCTTCTATTGATACCAAATGAGAATCTTTCACGGGGATGGGATAGTTTATTGTAGATAATGTTTCTGTATAATCAGTTACTGCAAGTTTATCTGATATTGCCCGAATCGGTCTACAAAAAGGTCTTATCTGCATGGGCATTAATTTCAGAACTATAAAAGCGACTTCAACTATACGAAAGAAAAAATGAGTAATGAATGGGTAAACCGTAGGAAGCTTCCGCTACGAAAGTAACAAAGGAAAAACAAGATGGAGTTCCAACAATTCGCCACTCCGTAAGCATGGCCTAGTTGCGCTGGCTCTCGCGGCCGGCCCACAGCTGACCTTTGATCAGCTCGTCGCAGTCGATGCCGATCATGGCTTCGCCCAGGTCTTCGCTAACTCGCGCCAGAAACTCCGGATCTCTGTAGTGCGTCACCGCCTGCACCATAGCCTCGGCGCGCTTCTGCGGATTGGCGCTCTTGAAGATGCCAGAGCCGACGAACACACCGTCCACGCCGAGTTGCATCAGCATCGACACGTCGGCCGGGGTGGCCAGACCGCCGGCGGCGAAATTCACTACGGGCAGGCGGCCCTGACGCTTCACTTCTTTGAGTAGGCCGTGAGGCACCTTGAGGGGTTGAAATAGTAGTGCAATATAGGTTTATGAGATTTATGAAATACATATTGCGCTACTAGAAATCATATAGATATTGTTCAAAAGCTTCTTTAGATATTCTTCAGAGATTGCCTAGGGATTAATCAGAGACTTATCCCAAAGAGTTCCCAAGGGATTGCGCAGAGATTACTCCAGCATCAATCTTTGCCCCTTGTTGCATAGAGTTAGTTCGCCTCCAGTCACAAGAACCAAATTCCGCGCACCTGCAGCTGCTTAGCATATGAGTACAGTTCGTCGTCGTCCATCACTTTAGCCGCGCGCATCTCCCGATTCAACGCCCTAGCGTGACGCACCGCCTCGATGACGTTGCCGGTACCGGCCTCGCCTTTGGTGCGCATCATGGCTGCGCCCTCCGCGATGCGACGCAGCGCTTCGCCGAGATTCCGACAGCCGCAGACGAACGGGATCTTGAAACTGTGCTTGTCAATGTGGTTCTCTGGATCGGCTGGTGTTAGAACTGTAGAGATTGATCACATTTTTTCAACAGTTAAAAGTGGATTCGATTACTGGTGGATTTGGATAATGGTGATCGAAATATGGCGGGAGGCTTTACGTAAGATTTACGCTGATGAAGGTCAAACATCAAGGAGCAGAGCGTGTACATGCACACGCTCCGTGTCGGCCCGATGAATTTATATTTTTGCTTCTTTGCCTAACGCCTATTTGCTACAGGGATGTACAGGATAAGGTCATATGACGCAACTCACCCTCCGACTCGTCGATCATGTCAACTCCGATAGCTTGCAGAATCTGCGCCTCAGCAAAGTGGCCAATTCTGGCTTTGGCCATCACCGGAATTGTGACGGCGCTCATGATCTCTTTGATCAGCTTTGGATCCGTCATTCGAGCGACGCCGCCCTGCTTGCGAATGTCAGCCGGCACTCGCTCCAGAGCCATCACTGCGCACGCCTGCAACGTAACGGTGGATAGAAATTAGTCGACCATAGATTTGCTAAAACCATATGAAATCTTTTATAAATACTGCACTACCATCTTACCCCCGCTTCCTCGGCAATCTTTGCCTGCTCCGCATTTACAACATCCATGACGAGTCCTCCTTTGGTCATCTTGGCTAGGCCAGTCTTTACCGTGTAGGTGCCAATCACTGAATCGCCGTTGCTGGTCATTGTTCCGGGAATAAGGTGAAGCTGATGATAAAGGTGAAGTCTAAACTAACGACACGAAACGAATATCGAATGCAGTAGCAGCGACTCTCGCCTAGCGCATGTGCCGCCTCTTTAAATACTAGCCGTGCATCAGCGCAAAAGTTTTAGCAGCGTTTCTGGCCTGTCTCGCAGCTCATTGGGTCTGCAAATGTCAAGGGGCTGAGCAAACTTTCGCACTGTACAAACAGGGCTGCCCTCTCCCCCACCGAGAGAAAACGTGGGAAACTCTGCAACTAAATGCAGCCTTTCTCTACACCTGGCCACTGTGCTGGGTGAGAGTGCTAACGAACTAGCGAGCAAATAATAGAAAAAACTGAGGGAGCTGAGGTTGTCTGTAATATGCGTTCCTGTGCGCAGAGGCAGAGAATTTCACCGGGAGTGAACAGTTAATAGCCTTCTGTACCGAGCGGTGCACAACACGCAGACAAATCGCCCAGTCCCAGCTGAGAGGACAGGAAAGTTAGCCAGCCACAGGTCCCAAGAATTCCGACGGAGGACCGCGTGTTGACTTAACCTGCCAATCTCACAAAGTCTGCTTCTTAAATTTTAATCGTGAGAAAGTGAGAGAAACTTTTCCATCCGACAGAACCCGAAGAGCAAACATCTGAGCAGAGTTTTCGGAGAACGCGGAGCCATGCCTCAACTAAAGATCGGATTGCTAGCAATTCAAGGTGCATTCATTGAGCACAGGAATCTGCTGGAGTCGGCTGTTGAACAGCTTCAGCAAGAGCAACGGCAGAAGCAGCAGAACTCGAAGGATTGCTACTCAGTTGAAGCAATCGAAGTCCGCAGGGGCGACCAGCTCACTGAGGACCTTGACGCGCTCATCATCCCGGGCGGAGAGAGCACCACAGTGGCAAAGTTTATGCAACAAAATGGACTGCTTGATGCATACAAAGTCTGGTTCAGCGGCAAGTGTACTTTAAATGCTATGGGCAAGGTTGCAAATAATTTTAGTAGCGCAAAAATATAGGAATTTACCTAGCTTAGCTCTAGAGTTGGGCGCTGTACTATTATTACTCTCAGTCACGTCTTTAGGCTTTGACGAGTCTCAGGTACAGATTTCAGAAACATTTCTTAGCATAGACATGTCCATAATTTCCACTGTTTTGAAACAGCAGAAAAAATTTCCACTTTATACGTAGAAAAGAACTCAGATCAGTTTTTTAAAAGAGTAACAAGCTACATGTAAGCTTCACTGACATCCATGTATGCTACCTGCACTGAACTGCAGAGACCAACCCCAGAGCGGTTGTCTGGGGCATCTGTGCCGGCCTCATTGCTCTGTCAGATCGAGTGGTCGATATGAAAACTGGCGGTCAGACTTTGGTAAGAGTAATTTTGGTTCGAATTCTTTGACGACAAAGGCTTTCTCAATCCTTGCTCAAGGGGTCAGCGAAAGGTGGACGGTCATTTCATCGAAAACCTTTTCGTCAGTTATTCGTCATTTCGGAAAGTAACTGTGTGCATGCTTTGAAAGTTGGATTTTAATAAATATTTTTAAATCATAAATTTGATGAATGATGCCTTGTTAAAACAGGTCAGTATCGGAAAGTAACTGTACGAGTACCTGTTGTTTTAAAGTGAAGTGTTTCTAAGAAAAATCACGTATATTCAAATACCTGGGGGAATCCAAGGACTGTACTTACGATGAGCACTGGATCTGCCTCCTATAAAAAGCAATAACAAGTTTGTGCTAAAGAAATGAAAATCTCCTATCCGTAATTTTTTTCGGAAAACCTGCCTCCTAAAATTTTCCAAGAAACGAGGTTAACCGTCCAACTTGAGTAGTCTTTGGGGGAACCGTGTTGCATTATTTTGATCATCTGATTGCAAAAAATATTCATTACAACTTACTTAATTATGCTTTTTCCTCTTAATTTTTTACACTAGTATCAGTCTAAAGTATTTACTTCAATTTAACTTTGAAATTACGCTCATGACTACTTTTTACCATTTGACGAAATTTTCCACATTGGTTTTCTCATTATTATTAATTTAATCTAAACCCATGTGGAGACACGTTGCAGGAATAAAAGTCTCTCGGAAACTTCTGTTCAAGTATATGTAAAATAGCTACACTGTGTAGATTTGAAAGTCAATCTAGTTTTATAAAACATCAAAGAGATCTGCCGACCCGATTATAGAACTGTTCAACTGGGGCTGACACTAAAACCTTATCAACTAAGTAAGAATGTAATTAAGAATGCACAGGTGCCTCGCGCTGGTGCTACCTGACGAAACGGCTAACCAAAAACGTGTTTATCCAACTAACTAAAGAATTGCATTAATTATCGCATTACAATTTGGATACAAGCGCGTTGGGGCAAGAAAGCTTAAATTAGGCATAGCCAACTACCTAGGGGTGCAAATACAATCTGCTATCAGTTTATTCGTAGTTATTTTTTTCCAATTAAAATGCAACACTCAATGCTGAACTCTCGCTTACAGATCCAAGGACTGGCAGTCACAACCGACCGAAATTTTTATGGAAGGCAAAGAGAAAGTTTTGAGTGTCAAATCGAACTCAAACCTGTTGAGGACATTTCCGATTGTAATGGTGAGAGTATGGAGCGGTTTCAAATAGCAAATTAGATCAATTCTTTATCTGGCGCCTCAATTCCTCATCTGGCGCGTCACTTCCTCATCTGGCGCGTCACTTCCTCATCTGGCGCGCTAATTCTTAATCTGGCACCTCAATTCCTCATCTGGCGCGTCACTTCCTCATCTGGCGCGCTAATTCTTAATCTGGCGCCTCAATTCCTCATCTTGCGCCTCAATTCCTCATCTGGCGCGTCACTTCCTCATCTGGCGCGCTAATTCTTAATCTGGCGCCTCAATTCCTCATCTGGCGCGTCACTTCCTCATCTGGCGCGCTAATTCTTAATCTGGCGCCTCAATTCCTCATCTTGCGCCTCACTTCCTTATCTGGCGCCTCACTTCTTCATCTGGCGCCTTAATTACTCATCTGGCGCCTCAATTCCTCATGTGGCGCCTCAGTTGCTCATGTGGCGCCTCACTTTCTCATCTGGCGCCTCACTTCTTCACATGGGGCCTCACTTTCTCATCTGGCGCCCTAATTCTTCATCTGGCGCCTTAATTACTCATCTGGCGCCTCAATTCCTCATGTGGCGCCTCAGTTGCTTATGTGGCGTCTCACTTTCTCATCTGGCGCCTCACTTCTTCACATGGGGCCTCACTTTCTCATCTGGCGCCCTAATTCTTCATCTGGCGCCTTAATTACTCCTCTGGCGCCTCACTTCTTCGTCTGGCGCCTTATGGCACCTCAGTTCCTTATCTGGCGCCTCACTCCTTAATTCGTAATCTAAATATGGGACATACGCTCGTATATAATGTCATCACAATAAACATCAGTTAACTTAAGCGAATATGCTTCTAAATTTAAATCAATATCCAATTAACCGATTCTGCAGAATCTTTTCCTGGAGTGTTCATTCGAGCGCCAAAAATACTCAGCGTTGAAAAGCCAGAGTCCGTTCGCGTACTCGCCACGGTCAACTCCTATCCCGTTGCGGTGGCCCAGGATCGAATCCTTGCCTGCAGCTTTCACCCGGAGCTCACGGAGGACCCACGGCTGCACCTGGTGCTGCTGAAGATAGTTCTGAGGAGCAAGGGCGAGCTTTAGCTTGACTCACATTTTTGTCTTGCAATGGGAACTGTTTTTGTTAGTTACATTGCAAGCCTGCATCGGGACGTTGGATTTTGCACTTTTATGATAGCTAAAATATTCTCAAATAAAGTTATCAAAATCCGCATTTTTTAGACTTGTTTTTTTATTTAAAGTTATCGAATCAGATTTTCCGGTATGTCTTAGTGTCTGTCTTAGTGTCTTAGTGTCTGTCTGTCTGTCTGTCTGTCTGTCTGTCTGTCTGTCTGTCTGTCTGTCTGTCTGTCTGTCTGTCTCTCTGTGTTGTCTATTCTCGTCTATTCTATTGCCAATATCTATTCTCACTTTACAAAATGACAGTCATTGCAAACAGAAATATCTTTACCATATTAGGACGATACACCATCTGAATTTTTTCGCGTTCCAATTCATCCGAATCCCATATCTGGGTTACTCCAACGTCTGTCTAGAGGTGAAGCAGGTGCATGATGCCCAATGTGCCATGTTGGTCGTGATTAACATCTGTCTCAGCAGCAACTCTTCATGGTAGATTGAATCGTGCAGCATTTGATGCAAACAATGGAACGAAAATTGCATTCAATCAAAGCTTCCAGCCGGTTGAATGACCCCAGTGAATGGTGCTCAAGAATCTCATTAATTTTTGCCTCTTTTGCTGCTCATATAAAAAGAGCATTTTTGAGGGAATGAGATGAATGAGAAGATTTTTGGCTTCGATCTCAGTAAGAATCATGGCGGACTATTGGACTTTGGCTAGCAACAGGAGTTCGTTGGGAACGGTGTCTCCGACGTCTTTTCCTACAGCCGACTGGGACACCCACGGCAGAGTGGTGCCGCTAACTGTGCTGCTCGTTCTGCTCATCTTCATCATAGTGTTTGGCAACAGTCTGGTCGTTCTAGCCGTGTTCTACGAAAGGCGCCTAAGGCTGCCCAGTAACTACTACGTGGTGAGCCTTGCAGTGGCGGACCTGGCCATTGGAATCGCGGTTGTGCCAATATCGGCCGTGTACGAAATCGCAACCCGTTGGCTCCTGGGACAGGCCCTCTGCAGGATGTGGATTAGCGCCGATATCACCTGTTGTACAGCGTCAATTATCAATCTGTGCGCCATCAGTTTTGATAGGTACCGAGCACTGTCGCAGCCCATGCTCTATCCGCAGTACTCGACTGCTAAGCGGTCCTGCATCACCATCACGGGAATCTGGGCTGCCTCTCTGGCCATCAGCACTCCCACACTGTTTGGAGTTGGCATTGAGAAGCGCCAATCTAATCAGTGCCTACTGGCTAAACGATCCCCGTTTGTAGTGTTCTCAGCCTGCGGCAGTTTCTTCATACCGCTCTGCATCATGCTAGTATTATATCGGCTGATTTTTAAAATAGCCAACAAACAGAGAAGAAAGATACAGCGCGGTCAGTCGGTTGGTTTCAGCCACTTGAACAACGATATGTACGCCGATAGCGGGTCTGAGATGTCGCTAAATCACAGTCCCTGTTTGCAATCAGCATCTGGTAGGCCGCTTTTGTTGAAGCAACAACAACAGCAGCAGCAGCAACAACAACAGCATCCAAATCGGCCTCACAATTTGCCCGCGTTAATCCTTCAGCGAGACTCCTGCGCCAGTTTCACAGGCATCGGAGTGCCGGCTTTTAAGAGTTCGCCTAAGGGGTCTGTGTCTTCAGGTGAGCTCATGTTGACTATCGATTTTTAACAGGACTGGCAGTTATCAAAACCCAAGTTCCAATCCGCTTTAATTTGGGCGTCATTTAGAGTGTTTTCTTATATAAATTATTTTCGGATGACAAGACATTTCTGGCTTAGGAAATAGAGATTTCAATGTCGGAGCCAACGATCAAGTCTCTGATTTGAACTCAGAGAGTTCAAAAGCGGTCTCATCAGCAAGTTCACACTATTTGAGAGTGCTACTAAGAGAAATGGTTGTCTATGCTTCAAACTATGCTGCAACAATGCATTTAACTCAAAATTAATCCGATCCACCCGCCGCAGGAGACAGCATAGCGATTGCGTCGTCGTCGCACGCAGCCGCCCTCGCCCAGCAGCGACGCCAGAGCGGCAGGCGGCCCAAGCTGCTGGCCAAGAATCCGGTTGCTCAACGCCTCAGACGTCTCGGCTCGCACACGAAAGCCGCTAAAACTCTCGGCATTGTTGTTGGCGCTTTCGTCTTTTGCTGGGGTCCGTTCTTCTTCACTTACCTGCTGCACGGCGTCTGTTACTCCTGTCGAGTGCCGGACACCTTGGTGAAGTACTTCGTGTGGCTGGGCTACTGCAACAGCTTCCTGAATCCGATCATCTATCCGTGCTTAAACAAAGACTTTCGACGAGCATTTCGGAAGTTGTTAACGAGGCATTATTGCAAAAGGAAGTCGTTGGATTATTGGAATAGCAGACGGCAGTCGGTTACTCAGCTTATTAAGGCGTCGAGGCACCTGCGAGTAAGCATTCAGGTGAGGATTGCAAAATAACTTCAATAAGTTTGTTAAAACTACTTCCAATAGTTTGTAGCGCACTATACTGCTTTCTAGTTTGTATGATTGTGATGAACGGACAATGTGGCTCTTACATTACACGTCCAATGTTTACTAGATGTTTTATGACTTCAACTGCTAATCCCCGAACTTCAGGACACTAACTACACCGGTTCATCGGGCACTCCGCCGGAATCGCCCTACAGTTCCAGCCGTTCGCCTAGCTTCTTTTCCAGTCGCTCCGGCTCGTTTCTGTCCCCAATGGACGCCCTAAAACGGTCGCGAGCCGACAGTCGCCAGTCGTCAGAGGACGACGGCGCGTCGGCTTACCAAGAGCTGCTGCCGGGCGGTCACTCTGCTTCCTGGCGACGCCGGCTGAGTAGTCGACGATCGAGCAGTCGGCGATTCTCGTTTCTGTCGTCGTCAAGTGGGTACACCTGTAATCGCACCGATCAGCGACTGTCGTGCGCGTCCACGGATACCAGGTGGATACTTTGTGGATATACAAGACTAATATTCACATTTTATCGGATTTTTGTCCCGTTCATTGTATAGACACAGTTTTAATCAGACAACTATCGGGCTACGTACACAGTTCACTGAGGTACTGTACCCTATGACCCATAATTAGACTTTCCAATCAGCTACCCTCTAAACAAAAGTTCAACAGAAAACTTTAAACACAAAGTCCCTTTCAACTCCGATTATCTTCTCAGATCCACCGATATGACCGATAAAGTTGACGGTGGACAGGGCGGATCGAATCTTACATCGGCAGCAGCGGCGGCTGCAGCTGCAGCAGCTTCAACTCTCGGCGGCGGTGGCGGTGGCGGAGGCAGCGGCGGCGGAGGCTGCAGCATCGACAGCAAAGATCCGGGCTTGAGCTCCGGTGTGTACTTCCATCATCATCACCAGCCCTTGCATCGCAGGCAGAGCAGTTTGAAGATAATACAGAAGCAGCAGAAGCACCAGCAACAGCAGCAGCAGCAGTACCATCCATCTCAGGCTTCGGCTAGTTCAACCGCCTATCAGCACCATCATCAGCAGCAACATCAGCGTCACCATCAGGAAGATCCAGACGCAATCATCTGCGAAGACGACGATCAAGAAAGCCAGCAGCTGCAACAGCCGGACCAGCCTGTTAAGAAGAGAAAATCTCGAACCAACAGTCTACCGGCAATATTCGAGAAAATCGAAGTAAAGCTCTGGCAACGACGTCGGACTAGAAAGTCAAAAAAGATCCGCGACTGGCTCGCCTCAGACCAGTCGTCTACTGGAGTCAAGGACACCACGTCCTCGGTCACTGACATCAGCGACTCGGACGCTTTCGACGATTCCGGGCCGCACGTCGGTTCGCGCATGAAAGAATCGGCGCTGTTCCACCACCCCATCAGACAGGCCAGCCATCCGGCCTGCGGCATGACCCGCCGGAACACGGTCAGCGGAAATCGCCCAGAGCCACACCGACGACCGAGCCTGCTGGTCAACGACACGCTGATTGACTTCAACAACAGCCAGGACCATCGGCTCAGCATCTACACCATTGAAGAGAGTCCGCGCCGGGAGAGCGGCTCCTCCTGCAGCGGCTTCAGCTTCTCGCGCACCAGCGGCTTCCGTCTGGACAAAGCCGCAGCTTCATCTAGCGGTGGCGGCGGCGGTGGCGGCGGAAGCAGCACAGGGGGCGGCTTTGACCGTGAGGGCAGCGAAGTGTCGCAGGGCTCGCAGGGCGACGTCAGCGGCCAGACGAGTCCCAGATGCGGCCGGACGGCAAAGCGCGAATCGCTAACTGTCGAGTCCGTGTGGAGCCGAGTCAACAAGCAGCGACCAAGCGCCGATTCCAGCAACTCGTCGGCTAACGGTCACGAGAGGACGCCGAGCCCGTCGCAAAGTGTCATCAGTCAGAGCAGCGGCTTTGGTCTAGAGCATCTGTACAGCGGCTCCAGTCCAGGTGGCGGCACAGGTGGAGGCAGTGGCGGCGGCGGAGCCAGCGGCGTCGGGTTCAACATCAGCCCGCCAGCGAGCAGCAAGACCAGCGCTGTGGTTGAATACGCGGACGGAGCAACGCAGACGGACGATCTGATTGAATGTCAGGCGAATCAGGACAGCGCCACGGAGCCCATTGCCAATCCCGTGTGCTACTTTGTTTACGAAGAGTCGTTCGTGTGAGACTGGGAGACCTGTTTAAAAGGAGGCAAGTTCATACATCAAGAAAGTCAACCCACCCGTTCTTAAGTCAATCTTCCTTTTCTGAAGTCAATCCAAAAGTCAACCCACCCGTTCTTAAGTCAATCTTCCTTTTCTGAAGTCAATCCACCTGTTCTGAAGTCAATCAACCTGTTCTGAAGTCAATTAACCTGTTAAAAAGTCAATTAACGTGTTATAAAGTAAAATTACCTGTTCTGAAGTCAATTAACCTGTTCTGAAGTCAATTAACCTGTTTTGAAGTCAATCCACCTGTTCTAAGTCAACCCACCTGTTCTGTAAAAACACATGCAAGTTCCAGTAAGTTTTTTTCTAACTAAGTGTACATTAAATAAAGTTCGTAATAGCTACTAAAAAGTTTGCTTATATTCTGTATATAAAACGTAACTAAAAATCCATATACTAAAAATTAATCACTTAAAATTTACTTACCTTGTTACCCTTAGACTGTTATCATATATATTTATTCAAGAAGTATTGCACCTCATATTCCATTTTCGTATCGTTATTTGAATGAACTTTATGATAAAAATGCGAATACACTACTTAGAGTAAAATTGATTTCTAGAACCAAACGTTCTATTACGTTTTATTCCATGGTCTTGCTTACCTTTCGTTGACTGACTAGCTGTAGGTCAAATATTGAATTATTGACAGCATCTATACATGCGAATACTAACGACCCTTCCGTTCGTTCCTCTGCTTCGTCCAGCTATTTTTATCGTCGATAATTTTTTTAGCAATCAGAATTTGAGTTACAGATGGAGGGGGCTGTTATTAACTTAGAACTTTTTGAGAAAATGTGGGAAGACACCGGCACGCAAGTATGAGTATGCATTTTGGAACACCAAGATTGTGTCTGTAACACCAAAGAAAATGTTTTTTTCTTAGAATTCCTGTCTGTAAAACCCATGTGATAGTGTCTGTGTCACCAATATGATAGTGTCTGTGTCACCAATATGATCGTGTTTGTAAAACCAATATGATCGTGTCTGTAACACCAATATGATCGTGTTTGTAAAACCAATATGATCGTGTCTGTAACACCAGTATGATCATGTCTGTAACACAAATATGATCGTGTCTGTAACACCAATGTGATTATGTCTGTAACACCAATATGATCGTGTCTGTATCACCAAGATGATCGTGTCTGTAACACCAATATGATAGTGTCTGTAACACCAATATGATCGTGTCTGTAACACCAATGTGATAGTGTCTGTATCACCAATATTATCGTGTCTGTAACACCAATATGATCGTGTCTGTAACACCAATACGCTCGTATGATCATGTCTGTAACAATAATGTGATCGTGTCTGTAACACCAATGTGATTATGTCTGTAACACCAATATGATCGTGTTTGTAAAACCAATATTATCGTGTCTGTAACACCAGTATGATCATGTCTGTAACACCAATATGATCGTGTCTGTAACACCAATGTGATTATGTCTGTAACACCAATATGATCGTGTCTGTATCACCAATATGATCGTGTCTGTAACACCAATATGATCGTGTCTGTAACACCAATATGATCGTGTCTGTAACATCCATTGTGATCGTGTCTGTAACACCAATATGATCGTGTCTGTAACACCAATATGATCGTGTTTGTAAAACCAATATTATCGTGTCTGTAACACCAGTATGATCATGTCTGTAACACCAATATGATCGTGTCTGTAACACCAATGTGATTAT
Source organism: Macrostomum lignano (assembly GCA_002269645.1). Taxonomy (NCBI): domain Eukaryota; kingdom Metazoa; phylum Platyhelminthes; family Macrostomidae; genus Macrostomum; species Macrostomum lignano. The sequence continues at coordinate 33,983 of NIVC01001239.1, forward strand.
GTCTGTAACACCAATATGATCGTGTCTGTATCACCAAGATGATCGTGTCTGTAACACCAATATGATAGTGTCTGTAACACCAATATGATCGTGTCTGTAACACCAATATGATCATGTCTGTATCACCAATATGATCGTGTCTGTAACACCAATATGATCGTGTCTGTAACATCCATTGTGATCGTATCTGTAACACCAATATGATCGTGTCTGTATCACCAATATGATCGTGTCTGTAACACCAATATGATCGTGTCTGTAACACCAATATGATCGTGTCTGTAACATCCATTGTGATCGTGTCTGTAACACCAATATGATCGTGTCTGTAACACCAATATGATCGTGTCTGTATCACCAATATGATAGTGTCTGTAACACCAATATGATCGTGTCTGTAACAGCAATATGATCGTGTCTGTATCACCAATATGATCGTGTCTGTATCACCAATATGATCGTGTCTGTAACACCAATGTGATCATGTCTGTAACACAAATGTGATCGTGTCTGTAAGATCACTATGATCGTGTCTGTAGCACCAATATGATCGTGTCTGTAACACAAATGTGATCGTGTCTGTAACATCCATTGTAATCGTGCCTGTAACACTAATAATTGTGTCTGTAACACCAAAATTGAGTCTATACTACTAAGATTGTGCTTTTAACGTCAAACTAAAGTGACGTACATTTCAAAGCTGAAAATCATGTGACAGACAGACTCAGGCTGTTGTATCGCTGATGGCTCGGGCCAATACACTACATTAGTGACCCTTGTTCAGTGTGTGATATAGTTTGTTTATAAATTCATACACAAAAAGTCTCTAGTTGTCATTCATGAATAAGTTTCTCCCATGGTAAAGATAATGAGACATGATACGACATTAAAGCTAGACCCAGCCCTATGGAGCCGCTATCCAACAGAATCAACAACTGTCCCATTTGAGCCTGAGAGCCAATCAAGGAACCGGGTACAGAGCCCACAGCCCACAGAAGCCACTAGCATGCGTCTCACTCAAGCAACTCAACAATTTCTCATATAAAAAAGCAACAAATAGCGTGCTAGCTTATAGCTTACCAAGGCATTGCCAGTTTCCCTGTCGCAGGATTGTTAATAATTCAATTCTAAAAAAGCTTTCTAGTTGGCAGATAGACCGACAGACGGTGAGAGAGGGACAACAAGTAATCTACCGCTTTAGAAGTGTCTGCTAGAGCGCCACCATAATTGTTCTTTTAACGAGGACTGCTTTACGTCGCCCTGCTAACAGAATGCTCCAGCGGTACAGATGCTTTCTGTTACTTAGAGTCTGCTTTTGCCTGATCATAGCATTGAAGACGTCATCAACCGCCAATGGATTGTCGTTCGATCAGCAGCCGTCGACGCAGCGCATGAACATCACCGGTGACCTGCTGCTGGGCGGTCTCTTCCCCATTCACGAGTCGGGGCCGGCTGAAGGGCCTCGGTGCGGGAAGATCAGCGAGAATCGGGGCATTCAACGGCTGGAAGCCATGGTGTACGCTCTCCGGCTGGTCAATGAGAGGCGTAGCAAGTTGGGAATGCCGTTGCTGGGAGCTAAACTACTGGACACCTGCACTAGGGATACTTACGCACTGGAGCAGAGCATGGACTTCGTTACCGACCACCTCAGCTCCTTGGACGCCTCCTACGAGCATCATTGCCCGCAGTCTGCTTCCAGACTAAAGACCAGGCAGCCCGTTGCTGGTGTCATTGGAGCTGCTGACTCCTCAGTCAGCATCATGATTGCCAACATCCTGCGGCTGTTCAAGGTAAGCGACTCTATCTGTCTATCTATCTATCTATCTATCTATCTATCTATCTATCTATCTATCTATCTATCTATCTATCTATCTATCTATCTATCTATCTATCTATCTATCTATCTATCTATCTTTTTTACAAAAAGTACAAAAGTACTTTTTATTCGCAAAAATGAACAAAAGGCTAATGATTGACAAAATGCATAACCAAGCAACATGAAGAACAGCTAAGTGCAGCTGATGGACAGTTCATTGATCTGTTGTGCACAGAAATGGGCGTATTCCAAACCCTTCCTTACCTATTTTATTTCATATCACTTTCTCTCCAAAGTCGTTCAAAAAACTGTACCCTACAGATGCATTTTAGTGACTCTCAAATTCATCTGCTGAGCAGTGAGAACAGGTGCAGCTCAAAACTGACCCCGCCCTAAAGCAATGCGACTGAGCAGCGGTCTGGGTATAGCGGCTTTTGAACGCACGCAATGACTGCTGATGAGCCACTGATAAGGACAAGCTGGTTGAGCTGCCTGGCAATGACTAGCCATTTTCTGCCTCACTCTCTCCCTCACTCTCTCCCTCACTCTCTCCCTCACTCTCTCCCTCACTCTCTCCCTCACTCTCTTCCTCACTTTCTCCCTCACTCTCTCCCTCACTCTCTCCCTCACTCTCTCCCTCACTCTCTCCCTCACTCTCTCCCTCACTCTCTCCCTCACTCTCTCCTTCACTCTCTCCCTCACTCTCTCCCTCACTCTCTCCTTCACTCTCTCCCTCACTCTCTCCCTCACTCTCTCCCTCACTCTCACCCTCACTCTCTCCCTCACTCTCTCCCTCACTCTCTCCCTCACTCTCTCCCTCACTTTCTCCCTCACTCTCTCCCTCACTCTCTCCCTCACTCTCTCCCTCACTCTCTCCTTCACTCTCTCCCTCACTCTATCCCTCACTCTCTCCCTCACTCTCTCCCTCACTCTCTCCTTCACTCTCTCCCTCACTCTCTCCCTCACTCTCTCCTTCACTCTCTCCCTCACTCTCTCCCTCACTCTCTCCCTCACTTTCTCCCTCACTCTCTCCCTCACTCTCTCCCTCACTCTCTCTCTTACTCTCTCCCTCACTCTCTCCCTCACTCTCTCCCTCACTCTCTCCCTCACTCTCTCCCTCACTTTCTCCCTCACTCTCTCCCTCACTCTCTCTCTTACTCTCTCCCTCACTCTCTCCCTCACTCTCTCCCTCACTCTCTCCCTCACTCTCTCCCTCATTCTCTCCCTCACTCTCTCCCTCACTCTCTCCTTCACTCTCTCCCTCACTCTCTCCCTCACTCTCTCCTTCACTCTCTCCCTCACTCTCTCCCTCACTCTCTCCCTCACTCTCTCCCTCACTCTCTCCCTCACTCTCTCCCTCACTCTCTCCCTCACTCTCTCCCTCACTTTCTCCCTCACTCTCTCCCTCACTCTCTCCCTCACTCTCTCCCTCACTCTCTCCCTCACTCTCTCCCTCACTTTCTCCCTCACTCTCTCCCTCACTCTCTCCCTCACTCTCTCTCTTACTCTCTCCCTCACTCTCTCCCTCACTCTCTCCCTCACTCTCTCCTTCACTCTCTCCCTCACTTTCTCCCTCACTCTCACCCTCACTCTCTCCCTCACTCTCTCCCTCACTCTCTCCCTCACTCTCTCCCTCACTTTCTCCCTCACTCTCTCCCTCACTCTCTCCCTCACTCTCTCCCTCACTCTCTCCTTCACTCTCTCCCTCACTCTATCCCTCACTCTCTCCCTCACTCTCTCCCTCACTCTCTCCCTCACTCTCTCCCTCACTTTCTCCCTCACTCTCTCCCTCACTCTCTCCCTCACTCTCTCTCTTACTCTCTCCCTCACTCTCTCCCTCACTCTCTCCCTCACTCTCTCCTTCACTCTCTCCCTCACTTTCTCCCTCACTCTCTCCCTCACTCTCTCTCTTACTCTCTCCCTCACTCTCTCCCTCACTCTCTCCCTCACTCTCTCCCTCACTCTCTCCCTCACTCTCTCCCTCACTCTCTCCCTCACTCTCTCCTTCACTCTCTCCCTCACTCTCTCCCTCACTCTCTCTCTTACTCTCTCCCTCACTCTCTCCCTCACTCTCTCCCTCACTCGCTCCCTCACTCTCTCCCTCACTCTTTCACTTATCATCCCCATTTCTCTCTCTCCCACCCTCCTTTATTATCTCCAACCACTCTCTCCCTCATTATCACCCCAATTAACCACAAGCAAAAGCAAGCTCAGAAGCCAGAAAAAAACAATAGAAAGGAGCAACAAGAATCCTCCACAGAGCATCCGTGGCTTCTGTGACTTGTCAGCCACGCCCAGAAGACAAGAGACAAATAAATAGAGTATTACACAGTTGAAGTCAACATAGCTGAGCTAGTATGGGCGTTCTTAAATGCACATATTCAATAAAGAAGAGTTTCTTTATTCTCGGGAATAATAATTATTATTACTATTTCTTTTCTAATAATATATCCGGGGAAATTCACGATCAAATAGCCATTACCGGTCGGCATTATTCGAATGCTGTAAATTATAAATCCTATTTTATTGTCGATTTTCAACTAAGAACTAAACACAGTTTAGAACGAAATTATTTTGGGTAGAATATTTTCTAGCACTATAGCCTCAAATTTTGGCATCACAGCCTCAAATTTAGGCGCCACAAGCCCAAAGTTAGGCGCCACAAGCCCAAATTTAGGCGCCACAAGCCCAAAGTTAGGCGCCACAAGCCAAAATTTAGGCACCACAAGCCAAAATTTAGGCGCCACAAGCCCAAATTGAGGCGCCACAAGCCCAAATTTAGGCGCCACAAGCCCAAATTTAGGCGCCACACCTGAAATTTAGCGCCACAAGCCCAAATTTAGGCGCCACAAGCCCAAATTTAGGCGCCACAAGCCCAAATTTAGGCGCCACACCTGAAATTTAGCGCCACAGCTCAAATTTAGCGCCACACGAGAAATTTAGCGCCACATCGCGTAGGTTGACGCCAAATTTAGAAAAAGGCAAAGACAGAGGCTGAAAAAAGAAGCAAACAATGGAGCCAGAGAGCGTCTCCTCCATCTCTCTGGCTAATTGTATCGAATCAGTTAGGACTATCCTGGAAGCGGGGTCACCAGGCTAATCTAAAGTGTGTTGGTGCCCAAACAGAAAAAAATATATTTGAGGAAACCTGGAGTACCCAGGGCAGGAGCTGCAATTTGAGATAGAGAAATGGAGGATAGGGAGAAGGTTAGAGGCTCACTCGAACTTGTCCAGCAGCAGAAAGTTGCAGATTGCAGAACTTCGGGCCTTCTCGTCTCTCCTCTCCATCAGTGTGCGACAGTAAGAGTCGGCTCCGTAACTGGGGAGTTTTAGTACTATAGCTGACTTACTGACCGAATTTGATTAGCAACTGCCAACTACTGCAACCCTGGGGCCTGAGTGACTACCCCGCTCACTCTAGTGTAGTTTGCTGGGCTCCCCCATCTCAACTCTACTGTTTTCGTATCTTTGCAACAGTGCAGTTATTTTTCTGCATTGCGAAGTGTTCTTTCGATACATATCGGATTTTTAGTCAGTAACTTTCTCACATTATCGAGTTCTACGACATTTATCTTTTTCTGCCTCGCAAAGCGTTATTTCGATACATATCGGATTTTTTAGTCAGTAGCTTTCTCACATAATCAAGTTCTACAGCCTCTAATTTTTCTGCAAAGCAAAGCGTTCTTTCGATACATGGTTAAAATTGTTAATTTGATGGTTAAAATTAGTAATTAAATAGCTACATTCCGCAGCCGCGATCGAACCAATAGACCTTGCGCTTAGTGGTGAAAATCGCTAGACCGCTATGCCACTGCCTTACAGTCGCCAATCGAATTCAAATTTAACATTTTAAGTAGCAGGGAATTTCTAGTGATGGTTTAGTTTTCAGCCGCCTTGTCCCTCCATCGGCCAATTTATTTTCCATTAATAAGTCGCAACTCAAGCTCGGCATGGAGGCGCATCATGCCGGCCTCGCAAGACTCCGGGCACAATTATTGCAGAAACTCAATCCTGAAGGAGGCCGGCAAGGAACTGAGCGCTATATAAGCCAGAAAAATGAATCAGATAGCGATACACCGCGCCAATCTGGGATGAGGAGAGAGGAAGGGAAGGGAGAGGGTAAATAAGTACAAACTAAGTGAGCTCGGAGGAGGAGATAAATGAGAATAAGGCAAGGTGGGCCGGAGCTCTGGCCAAGCTACGTCAGATTGAAATGGCAGGTCCTATATATACACCCACTGCAGATAAATAAGCCGGCCAGAGTTCATCCAGTGGAGCAAAAAAAGTTTTGCTTGGGCTTGATTTGCAAATTGAATCCTTATATAATAACCGAAGCCTGAAAACTCCTTCAAGTCAATCAACCTAGAGCTCCTCAGTTGTGCGACCGCAACGAGTTTCAACTGTAGGGGACAAATTTCGGTCAAGCAAATACAGAAAAACAAACAGGATTGAACAATAAGGCCAAGAATTGATGCTAACTTTGAAGAGAAGCGCTTCAAGAACGAATTTTATGAGCAGAATATACTTTATTTATAGAATAAAGCGTCTATTATATTAACAACTGATTACAACTGCCCCAATTGGGCCAGATGTGCAACCGACAGCTCAGCCGCAGCTATTTGTGCGGTGCATCTGAGGGCTGCGTACGGCTGTTCAGTCCAAGGACTGGGGGGGGGGGGGGTCGCCACACAGCCTCAATTACCCCAGCTAATGCTGGCACCCATTTTACAGCTGGGGTGAACTGAAGCAATGCAGAGTTAAGTGTCTTGCTCAAGGACACAAACTGTTCCGAGTGGATCGAGAATCGAACCTCCGACCTTCCAGTCGTGAGTGAGTCCGACGCTCTAACCACTAGGCTACAACAACCCTAGCGTAGAGTTAGCGTCTCACAATCTTAAATTAATTGCGGTCAAAGTCAAATGGGGCCATGCAGTCGAATGTCGAAAAACATTCCTCCGCAATCAATCTATCTATAGACAAAGGAAAAACACGGGATACAGATCCTAGTCATCGACGACAGATGATGGAGAGAAAGAGTTAAGGAAACTGCAGACTCGATGTTGTTTATCGCGCTGCCATATCGTAACAAATGACGACGGAGAGTCTGTCCCCAGACAGCTGAGAGTAGGTAGAAAGGAAACCGGTTTTCCCCTAATTCCCAACGCAATTGATCAAACATATACAAGAAGATTAGTAGTTTGTCCAGCAGCCAACTAGCTAACGGTATATAAGCAAAATCAGTGACTCTGAAGGAATCATTTGTCAAAGCGAGCGAGCTGGCTGACAGATGCGCTCACTTGTATGCAGTTAATTATGAGCTTGGCTCCTCCGTGCTACTCTAGTATTTGAAGATCTTTGGAGCAGTCTAAGTAAACCACCGCCCGCTGTTTCCAAGTCTCCAAATAACGCACGGGAGTTCCTCATAAATAAGTGCGTTCGTACTTGCTGAACCCCGTGTACAATCTAATCAGCAAAATGACTATAAACCATTCACAGAGCTCATTCGGTTTTGAATCGCTAATCAAACATTTAGGTTCATATCAATGGCATTACTGCTATCCGTTTTGCCCGTTGGCTAATGACCTCGAAAACCATTCCATTGTGTTATTAACCGTACTCATATCTACTGCTATTTATTGTTCCCAAACTATCAGGGATAAACTCAGCCAACTCGAATGCGTCAATGGCCACTTTTTACAGAAATCATTAGTTCTATTTAGTTCTTTTTGAAGGGGGAAAACTGCAAGAGAAATTCATGATATCCTTACATGCGTTCTTTTGGTTTCTTTGGTTAGTATCGAGGTGAACTCGCCCTTGACTTGTATAAGAGAATGCGACGCTTTCTTTGCCTTCTCAGGGACTTAGATGTTTTTACCATAGACGATTAAAAAGGATAGCTACAAGCTTGAACGACTTGGCTAAAATCTAAAACTAGCCTTGCTAAAAAACCCTTCGTTGTTGCTTCTGACTTGTAGCTATTCAGCTTGTGACTTGTAGCTATTCAGCTTGTGACTTGTAGCTATTCAGCTTGTGACTTGTAGCTATTCAGCTTGTGAGTTGTAGCTATTCAGCTTGTGACTTGTAGCTATCCAGCTTGTGACTTGTAGCTATTCAGCTTGTGACTTGTAGCTATCCAGCTTGTGAGTTGTAGCTATTCAGCTTGTGACTTGTAGCTATCCAGCTTGTGAGTTGTAGCTATTCAGCTTGTGACTTGTAGCTATTCAGCTTGTGACTTGTAGCTATCCAGCTTGTGACTTGTAGCTATCCAGCTTGTGACTTGTAGCTATCCAGCTTGTGAGTTGTAGCTATCCAGCTTGTGACTTGTAGCTATTCAGCTTGTGAGCTGTAGCTATCCAGCTTGTGAGTTGTAGCTATTCAGCTTGTGAGTTGTAGCTATCCAGCTTGTGAGTTGTAGCTATCCAGCTTGTGACTTGTAGCTATTCAGCTTGTGAGCTGTAGCTATCCAGCTTGTGACTTGTAGCTATCCAGCTTGTGACTTGTAGCTATCCAGCTTGTGAGTTGTAGCTATCCAGCTTGTGACTTGTAGCTATTCAGCTTGTGAGCTGTAGCTATCCAGCTTGTGAGTTGTAGCTATTCAGCTTGTGAGTTGTAGCTATCCAGCTTGTGAGTTGTAGCTATTCAGCTTGTGAGTTGTAGCTATTCAGCTTGTGACTTGTAGCTATTCAGCTTGTGACTTGTAGCTATCCAGCTTGTGACTTGTAGCTATTCAGCTTGTGACTTGTAGCTATTCAGCTTGTGACTTGTAGCTATTCAGCTTGTGACTTGTAGCTATCCAGCTTGTGAGTTGTAGCTATCCAGCTTGTGAGTTGTAGCTATTCAGCTTGTGACTTGTAGCTATCCAGCTTGTGACTTGTAGCTACTCAGCTTGTGACTTGTAGCTATCCAGCTTGTGACTTGTAGCTATTCAGCTTGTGACTTGTAGCTATTCAGCTTGTGACTTGTAGCTATCCAGCTTGTGAGTTGTAGCTATTCAGCTTGTGACTTGTAGCTATTCAGCTTGTGACTTGTAGCTATCCAGCTTGTGACTTGTAGCTATCCAGCTTGTGACTTGTAGCTATCCAGCTTGTGACTTTTAGCTATTCAGCTTGTTGATTTTAGCTTGTAAAATCTATGAAACATCCCCCAAGTAGTAAACAAGAAGTAAGTGCCCCTCATACTCGTAGGTGATTTTCAAGCGATAGACATCTCCAGCGGGAGGGCTGCAGTGCTTTCAACCTCGGTTTCAACACTCTTAGACTCGACGGCAACCCAAGCTAATCAACAAGTTTTTCCAGACTTTCATTATCCAACTAACATGGAAAGCCTAATAGACTATGAAAATTAGGAAAAAAACGCAAGCTTGAATTAGGAGTCTTGAGCAATGTTTTGATGAGAATAATGACATGAATTTCGGCGGAAGCCGCGAACCGCTGGAGAAATTGCTTTGATTGAGTCAAGTCAAGCGTGACGTTTGCCTTTTATCAACATCGTAGTCTGCTGTTGCTGATGGCTGTAATTAAGCATCACGGAGGCCAAAGCCATATTTTATATTATGCATGTTTATAGTATGTATTTTACTGCTGAGGAAGTATGCTTTTCTTGTAGACTTTGCTCAAAGTGGACACTCTCAATCTCCAAGCGGACACTCTCAATCTCCAAGCGGACACTCTCAATCTCAAATTGGACACTCCCGATCTCAAAGCGGACACTCTCAATCTCAAATTGGACAATCTCAATCTCAAAGTGGACACTCTCAATCTCTAAGTAGACAGACACTCTCAATCTCAAAGTGGACAATCTCAATCTCAAAGTGGAGACTCTCAATCTCCAAGCGGACACTCTCAATCTTAAAGTGGACACTCCCGATCTCAAAGCGGACACTCTCAATCTCAAATTGGACAATCTCAATCTCAAAGTGGACACTCTCAATTCTCAAAGTGGACACTCTCAATCTCTAAGTAGACAGACACTCTCAATCTCAAAGTGGACAATCTCAATCTCAAAGTGGAGAATCTCAATCTCCAAGTGGACACTCTCAATCTCAAAGTGGACACTCTCAATCTCAAATTGGACAATCTCAATCTCAAAGTGGACAATCTCAATCTCAAAGTGGACACTCTCAATCTCTAAGTAGACAATCTCAATCTCAAAGTGGACACTCTCAATCTCTAAGTGGACACTCTCAATCTCTAAGTGGACACTCTCGAGCTCAAAGTGGACACTCTCAATCTCTAAGTGGACACTTTCAATCTCAAAGTGGACACTTTCAATCTCAAAGTGGACACTCTCAATCACTAAGTGGACACTTTCAATCTCTAAGTGGACACTCTCAATATCTAAGTGGATACTCACAATCTCAAATTGGACAGCTTTATACCTCGAAGTGGATTCCCTGCAAGAAAGTCACACTAGTTAAACAAGTTCCAATTTTAGTATGAATATAAAAGTACCAATCATAATGGCTGGTCAGCGATCCGTTGAACTTAAACTAAAAAATCAATAAATCTTTCTCATTAAAAATGGCTCAACTTACAACTAAACGAAAAGTTATAATAAAACTATTTAAATGCAACATGAGAGTGCAACATTGTGTGCAATTAAAGAAATTTACATTATTGCTCATTCTAAGCAACTAATGGGTTCTAATTAGTTTTACCTGTGTTAGTGCTGAAAATGTACTTTTCAGCTTTACGGTAATGTGAAATGTTTGCCGAACAAGAACGTGACACAGCTGGAAAAATATGAAAAATTTATCCAACAAGCTTACACGTTAAAAGCTTAAATTGCACTTAGTTTCTGATCTTGATTCAAGAGCATGTCACTCGTTTGCTAGTCTGTCAATATTGATTTAACTAATTGATTGATTGATTCTTTATCATTAGGCCTGTACACTTCACTGTGCCTTGGGGGTTGGCCCTCAAGGCCGTTAATTGCACGAGCAGAGCCAAGCCAAGATTCCAATTTAGCCTCAAATCAATGTAACTGCCTGGGCCACTGACCACTGGGCTACCCCCATGACTGATGATTCACTCTAATATAACTGACTCGGCGAACCCCAAGGCACAGACAGTGCCTGATGATTGGAAAGTCAAAGGTCCCCTGTACACCCTGTGTGAGCGTGTGCGTGAGTGCGTGATTGTGTACAGTATTGGCGCGCTTGCATGTTCTCAGTAGTCAGATGAATGGGCAGAATTGCCGTCAGCACCGGTTGAAGGACAATGTCCCCAAGTAACCAGTCGTTTTGACAATATATTCACCTATTTTCACTTAATTAGAATTCACTCTAATCTTATTAAGATTCACTAAAGCGTTCTTTTAGCTTTACTTGTTCTTTCTATATACATCTTCTTTCCTAATTTCTTGTCTAATCCTTCGAGAAGTGTTTGTATTTCTCGAACTCCAACTTTTCCGCCTCGTCGCAGATACCCCAGATCAGCTACGCATCGACGAGTCCAGAGCTGAGCGACGTCAATCGGTTTGACTATTTCTTCCGGGTTGTGCCGTCGGACATCGACCAGGCTAAGGCGATGGCCGCCATCGTGCGCCGCATGGGCTGGGACTATGTGGCCGCCCTGCACGACGGCGGCACCTACGGAGAGCGCGGCATTCAAGAGTTTAAAACGCACGCGTCAAATCAAGGTGGGCGGCTGTGGGTTAATCTGTGCCGCGAGTAATTAATATGTTAATTGGATAGTAAAGATAGGAGTTACCTGTCTGTTAGACACAGATAAGTCACTTGTAGGAAGTCACCTGTTAGACACAGAGGAGTCACCTGTTAGACACAGAGGAGTCACCTGTTAAACACAAAGGAGTCACCTTTTAGACACAGAGGAGTCACCTGTTAGACAGAGAGGAGTCACCTGTTAGATACAGAGGAGTCACCTGTAAAACACAAAGGAGTCACCTGTTAGACACATAGCAGTCACCTGTTAGACACAGATGAGTCACCTGTTAGATACAGAGGAGTCACCTGTTAGATACAGAGGAGTCACCTATTGGAGACAGAGGAGTCACCTGTTAGACACAGAGGAGTCACCTGTTAGATACAGAGGAGTCACCTGTTAGATACAGAGGAGTCACCTGTTAGATACAGAGGAGTCACCTATTGGAGACAGAGGAGTCACCTGTTAGACACAGAGGAGTCACCTGTTAGACACAGACGAGTCACCTGTTGGACATTTCCCTAGCAAAGCAAAGGCTTGATCTCTTCTCTACGGCTCGTGGTTGTGATTAAAAGTCATCAAATAATGCTTGGCTTTTAGCCTCATCCAGAAGGAAAATCTTCTGGATTAGCCTAATCCACCTGCCTTTGTTGGAAGGCCTTTTTGTCAGCTTTTTTTATACCCACTGTTTAAGAAATAAGTGCATTTTTATGAAAGTTTGCGTTAGCCCAATTTAACCTCAGGTTATAATGCACTGGCGGCAAATAAGTTTGTCATTCTACAAAGAAGAAATTCGTCAACAAAGCCAAAAAGGACAAAGAAGACGGGAGGCAGAGTTTGAGGGCACACAGGATTTTAAAAGACGATCTAATCTGGACAAACTGAAGTAGTGGATAGATCACTCATTCCAACCCAATTTTGTGGATGAACTAGCCACTCTTTTCAGCATAATCTAGTCCCTCCGATGTACTCGGATGTACAAAATCTAGTCACTTGGATGTACACAATCTAGTCACTCGGATGTACACAATCTAGTCACTCGGATGTACACAATCTAGTCATTCGGACGTACACAATCTAGTCACTCCGATGTACAGACTACATTTATTTTCACTTCAATTCAAACAATGCAGTCGCTTCAATTTACGAAATCTACTTACTCTGATCCACACAATATGATTCCCTATCCACCCTTGTCTACCTTGTCTAGTCATGTAGTCACTCTGATCATCTTATTCTAGTCACACCTAGACTAGAATGAGAATCTATACTCTAAAGAAACTTTTATTTGCTCAAATCCAACCATTCGTTCCATTCTTTTTTGCCCAGGCGTGTGCATCAGCAAAGTTCTGATCATTCCTCGTAATCCGAAAAACGGCAGCCTCAATCTGATAGTCGAAAGCTTGTTGAACTTGCCGAAGTCTCGCGTTGTGGTCGCATTCTGCCAGTCTGAGTCGCTTCGCTCACTGTTCCGTCTGTTAAACCAGCAACAACAGCTGCAGAGTGGACTTACTCAGCAAAACAGACTGTTCTGGGTGGCCAGCGACGGCTGGGGCCGGAAAACCGACCATCTGGTTGGCAATGAGGCCATGTTTGAGGGAGCGATCAGTCTGCTACCTGAAAGACGAGTAGTTGACGGTGAGCCATGGCTGGGTTAGTTAGTTAGTTAGTTAGTTAGTTAGTTAGTTAGTTAGTTAGTTAGTTAGTTAGTTAGTTAGTTAGTTAGTTAGTAAGTTAGTTAGTTAGTTAGTTAGTTAGTTAGTTAGTTAGTTAGTTAGTTAGTTAGTTAGTTAGTTAGTTAGTTAGTTAGTTAGTTAGTTAGTTAGTTAGTTAGTTAGTTAGTTAGTTAGTTAGTTAGTTAGTTAGTTAGTTAGTTAGTTAGTTAGTTAGTTAGTTAGTTAGTTAGTTAGTTAGTTAGTTAGTTAGTTAGTTAGTTAGTTAGTTAGTTAGTTAGTTAGTTAGTTAGTTAGTTAGTTAGTTAGTTAGTTAGTTAGTTAGTTAGTTAGTTATTTAGTTAGTTAGTTAGTTAGTTAGTTAGTTAGTTATTTAGTTAGTCAGTTAGTTAGTTAGTTAGTTAGTTAGTTAGTTAGTTAGTTAGTTAGTTAGTTAGTTAGTTAGTTAGTTAGTTAGTTAGTTAGTTAGTTAGTTAGTTAGTTAGTTAGTTAGTTAGTTAGTTAGTTAGTTAGTTAGTTAGTTAGTTAGTTAGTTAGTTAGTTAGTTAGTTAGTTAGTTAGTTAGTTAGTTAGTTAGTTAGTTAGTTAGTTAGTTAGTTAGTTAGTTAGTTAGTTAGTTAGTTAGTTAGTTAGTTAGTTAGTTAGTTAGTTAGTTAGTTAGTTAGTTGGTTAGTTATTTAGTTGGTTAGTTAGTTAGTTAGTTAGTTAGTTAGTTAGTTAGTTAGTTAGTTAGTTAGTTAGTTAGTTAGTTAGTTAGTTAGTTAGTTAGTTAGTTAGTTTGTTTGTTTGTTTGTTTGTTTGTCGGTCAGTTTTTATGTGCAACTGTATCGAACAGGTTTCGACGCGTACTTCAAAAGTCTAACCCTCGAGCATCGGCGACTCAACCCGTGGTGGTCCGAGTTCTGGGCGACTCATTTTCAGTGCAGGCTGGGGCCCTACAACCCAGCTGCATCTAAAGATTGCACAGGTAAGCTAATCTATTTGCTCAAAATAATTAGATCCGGTAATCGATACTCTTTATCTGCAGTCAATTTTAGGTATGAATATTAAACTTGATACAATTCCCAGTTATCCGTGAGCCGAGCTTTGACGTCTTTTCGTCGTTTTCTTTGCTACAGAGAAGCGGTTAAAATTTTGGAGAATAACCGCTACATTTTTGAGACCCGTTTGGAATCAATGCGGATTTACCTTGTGTCAGTTTATTTTTAATTGCAAGATGCATCCTGTTTTGCTGAAGAATAGTCGATAAGGAAGAGAATGAGAGACTCAAAGACGAAGGCTATGAGTATCCTACTTAGATGGCATGGGCCGATTGACTAATCTTGACGAAGCGATAAGATTCTACCAGCTTCCTGCCGATGACACCGATGGTCGGCCATCTGCCTGGCCTATTGCAGATTCATTAATTAGATGACTTTCTGTCTTCTACAAATAAAACTTGTACTCGACTTTTCTCATTTGAAGTTAGTGCCTTGATGACGTCAATAGAATAGGACTTTTAACTGAATTCTTGAAGCTTGCACATGTACGCTCGTATGAGTACTGTATCTGATTTAGCGATCGTCAAGACCAATTTGCAACTGCGAATTCCAAGTCGCTTTGAATTCATTTTTGATCATTTTCAAATACATCAAAACATGCATCTGCACCACCAACCTCCGAACCCCACTCATTAATTTTAAAACTGCACTCAATAACCTCGAAACATCTGTAACCAATCTCGAAACCTTCGTCAAAACCTCAAAAACGCCATAATGAACTTCAAAACCTGCATCACCAACTTTGAAACCTGCATCACCAACTTTGAAACCTGCATCACCAACTTCGAAACCTGCATCACCAACTTCGAAACCTGCACAAATGTCGAAACCTCCGTCAGTAAATCTCGAATAAACCAAATCCGCAGGTCGGGAGAGAATCGGAGTCAACAGTCGATACGAGCAGGAGGGCCTCGTCCCAATGGTTTTGGACGCTGTCCAGGCAATGTCGCGGGCCATTGAAGACATGCACAATAGCCTGTGCAAAAACGTGACCCTAAGCAAATGTCGATGGCTCAATTCCACCATAAATGGTACTCAACTTCGCGACTTCATCAGATCCGTGAACTTCAGTGGTACGTCGGGAAATCCAGTCAGATTCAACATGTTTGGCGATCGCGAGTCGCAGTACGAAGTATTTCAATACCAACGGATTCGGAGCGGTGCCGAGGGATCTTCTGGCGGTTTTCGCTACGTGAAAATTGGAATTTGGAATAACCAGTTGGAGCTGGTGAATTCCAGCATTCGATGGGGCACGAAAAACGAAGCTGTGCCTAGATCCGTGTGCTCTGAGCCATGCCACTACGGCTACAGAACTGTGGTGCTGAACAAGGAGGCAGCCACATGCTGCTGGGATTGCGTTGCCTGCGACAAATACCAGGTTTGAATTGATTTAATTACCCATTGTGACATGATTCCTGACTCCTGCGCAAAAGAACATGCGGCTTGTCGTGCGATTCGCGCCCATTAGGGTCAGTCAACCATCTGAGAGACACAGAATATGTACACTTACTCTCGATGAGAAATCAGGGCCTCTGTACATCTACATCCTGCTTGAACGTGTGCCTGTGGTTTTGCTCAACTTCTACTCGTAGGAGCTTATTTTGCAGGGGAGCATAGCTACACACCGAAATGTGCATACCGCGTGTCTTAAGGCTCGTTGACGTCATCATCAAATACGCTACAAGCTTTCGTACAAACCGTGTGATCACGTAAATCCCGGCCTTGTTTGATGGAAGCATGAACAAACCTTTAAGACAATCAGCCCTTTAAAAGTTCTAATCGTACAGGAAAACAAGCCAACTGAAGTACATTATATAGTGGCACCGCCATTTAACCATTTAACTATTAATGATTAGGACCTGTTGCGTAGAACCACGCGACAAACAACACTAATTCCCTCCTAATTAACCAGGTGGTAATCAACAGCAGCCTGTGCTCGGACTGTCAGCCGGGCTATGTACCCAATCGATTTTACAACGCCTGTCAGGAGCTGCCGGTGGACACAATCAGGCTCACCAGCGTGTGGGCCGTCCTGCCCATGGGCTTCAGCCTGGTCGGTCTGGCCTGGACCGCCTTCGTTCTAACCGTGTTCATCCGCTATAACCAGACGCCACTGATTCGAGCATCCGGTCGGGAGCTCTGCTACGTGATGCTGGCTGGCATATTGATGTCCTACTGCATGACCTTCATCATGCTGGCCCCGCCAACTCCATTCACCTGCGGTGTGTTGCGAATTTTCAACGGGCTCAGCTTGAGCATTGTCTACTCGGCAATCTTCACCAAGACTAATCGGTTGAGTCGAATATTTAATCGTGGCATTAAATCGTTGATGAAGAAGCCATCTTACACTAGTCCGAAGTCGCAGCTGATCCTCTGCTCCTGTCTGGTGTCCGTGCAAGTGATCGGGGACATCACCTGGCTGGGCATGGATCTGCCCAAGACCAAGTTCGACTATCCCGATCGAGACCACAAGGTGTTGCGCTGCGCAGTTGACGACGTTGCAATTGTGGTGTCGCTGCTGTACAACATGATTCTGATTGTCCTCTGCACCCTCTACGCCTTTAAAACGCGAAACATACCAGAGAATTTCAACGAAGCCAAGTACATCGCTTTTACAATGTACTCAACGTGCATTGTGTGGCTAGCTTTCATTGCTATCTACTTTGGCTCGCTGAGGAACTTTCGGGTTAGTTTCTTGCATAATTAACTACTTGTACTAGTAGTAAGAGATTTTTTCGTTCTAATTGATAGATAGGCATGAATTCCTAGTAAATTAAGACTATCTATTCGAAAATCAACAAAATTAAGCACCCACCATTCAGCATCAAGCACCCAACATTCAGCATCAACCACCCACCATTCAGCATCAACCACCCACCATTCAGCATCAACCACCCACCATTCAGCATCAGCCATTCACCATTCAGCATCAACCACCCACCATGCAGCACCAACCACCCACCATGCAGCACCAACCACCCACCATGCAGCACCAACCACCCATCATGCAGCACCCACCACCCACCATGCAGCACCAACCACCCACCATGCAGCACTCACCACCCACCATGCAGCACCCACCACCCACCATTCAGCATCAGCCATTCACCATTCAGCACCAACCACCCATCATGCAGCACCCACCACCCACCATGCAGCACCAACCACCCACCATGCAGCACCAACCACCCATCATGCAGCACCCACCACCCACCATGCAGCACCAACCACCCACCATGCAGCACTCACCACCCACCATGCAGCACCCACCACCCACCATTCAGCATCAGCCATTCACCATTCAGCACCAACCACCCATCATGCAGCACCCACCACCCACCATGCAGCACCAACCACCCACCATGCAGCACCCACCACCCACCATGCAGCACTAAACACCCATCATTCGGCATCAAGCACCCACCATTCAGCATCAGCCATTCACCATTCAGCATCAATTCCCCTTAACCCGCAGATCAAGCTGACCTCCCTGTGCATGTGCATCAGCATCAGCGCAAGCGTCACCCTCTGCTGCATGTTCGCGCCCAAGATCTACATCGTGCTGTTTCAACCGCATAAAAATGTTCGACGCACGAATTCAACAGTTGGAGCCGGCGCAGTCAGCGGCGGTTGCGGACCATCCGGAGGAGGCGGCGGAGGAGCTCGAGAACTTTTCTCCTCGCCATCGACGAGGCAACCGTTAATTCGACGAGCAACCTCGGTGCCGCCGGAGCTGACCTCTCCGTCGCCATCGCCGCGCCTGTCGAAATTTTCTCTCGCCGATAACGCAAAATCGGATGAAGTGACGACAACCAGCGCGGCTAATGGCGAGTGTCGTCAACAGGTTCTGTGTCACGTGACTGTTGAAGCAACCGAGTACGCAAATCGAGGCGGAGTGCGCTGGTTCCTAGATGGTCCCGAGCCGACAGAACGTCATTCAAGGGCAACTAAACAGCAGTGTTAGTTTTGCGTTTGCTTTTCTTTGTCTGATGATCTGCAAGAAAATTTACTCGCGAAGCGTCTGGGTACTTTTAGGATTGTGGGTTGTGAATGGTAAAAGGTAGATGGTAGACGGTAGTTGGTAGACGGTAGATGGTAGACGGTAGATGATAGACGGTAGATTGTAGACGGTAGACGGTAGACCGTAGTTGGTAGACGGTAGATGGTAGACGGTAGATGATAGACGGTAGATAGTAGACGGTAGATGGTAGATGTTAGACGGTAGACGGTAGATGGTAGACGGTAGACTGTAGATGTTAGACGGTAAACGGTGTATGGCTCTTAGAGAACAAGAATCGTTTGACACCCCTACGCGCCACAGCGTATT
>NIVC01001239.1:57500-62500 GCA_002269645.1 Macrostomum lignano
ATCTTGAGTAGCCATTCCTACCCCCTGAGCCAGCCTTGGACAGACAAAGAGAAAGTAATTTATTTTGTGTATAAAAGAGAGACAAAACGGTCAGTCTACTGCTAATCTGCTTCTAAAAGAAGAAGAAACCAGACTAAGAAAAGGAGACAAGGAACAGGATTAAAGAAATTAAAAGACAATGACGGCAGTTTTGTGCGGTTGCTTCGGCCGTAGGAGCCGATTTTCGCCCGGCGGTGCTTCGGAGCGTTCAAGACGACGACAGAATTCGCGGCGGCCGATGACCCTCATCGACGAGGACCTGATGCGTCAAGAACCGACTGTGGAGGTCCGACTGAACAAAGATGACCAGCAGCAGCAACAACAGCAGCTGGCTGCTTCCGTTGCAGTCAAATCAATGTCACTGCCATCTCGTCTGGTGGACACTGGAGCCGGCGGCTATGAAGCTCATGGCACGACGTCAGATCAGCAACAGCAGCAGCAGCAGCCAACTAACGAAACTGCAGCTGTTGTTGAAGATCCGCAGCCCCAAGTTATTCAGCAGTCATCGGCAGAAATTGTCAAACCGACTGAACTGCCTCTGAATCTCACCGCATTGAATGCTTTCGGTATGGAGGTGAGTAGATCTTTTGTGGTGCTGATTTTCACTGTCTGACAGGTGACTCATCTGTGTCTAGCAGGTGACTCATCTGTGTCTAACAGGTGACTCCTCTGTGTCTAACAGGTGACTCATCTGTGTCTAACAGATGACTCCTCTGTGTCTAACAGGTGACTCATTTGTGTCTAACAGGTGACTCCTCTGTGTCTAACAGGTGACTCGTCTGTGTCTAACAGGTGACTCCTCTGTGTCTAACAGGTGACTCGTCTGTGTCTAACAGGTGACTCGTCTGTGTCTAACAGGTGACTCCTCTGTGTCTAACAGGTGACTCCTCTGTGTCTAACAGGTGACTCATCTGTGTCTAACAGGTGACTCCTCTGTGTCTAACAGGTGACTCCTCCGTGTCTAACAGGTGACTCCACTGTGTCTAACAGGTGACTAACCTTGGGCTAAAAACAAAGTTGCAATTTAAAAACTAACAGGACCTTAGGCAAGTATCCGGATTCGAAAAGAACCATGCAAACTGTAGCAGAATACTTTGATGCAGTTTTGCATTTTTGGAACCGCGCATCGCTAAATTAATTAGCAAATTAAAAAAAAAACACAGCCGAGCAAGCCAAGGCCACTGAGCAATCTAAACCCATCTAAAACTAATTTAGGCCAAAAATTGACTTCATGTTTCATTTATCATTTTTCTGTTTTACTAAATCAATTTGAATTATTGATTTCATTGTCAGAGGTGATAACACATTACTGCGGGGATTTTGTAATTCAATTTCAGTGTCACGCCATCCGTCAGCAGATATTTTTTTCTCACGTTAGCTCTGATTTTTTAGCTCTACTAATTCTATTTCTCCTACTCATGAGTAGTCTAGTTTGGATATTCCATTAAAATTATCAATCGAATTTTGACTACCCTCGTTATTAACGACGACGCGCGAATGCAAATCACGGCGAAATGGAGATTTCGCTTTGAGTTAAACAGAGCGTGAAATTGAAGCAGTGGCAAGGTCAATGGAAGTCTGACTGACATTGCTGGAAGCGCCACTTTAAGCTCTACAAGGACCCTAGAAAATGAGTCACTTTGAAACCCGAGTTTACAACTTCTACATTCCCATTTTTCGCTACTCAAAGTAGGTTAAATGAACATTGCATCTTAAGTAGCATTCGCAGACTAAAGCAAAATCGACATTTTCAGCGCCATCAAAATACAAACCTGTTTCCTACCAAACTCTGGGTTGCAATTTCTGGGCCAACCATATTAACGTCTGACTGATTTCCCACTCCCGGAATCTGGGTGCCCTGTTTTAGCGACAGCACAACTGCTCCAGTTAATTATTTATATTGGAATATTGCCGAGAGCAATATGGCTGCATTTTAGTCATCCACTTTCTCCACCTCCCTACTCTCCCCCTCCCCACTCTACCCTTCTCCACTCTACCTTTCCCCACTCTCCCTCTCCCAACTCTCCCCACTCTCCCCACTCTCCCTCTCCCCACTCTCACCACTCTCTCTCCCTACTCTCCCCACTCTCCCTCTCCCCACTCTCACCACTCTCTCTGTCTCCCTACTCTCCCCCCACTCTCCCTCTCCCCACTCTCACCACTCTCTCTGTCTCCCTACTCTCCCCCCACTCTCCCTCTCCCCACTCTCGCCCCACTCTCCCTCTCCCCACTCTCGCCCCACTCTCCCTCTCCCCACTCTCGCCCCACTCTCCCTCTCCCCACTCTCGCCCCACTCTCCCTCTCCCCACTCTCGCCCCACTCTCCCTCTCCCTACTCTCCCCCTCCCACTCTCCCCTCTCTCCCTCTCCCCACTCTCACCACTCTCCCTCTCCCTACTCTCCTCACTCTCCCCCCACTCTCCCTCTCCCCACTCTCGCCCCACTTTCCTCCTCTCCGCTCTCCCCACTCTCCCTCTCCCTACTCTCCCCCTCCCCACTCGCCTCACTCTCCCCCCACTCTCCCCACTCTCCCTCTCCCCACTCTGCCACCCCTCTCCCTCCCCCCACTCTCACTCTCCCTCTCCCCACTCTCCTTCTCACTAGGCTATAAACTGCAGTGCTAAGCTTCCCAATGCAGACAGCTCTCATCCCATTGGATAAGGCACTCGCTGGCCTTGTTTCACTACTAGGGAATCAGGATTCCTGCATTCGAAATCAACGTTGGTACTCCTAGGGTCGCAGCTATTTTAGCTGCCAGAAAAAGTGGAGATTGAAATTCCACACGAAGGCAAAAATCTGTTGCGGCATAACAGGGCAAAGTCAATAAACTGACATTGCCAAAAAATAGCTCAAAAACATGAGTATTTAGCTAGAAAACTGCATCAATGGAGCTTGAAAATCACGAATTCGGCACTGGCTCAGCATTTGAGTTGGACGAGCAGGGCTTCAACAGGCAGGACAGGCAGTTAAGCTTGCTGTTGTCCGCTGGAAGAATTGTGGCCTCACAGACTATTGGCGATCTGAAGGCCGAGGTGAGGCATCGGTCTCTGGTGCTTTTAGGATGGGGAGGGGATGATAGAGGAAAGAGGGAGAGAGAGAGGGTGAGAGGGAGGGTGTTAGAGAGGGTAAGAGAGACGATGAGAGAGAGAGAGAGAGGGAGAGTGAGAGAGAGAAAGGGTGATAGAGAGGGTGAGAGAGAGGGTGAGAGAGAGGGTGAGAGAGAGGGTGAGAGAGAGGGTGAGAGAGAGGGTGAGAGAGAGGGTGAGAGAGAGGGTGAGAGAGAGGGTGAGAGAGAGGGTGAGAGAGAGGGTGAGAGAGACGATGAGAGAGAGAGTGAGAGAAAGAAAGGGTAATAGAGAGGGTGAGAGAGGGTAAGAGAGAGGGTGAGAGAGAGGGTGAGAGAGAGGGTGAGAGAGCGAGAGGGAGGGTGACAAAGATTGTGAGCGAGAGGGTGATAGAGAGGGTGAGAGAGAGGGTGTTAGAGAGGGTAAGAGAGACGATGAGAGAGAGAGAGTGAGAGAGAGAAAGGGTGATAGAGAGGGTGAGAGAGAGGGTGAGAGAGAGGGTGAGAGAGAGGGTGAGAGAGAGGGTGAGAGAGAGGGTGAGAGAGAGGGTGAGAGAGAGGGTGAGAGAGAGGGTGAGAGAGAGGGTGAGAGAGAGGGTGAGAGAGAGGGTGAGAGAGAGGGTAAGAGAGAGGGTGAGAGAGAGGGTGAGAGAGAGGGTGAGAGAGAGGGTGAGAGAGAGGGTGAGAGAGAGGGTGAGAGAGAGGGTGAGAGAGAGGGTGAGAGAGAGGGTGAGAGAGAGGGTGAGAGAGAGGGTGAGAGAGAGGGTGAGAGAGAGGGTGAGAGAGAGGGTAAGAGAGACGATGAGAGAGAGAGTGAGAGAAAGAAAGGGTGATAGAGAGGGTGAGAGAGAGGGTAAGAGAGAGGGTGAGAGAGGGAGAAGAGGGAGTGAGGATGAGAGAGGATTAGGAGAGAAAAGACAGCCAAGCGAGACAAAGGATCATTCATTTTTTAGCACAAATTCAGCACAAACACGCGGAAAGCAAAGACGAAATGATAAAGAATTTACTCAATCGAGTGCCGCCAGTTTCTACCCAAGCCCCGAACCGCTCCGCTCTAATCTCAGTCTAGAAAGTCCACCCTAAAGCCCCAAGAATTAGAAAGTAATTTAGGAAGAATTTCGGCTACGACAGGGGAGAAGAGATCGAAACAGGAGCAGAAAAGTAGCCGGTTGAGCTTGAATTGAATCAGTTTGGCCGGGGCCAAGGCCGGGGCTCGCTGTTGGACTTGGGTTGGCATCGATTTTTGACTCCGGCTTAAATCCCCAGATACCGCCTTGCTCTGTACGAAACTGATAGATACAGAGGTTGATCCTATATGATACTTCACTGTCTGGAAGATTAAATTGCGCACGAATAATTGAGTTACACTTGCTTCTTGTACACTGGATTCCCGATGCACTGATTTCGTATTCGACACTGTATTTGAATCTCAACTGCATCTACCTGTCTGCGGTTATCATACCGTGTACTGGCTGTCTCTTACAGTGCCTGTCTGTCTGTCTGTCTGTCTGTCTGTCTGTCTGTCCGTCTGCCTGTCTGTCTGTCTGTCTGTCTGTCTGTCTGTCTGTCTGTCTGTCTGTCTGTCTGTCTGTCTGTCTGTCTGTCTGTCTGTCTGTCTGTCTGTCTGTCTGCCTGTCTGTCTGTCTGTCTGTCTGTCTGTGTGTCTGTCTGTCTTAGTGTCTGTCTGTCTGTCTGTCTGCCTGTCTGTCTGTCTGTCTGTCTGTCTGTCTGTCTGTCTGTCTGTCTGTCTGTCTGTCTGTCTGTCTGCCTGTCTGTCTGTCTGTCTGTCTGTCTGTCTGTCTGTCTGTCTGTCTGTCTGTCTGTCTGTCTTTCTGTCTGTCTGTCTGTCTGTCTGTCTGTCTGTCTGTCTGTCTGTCTGCCTGTCTGTCTGTCTTAGT
>NIVC01001239.1:67500-145000 GCA_002269645.1 Macrostomum lignano
GTAGGTTCTAATTAGGTGTTTCTGCAGGTTTTAATTAGGTGTTTCTGCAGGTTCTAATTAGGTGTTTCATGTGGGTTCTAATTAGGTATTTCTGCAGGTTCTAATTAGGTGTTTCATGTAGGTTCTAATTAGGTGTTTCTGCAGGTTTTAATTAGGTGTTTCTTGATTAGGTGGTTCTAACTAGGCGTTTTTGTGGGTTTTAACTAGGCGTTTCTGTGAAATGATCTATTTTAGATAAATATTTAAACACTCATGCTATCTTGATGCCCTCAAGTCACGACAACCGCTTGAATTTCATATGCTTCATTTATATAGAAAACTTGCCACACAATTTTATCTTCGAGCTCCAGAAATGTAATCTGTCTTTTAATGTAAAAAACACTTTGGTAAAACCCCGACATCAGGTTGAACAAAACAAAAAATGTTACCCTGGCCACATTTTCACGCAATTTGGATTGTTACATCTTCTGAATCCGCTCTCCAACTGGCCCAAACAGAACCATGCTGGCTAGATATGCGCTGAAAGGCAGAAGAAAGCCGAGAGGTGAGGGAAGAAATCAGCAACTGACCCATCCCCCTCCGCGGGTTAGGAAAGTCCAAACGTACCGCATCGGAAAGAGGAAGACAAAAGCAATGCGGTATGCAACCAGGCCCAGACCCAATTCCTTCCAAAATGTTCATTCAGTCATGTAGAAAATGGGAGAAGAGGGAGGGGAGTGAGAGAGAGAGAGAGAGTGAACGGGTGAAAGCTTTAAAGAATTCACCACCACAACTCGTGTACCGCATGGGTTTCTGGCCATCATCATTTATGATGCACTAAGGAATCCAATATATTTGGTTTTAGTTCCTATCTTAAATTAGATTCCTATCTTAAAAGGTATTATGGTATTGTGAACAGGTGTTAACAATTCATAAATACGGACAGATAAATAACTGTAAATATTGAAACCAGCTGACTTATGGATAGTCTTGGCAGCGCCTTCTCACTTGATGTAAGTCTTTATATTTCTTTCCTGAGGCTAATAATCTTCACTAATCCAAACTCCTGGCTGGATCGATGTTCATCAGTGTCAGATCCTGAGACTCTAACACCCTTAGAATGTGTCACCCTTAGACTGTCACACCCTTAAAATGTTAAAACTCTTAGAATATCACAACCTCTGAAGGTCACACCATTTGAATGTTACATTCTTCGAATGTCACACCATTAGAATGTCCCGCCATTAGAATGTCACGCCTTTGGAATTTCACTCTCTCAGAATGTCACATCCTTTGAATGTTACATCCTTAGAATGTCACACCATTAGAATGTCACACCCTTGGAATGTTACGCCCTTGAAATGTCACCCCCTTTGCAATGTCACCCCCTTTGGAATGTCACCCCCTTTGGAATGTCACACCCTTAGAATGTCGCACTCTTAGAATGTCACACCCTCAGAAGTTCACACCCTTTGAAGTTCACACCGTTATAAAGTCACAACCTTAGAATTTTAAATCTTTAGAACGTCACACCTTAAAAATGTCAAACTTTTGAAATGTCAAACCCTTGGAATGTCACACCCTCATGACAAAATTACAAAATGAAGAGTTTTTTCTATATGGAGTGTTACTATATATTCACCATAATTAATATGCTAATGATAGAAAATGATGGAGCTGATGCGGTATCAGGTTTCATCGATCACTGGACTTGAGCTTCAAGTTTCAAGCGTTAGCCAACCCCCCCCCCACCCCGTTTCCTTGATCTGTCACACAATTTGTGAAAGCCATGCGCGCTTGTGACTTGAGCCTCATCTAATGTAAACTCTGGTAGGGACTCAATGAAAAATGTACTTTTATGATTAATATGTCGATTTTTATGTACTAAAAAATACTTGATAAAATATTTTTAGGAAATTATTCAACTAAGATGCCAGAGCGATTTTAATTTCACCGACTTAAAAGTGATCAGAAGGTGCTCAGCATATAGCAACTATTCGAGGCAAGATTGTTAAATCATTGCCCCCCCCCCCGCTTCTTCCGTTCATTCCAGTCGGACCCAAGTCAGAATTTTCTGCGCGTTGCCAGGGCCGGAAATCTGGAGAAGGTCTTGGACTACCTGGAGTGCGGAACCAGAATCGATACCAGCAATGCTGTGAGTGTTTTTGCTCTCGGCTTGAAAGTGCTTATCGTTTTTTTCACAGGTGTCTACAGAGCGCATAGTAATAAGTACACATGCTTAAAATCGCTAAAAGTTCACACCCTTGGAATGTCATGTCCTTAGAAAGTCACACCCTTAGAATGTCACACCATTATAATGTCACACCCTTAGGACTGTCACAGTCTTAGATTGATACACCCTTAGAACGTCACCCCCTTAAAATTTGACACCAGCAGAAGGTCATACCTTTACAATGTCCCGCCGTTAGAATGTCACACCATTTGAATGTCACACTTTTAGAATGTCACACCGTTAGAATGTCACAACATTAGAATATCACACCATTAGAATGTTACACCATTAGAATGTCACATCTTTTGAATGTCAAACTCTTCAACTTTCACACCCTTGCACTAATTTTCTGTCATAAGCACTAATTGGCATTTATCACGATAAATATTCTCTGCATGCCTTGAGTTGAGCCGAAATACCTGCAATAAGGTTGTAGTTACTATAAGCTACGCTCGTATTTTAGAAAAGTACATTATCCATCTATAGTTGGTATTTTTTCGTTAGCCAATAGTTCAGTACAGAGAAAGCATAGTCTGCTTCAATATACTTTTCTGTCTGGCTTATCGTGATCTTATGGTATATTCACCGCGTCGTACTGTACAATGAAAAGATGGAAATTTTATGATTAATCACCAACAGGATTCACGGGGTAATGAAACGGATTAGTCAGAACAGTACAATTTACTTGTAAACTATGGATACGGTAAATGTTAGATGCCATTAAGCATTTATCAATTTTCTTCAATTATTGAACAAGAATATTGACTTTTACTACTACATAGTGGAATGTAGGGAATTAAGCCATTGTTGAGTAGGGAATTACACAATTGCTGTGTAGGGAATTACATGTACACCATTGCTGAGAAGGGAATTACTCCCTCAACGAAGGAGAATTTGGTGGATAGCTGAAGAGTTTAGTAGGACTTCTCCTTAGTTGTAGAACTTTAAACAAGTTTTCCAAATTTTCTCAAGTAACTTCTTATCAAACTACTTAGCAAGAGTAGTAAGTAAAGCTCTGTGTCGCCCTAATATGAGCTATCATGGCTGTCTATCTCTCTCTCTCTCTCTCTCTTACGCCCACTTTGCGAAACGCAGTTGTCAGACCGTAGAAAAATCGATAGAATCCTCACGATAAGCGTCCTTACTGACGATAGCAGGTTGGCATTTATTATTCGAAGCCAGTATAGTACACGAAAGGTTGTGTGCCTATGCTTGCTGCACTTTGCCGTGATTCGCGATATACTCGCCTAAAACTGTTTGCAGGTAGGCAGATATGCGGCAAAATCTATTGGGGACTGTTTACTGCCAAACCTAACCCTAGCGAGATAGCTGCCATCGCACAGATGGCGCACCTTTCCAATACAGCCAACGGCAACGAACTACTTTCGCTCCTTACCTCCACCCCCACCCCCCCCCCAACTCCACAACCCGAAGGTCAAAGCTTGGCATCGCGTAGGCGAGGGGGGGGTAGGGATCGAAGACTGACGCTGGGAAATGCGGATTATTTTAGTATCTATAGGTGGACGGACGCCTCCCCAGTTGGCTGGTAAGGAAAAGCACAATACGCATCCTGTGTGTGTGAGAGAGAGAGAGAGAGAGAGAGAGAGTGAAGGATGAAAACAAAATTGAACGTCGGTTGCTGCTAGGAATTAGCTGGCCAACCACTGCGAACTGGGGAAATTTTTCCTTAGACTACCTTTGCCCACCCTAGCCCGAGAGGAGAGTGAAAAGGCCTGTTTGCCAGTCTCTGACGCAGTAGAAGGAGAAAAGTTCTTCGACTTTCTTCTTCTTCTACTTTGCGTTAGCTCTCTCCATCATTATCTGTCTTTCTTTCGCCTTCTTCTTCTGTTCGGCAAAAATTCGGAGAGACAAGCGTGCGAATTACAAAGAGATAAAGAGAGCCGCGTGCAACCAGTTATTAGAAGAGAAGAGAGTTACTTTTTCACCTTCGCAGCACCCGGCCGAATCATTTTGTGCTGTTCGAATTGGCTCAATTATACACTACCGCCAGAATTTCTGCCGATTTTCGTTTAGTTGGGGGTGCTTCTCAGTAGCTAATAAACTGGTTATTTTGTAGCCCGAAAGGCAGAACTAAATCATGAGCTCGTCAGCGGCTGGGACCGCCAAACTTTTTTCCAAATCTTTGAAAAGACATCGGCACGCGGTACCGCCGGATATTGAACGGTATTTGAATTTCTACGACGAAAAGGTAGGGGGATTCGTAATAATAGCTAGTTTTCTTCGGTTCTTCATCTAGCCATTGATACTCATCTATGTTGATTGAGCACTTGACAATCTGAGCAATTTCCCATTGAGTACTTCGCAATCCGAGAAATTTCTCCTGAGTGGTAAAGCTACCGCTAGTCTCGCTGAGCTACGCTTTTACCTCATCTGAGTTACTTGTCGCAGTCTCTTTTGAGTACAGATTAATATAGAAATTATTTTGATAGTTTATCACTATTTAAAACCCGCACAGAATGGACTCAACGCTCTGCACCTGGCCAGCAAGGAGGGCCACACGGCGGTGGTACAGGAGCTATTATCCAGAGGCGCAGACCCGGACGCTCGCACCAAGAAAGGCAACAGCGCATTGCACATCGCATCGCTTGCAGGCCAGCTCGAAGTTGTGAAATTGCTGATCGAACGGGGCGCCAAAGTGAACTGCCAGTCGCAGGCGGGCTTCTCACCGCTCTACATGGCCGCTCAGGAGAATCATCTGGAAGTTGTTCGACACCTGATAGCGTCGGGTGCGTCGCAGAGTCTGGCTACAACCGACGGATTCACTCCGTTAGCGGTGGCGCTTCAACAGGGACACGACAAAGTGGTCGCGGTGCTCCTGGAGACGGACACTCGCTGCCGGTCGCGGATGCCGGCGCTGCACGTGGCCGCGAAGAAGGACGACGTACGCAGTGCAGGATTGCTGCTCACATCCGACTGCGATCCCAATCATCAGGTGAGTGGTGCTGACAACAATGCAAGTCAAAGGCTACTAAGGGTACAACTAATTTTCCATATTTTATTGTCGAATCTTATCGAATATTATCGCTTTGGGGCACTTTGGGATGATCATCCTAATTGCGCCGTCGGAAAGGAGCACCATCATGGGGGCTCCAGCAGCGGTAGGCCCAATTAGTTGCGGAATTACCTAAATATTGAAAACGGAGACGCCAAATCAACGGGAAAGGTACTTTTGCGAGCCTATTAGGGCAAAGCATCCTTGCTCATTGGCTATGCACCTGAAACATTCTTTGTCAACTATAATTGTAATTGATAGTATGTTCGTGAATTTTATCATATATTGTTTCGTCTGGGGCTTCAACGTGAATGTTAAAAGTTTATCTAGCTATTTGAAAATCGTATTCTTGTTAGCTGAGACGAAAATTCCGACAACACTACGCTCGTGTATTTCCTACCAGGCCGGCAGCGGCTTCACGGCGTTGCACATTGCCGCCCACTACGGCAGCGCAGGTGTAGCCAGCCTGCTGCTGGACCGCGGCGCCGACCCGAGCTTCCCGGCGCGTAACGGCATCGCTCCGCTGCACGTGGCCGCCAAATGGGGCATGCTGTCCGTGGCGCAGAAGCTCATTGAACGCGGCGCCGCGGTCGACGCTCGAACGCGCGACGGATTGACAGCCGTTCACTGCGCCGCCAGATCTGGACAGACGGCCGTATTGAAACTGCTTCTCGAGTTGAACGCTGGTATTGATCTGCGCTCGAGGAGCGGCCTGAGCCCGTTGCACATGGCCGTGCAAGGTGACCACACAGACTGTGCCAGACTGCTGCTAGCTCGTGGCGCCAACAGCGAGGACGTCACCGTGGATCAGCTGACACCGTTGCACATTGCGGCCCACTGCGGCTACGTCAGCTCAACGCAGCTACTACTAGACAGCGGATGTAGAGCGAGCGCACGAGCGTTAAATGGCTTCACCGCGCTGCACATCGCCTGCAAGAAGGGCCGGGTGCGCATTGTTGAGCTGTTGCTCAACTACGGAGCCGAACCGGACGCAGCCACGGATGTCACGGGTCTGACACCGTTGCACGTGGCCGCGTTCTTAGGACAGACAGCTTGCGCCGCACTACTCGTCGACAGGGGCAGGGGGAATGCGTCCGCGGTGACAGCCAAGGGGGAGACTCCGCTGCACATGGCTATGCGAGGCGGGCATACCGAGACAGCAAGGCTCCTGCTCGAACAGACGAAGGTGAACGCGGACGCCGCTGCAACAGACGGACAGACGTCGCTTCATGTGGCGTGTCGGACTGGCAACGCTGAAGCTGTGGAACTTCTGCTCAAGGTGAGGCTTTGCTACCTCGTAGTTTCGCAATATATGTGACATGTAGCTGTTTAATAAATTTTAAGGTCCGAAAATATACCGTCTTAGCAACCGCACAAGAAAAAGTTATAATGCGATTTTGAATTAATTCTCGTTGAAAATTTAATCCGAACAAGCAAGATTCAAGCCATCCACCATACATAAGCGTCATTTGGTACACAAAGAACTGTTTCTACGTATTCTAAGAAAAGGATTGCTTAGAACACGCTACCGAACCGCTAGTAAAATGACACGGGTACATTTCTACAATAACGCTAACAATGTCATTGATGGACGACAAGGAAGTCGACGAATTGTCGAGTAAGCGTTTGTCATTGCCGGTAGGATGCCTGGAGCGTTAGAGCAGAAGCTCCACCTGCACCGTCTGTGGGCAGTGTGACCTCGGCGCGGATGATGTGACCTGACTGCACGAGTCGCTTCGCAAATCTTGAAAATCGAATCACAGGAAGCCGGTTAAACTGGTGTTGGAACCGCATGACTTTCGTCTTCATAAATCCTCACACCCACAGGCGGGAGCGAATCCCGACGCGGCCTGTCGCGACGGCTACACCGGTTTGCACTTTGCCGCCCGCGAAGGGCATGACGCCGTGGTTCGAATCCTGTTGAACTCGCAGCAGCAGGAGTGGCCGTCCGCTCGGCTGCAGCCGGTGACTCGAAAGGGCGCGACGCCGCTTCACCTGGCGGCTCGAAGCGATCAAGCGGTTGTTACCCGGCAGCTCGTGGAGGCCGGAGCCGATCCGAACTGCGTCGGCGGTCGCGGCGTGACGCCGCTGCACCTGGCCGCCAACGGCAACCGTCTTCAAGCGCTGCAGGCTCTGCTCTCAGCTGGAGCCAACCCGAATTGCTTCAGCAGCAGCAGCAGCACCGCCACCACCAGCGTCAGCGGCAACAGCGACATCGGAGTTGAAGGCGGCTGGACACCTCTGCACGCGGCCGCACGTCGAGGTCATGCAGACGCCGTGGCGTCCCTACTGAAGGCTGGAGCCAAGCCGCAGTGCACTGGAGGCTCTAGCGGTCAGACACCGTTGCACCTGGCCGCCAGGGAGGGCCACATTGAAGTTGTTCGGCTGCTGCTGGATCAGCCAGGTGTTACAGCTGACTGTCGGAATGCGGTGAGCTGTTTTGCAGCGTTTTGGCGATTCTTTAGAGCACCGAATATAGTGATCGAAGGATCCAATTAGAAATTAGTTCGTAGAATGAGTCTAAATTGGTGAATTTTTCTTTTCCCGTAGGGATACTCAAGTACATCTTCTGACAGTCAAGCATCTCTTCTGACACTCAAGTACATCTTTTGACACTCAAGTACATCTTTTGACACTCAAGTACATCTTCTGACACTCAAGTACCTCTTCTGACACTCAAGTACCTCTTCTGACACTCAAGTACATCTTCTGACACTCAAGTACCTCTTCTGACACTGAAGTACATTTTCTGACACTCAATTGCATCTCCTGACACTTAAGTAAATCTTCTGACGCTCAAGAATCTATTTTGACACTCAAGTACATCAATTCTTACACTCAAGCACAGTATTCTGACACCCAAGGATGTCCTCTGACACCTAAGTACCACTCCTAACACTCAAGTAATTATTTTGGCACCGAACAGAATCTTTAGGGACCACCTAAGTACTCGTAGTTTTTTCCTGACCAAACGCACCTGAAATTTCGGTAGGCGTGTTAGCACAAGGGCGTTGATTTTACTCAGTTGATTTTCAAGGCTTCTGAAAGCAGGTTGACGACGGGGTAATATAGCTTTACTAAAAAAATCAAGCAAGTTAAAACCAGCTTCCTAAAAAAATGGGATTTAAAATGGTAATCAGGCAATTTGTTATACTTAACTACTCAAGATTTTTACGGGCAGAAAATAAAAGAGATTTTCCAGGAAATCTCAAAAAACTTATTTTTTATTTGATCGAATTCGTTGAGTCAATTAATTCTGTAAATAGTGAATTTCTGCCGGTTACATTCATCATTACTATTTCTAAAATTAATAATCTATTACAATTTCCAGGAAAACCTGACACCGGCACACTTAGCAAATCAGACCAATCAAGTTGAGATATTTGAGCTGCTAAAGCCGCTCACAACCTCTTCAGCGTGGCAAGCCGAAGTCAAAGACGACGCTGACAGGGCTCCAGAATCCGCCATATCGGAGGATTTAGCCACCGTGATTTCCGAGTCAGACGATGAAACAGGTAAATAAAATAGAATAAAACCTGAATTTGTCTACTGTAAGTAGAAGAATTTGGGCATTAAATAAATTTTCTTAGGATAATGAGCCGTACTAATTGGAGATCGATGGGACTTTCTAGTCTAGACAAAAATCTGATTGCGTCGCCCTTTCAAGACTCTCTAGTTGGTAACCGGAACCCTTTAAAGATTTGCGACTTGCGAACTGCTGAGTGTATCGTTTCCAAATGATCATTAAATCCTCTTTCACGCCTTTTGTCACTCACGCGCTGCACTTTGCGGCTTGCCAATAATACGAAAGATGGCGAAAAAACGGCTAAAGAGAAAAATATGGGACTTGGCCGTGCTAGTTTTGTCTAGTTGCACTTTTGCAGTACGTTTGCTTTCGGTTCTTAGTGGGTCTGCATGCAGCAGTCGCTAGGGTGGGTCGGGAGGCTCTCTGGCGTTTTGAAAGGAAAAAAATTTGCGATCAAGAAGGAAGTGCAACTTTTTTTGCTGCACCAAAGGCGGAATAGGGCAGACCCGACGCTATGAAGAAGGCTATTGTGTCTCGCCTTACAATGAATGATGGGCTTAGTTATAATAGATAAAGCTGACTATTCAGATCATTCAGTCTCCAAATCAATGCGTGAAGTGTCGTATTGCCCTCGTGACTAGCTAGGAGAATACTACTTTTATAAACTCAGGCCATGATTATTAGTAATTTTGCTTATTATATTATAACAATATAATAATAGGTGCTTGGCTTAACTTGTTTACCATTCTGGGATATAGATTCCAATAATTCTCCCTTCACCCGCCTCTCCCTTCACCCGCTTCTCCCTTCACCCGCCTCTCCCTTCACCCGCCTCTCCCTTCACCCGCCTCTCCCTTCACCCGCCTCTCCTTCACCCGCCTCTCCCTTCACCCGCCTCTCCCTTCACCCGCCTCTCCTTTCACCCGCTTCTCCCTTCACCCGCCTCTCCCTTCACCCGCCTCTCCCTTCACTCGCCTCTCCATTCACCCGCCTCTCCCTTCACCCGCCTCTCCCTTCACCCGCCTCTCCCTTCACCCCGCTTTCATCTTCACCACCATATCTACCTGCCCCACAACTCTGTCTAAAACCTTAGTCTCATCCGAAAACTGCCTTTAACCCCTCACCGCAGCGCACATGACGGAGGCGACATTCACGCAGTTGCCAGCCTCGCCAATATTCTCGCGACCAGACTCTGGAGTTGTAGCCGGTAAGCTTCGTTCACGATGATGATTCAAGTAAATTATACATAAAATTCTGACCATAAAATCCTAAATGTCTCAACATTTTCTAATTTAAAGACGGGCAAGCAAAAGATCAACAGCAGCAGCAGCAGAAGCAAAATCAACTGCAAGTTCCTGGTGCCTCTCAAACAAATGTGAATCAAGTAAGTTATGACACCCTGACTTACCCTCTCTCCCTTACCCTCTCTCCCTTACCCTCTCTCTCCCTTACCCTCTCTCTCCCTTACCCTCTCTCTCCCTTACCCTCTCTCTCCCTTACCCTCTCTCTCCCTTACCCTCTCTCCCTTACCCTCTCTCCCTTACCCTCTCTCCCTTACCCTCTCTCCCTTACCCTCTCTCCCTTACCCTCTCTCCCTTGCCCTCTCTTCCTTACCCTCTCTTCTTTAAACTCTTTCCCTTACCCTCTCTTCCTTACCCTCTCTTCCTTACCCTCTCTTCCTTACCCTCTCTTCCTTACCCTCTCTTCCTTACCCTCTCTTCCTTACCCTCTCTTCCTTACCCTCTCTTCCTTACCCTCTCTTCCTTAAACTCTTTCCCTTACCCTCTCTCCCTTACCCTTTATCCCTTACCCTCTCTCCCTTACCCTCTCTCCCTTAGACTATTTCCCTTACCCTCTCTTCCTTAACCTCTCTTCCTTACCCTCTCTCTCTTACCCTCTCTCCTGTACCCTCTATTATTTTAGCACAATCGAGGTTGAATATGCTTCGACAGACTCAAACACAGAATCCAATAGAATGCCGATACTGTTGACAGCGGCTTTTCAGCTGCAATCAAAGATTAGTAAAAAAAATAGCCAACCCTACTCAGATATGCAGAAAAGAGAAGCCTTGATGTTATACGAGCGTAAGGTTTTAGTATCGTTTCATACGAATGCTCCCCATTTTCATGACCATACTCGGTGCCACGCCCTGTAGGGAATCCATCTATTTCAGTTTTTCTTAGAACTATCAGATAATAATTCGATGACTTATTAATATTTTTTCTATACAACTAATTTGTTTGAAGCTAACCTACAGGGTAATTAACAAATAAATTTTATCTCACACCTGTATCTCCCCTGTCTCTCTGACTCTCTGTTTCAAATCAAAACAGGCTGCAGTGCCGGAACCCGAGTGGCAGAAGCAGTCAGCGGCTACGGCGGCTGCTTCAGTTCCCGTGCCAAATATTCAGCAGCTGGAGCCGAAACTATTGCTGCTTCAGCAGCAGCAGGAGACGCCAAGCGACCAGATGCCTGTGCTGACCAGGTGAGTTTATGAGTAGAAAGATAAATAGATAGATAGATAGATAGATAGATAGATAGATAGATAGATAGATAGATAGATAGATAGATAGATAGATAGATAGATAGATAGATAGATAGATAGATAGATAGATAGATAGATAGATAGATAGATAGATAGATAGATAGATAGATAGATAGATAGATAGATAGATAGATAGATAGATAGATAGATAGATAGATAGATAGATAGATAGATAGATAGATAGATAGATAGATAGATAGATAGATATAGATAGATAGATAGATAGATAGATAGATAGATAGATAGATAGATAGATACATAGATAGATAGATAGATAGATAGATAGATAGATAGATAGATAGATAGATAGATAGATATATAGATAGATAGATAGATAGATAGATAGATAGATAGATAGATAGATAGATAGATAGATAGATAGATAGATAGATAGATAGATAGATAGATAGATAGATAGATAGATAGATTAGCAAATTCATAGATAGATGGTGCAGAAGGCATTTCAATTTGCTGCTGCATTTAAGCTAGGCAACTGAGAACAATAGGGTGCAGCAGGCAGTAGAGACATTGCAGTCTGCACCTACGGTACTTGTCACGCGCTTAATTCCCACGAAAATCCTTCAGTGTGGAGAGAGACAGGTAACTGGGTCGGAAGGGTGTGGAGATAGAGGGGGGGGAGTTTTTGAGCCGAGGCCCCGGACCATGACAAATTTAGCTGCGTACTGAGCTACAGAGAAAGTATATCTGCGGAGTTGTTGACGGAGAATCAGACATGGGGAGCTGCTTGGTACGGTGGCAAATCCAACAAGGATTTGCATAATTCAACAACAACGAGGCGTCCTTAGCGCGCGCAAAATAACTCTTCACTAAGACTGACAGACACGTGGACAGGCAGACAGACAGACAGACACAGACAGACAGACAGACACAGACAGACAGACAGACAGGCAGACAGACAGACAGACAGACAGACAGACAGACAGACAGACAGACAGACAGACACCAAGACAGACAGACACTAAGACAGACAGACAGACAGACAGACACACAGACAGACAGACAGATGGACACTAAGACAGATAGACAGACAGACAGACACAAGACAGGCAGACAGACAGACAGACAGACAGACACAAGACAGGCAGACAGACAGACACCAAGACAGACAGACACAAAGACATACAGACACAAGACAGACAGACACCAAGACAGGCAGACACCAAGACATACAGACACAAGACAGACAGACACAAGACAGACAGACAGACAGACACCAAGACAGACAGACACTAAGACATACAAACACCAAGACAGGCAGACACCAAGACAGGCAGACACCAAGACATACAGACACAAGACAGACAGACACAAGACAGACAGACACCAAGACAGGCAGACACCAAGACATACAGACACAAGACAGACAGACACAAGACAGACAGACAGACACTAAAACAGACAGACACAAGACAGACAGACAGACAGACACCAAGACAGACAGACACTAAGACATACAGACACAAGACAGTCAGACACAAGACAGGCAGACACCAAGACATACAGACACAAGACATACAGACACAAGACAGGCAGACACCAAGACATACAGACACAAGACAGACAGACACAAGACAGACAGACAGACACTAAGACAGACAGACACAAGAGAGACAGACAGACAGACACCAAGACAGACAGACACTAAGACATACAGACACAAGACAGACAGACACCAAGACAGGCAGACACCAAGTCATACAGACACAAGAGAGACAGACACAAGACAGACAGACAGACACTAAGACATACAGACACAAGACAGACAGACACAAGACAGACAGACACAAGACGGGCAGACAGACAGAGAGACACTAAGACAGACACTAAGACAGACCGACACAGACAAACAAAAACACCGCAGGCCTACTGCAGCATAGCAACAGACAGACAGGCACAGACAAGAGTGCACTGACTGTCTCATACCAGACAGCCCCACACGCCCATCACAATTGGACACCGCGCAGCCATGGGACGGGGCGGAGTCGCAAAAAAGCTGCACAAGGGGATTCAGCCAAAGCCTGACTGAGGGAGGGCTGCAGGACCCACCCCGCACTCCCCTCTGTCTCTGCGTGGCCCGCGTGTGGTAAAAAAAGAAGCGAAAGCAGATTTGTTCCAGTGTTCAGAAACTGCTATTTCTCACCACACAGCTGCTGTAGCTCAGGCCATACCCGAGGCCCGCTATTAAGCCCGCTAGACAAGAGGCTATTAATCACTGGCGAGAGGCTTCCATCCTCGACAGTCGTTTGATCGAGACCTACATTTGTATATCCTATAGTCAGTTAGCTTTCACTTGAAGTCGCAGTTTGCTCTGCAGATATTGCTTGTTTTCTTGTTGCAATCTATTCTCTCGCTACCCTCTCTGCCTCTTCCAAAAAAATATCATGCGCAATACAGCCCAGTCATAATTCTACATAAGTTTTTTGTTGCTAGCAATAGTGTCAACTTGCAGAAATGAGCTATTCCTTCTAGTTTTAGCCTCCAAAGCTCATATATAAGTAACAACATCTTATATTAGTCAGAACATTTCATCTGCTTGTGCTTGAGAAGCTGAAGGCATAAAAAACTTAGAGATTAATTATCGATTCAACATGACTGTGTCTGCTTCTGCAAGTTCCACGAGTTCTGGGCTTTGCGCTCAGCAGCAGCAACAGCAGCAACAGCAGCAACCTGCACTTGCTGCAGAGCATCGTGAGCATGCTCAACAGAAAAATACAGCTGTGTGAGTTTATTGGTATTTGGCTCTGTTCACTCTCCTCCCATCTCTGCTCTTTTCACTCTCCTCCCGTCTCTGCTCTTTTCACTCTCCTCCCCGTCTCTTCTCTTTTCACTCTCCTCCCCGTCTCTTCTCTTTTCACTCTCCTCCCGTCTCTGCTCTTTTCACTCTCCTCCCGTCACTGCTCTTTTCACTCTCCTCCCCGTCTCTTCTCTTTTCACTCTCCTCCCGTCTCTGCTCTTTTCACTCTCCTCCCCGTCTCTGCTCTTTTCACTCTCCTCCCGTCACTGCTCTTTTCACTCTCCTCCCCGTCTCTGCTCTTTTCACTCTCCTCCCCGTCTCTGCTCTTTTCACTCTCCTCCCCGTCTCTGCTCTGTTCACTCTCCTCCCGTCTCTGCTCCGTTCACTCTCCTCCCGTCTCTGCTCTGTTCACTCTCCTCCCCGTCTCTGCTCTTTTCACTCTCCTCCCGTCTCTGCTCTTTTCACTCTCCTCCCCGTCTCTGCTCTTTTCACTCTCCTCCCCGTCTCTGCTCTTTTCACTCTCCTCCCGTCTCTGCTCTTTTCACTCTCCTCCCCGTCTCTGCTCTTTTCACTCTCCTCCCGTCTCTGCTCTTTTCACTCTCCTCCCGTCTCTGCTCTTTTCACTCTCCTCCCCGTCTCTGCTCTTTTCACTCTTCTTCCGTCTCTGCTCTTTTCACTCTCCTCCCGTCTCTGCTCTTTTCACTCTCCTCCCAGTCTCTGCTCTTTTCACTCTCCTCCCCGTCTCTTCTCTTTTCACTCTTCTTCCGTCTCTTCTCTTTTCACTCTCCTCCCGTCTCTGCTCTTTTCACTCTCCTCCCGTCTCTGCTCTGTTCACTCTCCTCCCGTCTCTGCTCTTTTCACTCTCCTCCCGTCTCTGCTCTTTTCACTCTCATCCCCGTCTCTTCTCTTTTCACTCTCCTCCCCGTCTCTTCTCTTTTCACTCTCCTCCCGTCACTGCTTTTTTCACTCTCCTCCCCGTTTCTGCTCTTTTCACTCTCCTCCCGTCTCTGCTCTTTTCACTCTCCTCCCGTCTCTGCTCTGTTCACTCTCCTGCCTCATGTCTGTTCTGTTCACTCTCCTGCCTCATCTCTGTTCTGTTCACTCTCTTTTAGTCACTCTGTTCACTCTCTCTTTTCTAATCACTCTATCACCCACTTTTCTCCTGTGTACTTTAGTTTTACTCCTGTTTCTACCTCCCCCGATTCCATTGCTTAACCAAACTGTTCGCTAGCACAGCTCCCAAGAAATCTTCTCCATTTACCGTCTGTCTTTATCAGTCAGCTTTTCTCTCTCGGCCTCGCGTCGGACTTGGGCCCAGCCAGAGCCCCAGGCCAGACATAAAGCTGATTAATTTATGACGCAAGGAGCCTCTGGTGCAGACAGATCTATATCTAAGGAACTGTCTGCTACAGTGCGTAAATAAAAGAACTGAAAGCACTGGGATTCTGTCCGAAGACAAAGCACTGGGATTAAAGAGGCTGCTAACATGTTTTGACCTTAATAATGCAGAAACACATGCAGCACAAAGTCTTACCAAATTATGATGAAGATTTACGACTGCACAGACTGACGTTGATGCCACCGGCTTCTACGAGCTAGCAGTCCAGTTTTCCTCTCAACTAATTACATAGACAAGAAACTGTACCTCCTGTATAACGCAACTGATGGAATTCGATAGTCTTTTTAGTTTAGGTCTCAACTTCGACTTCTAATTAGGATAAAAAGTTTTGGGTGTTTTTGTTTGACTGATCGTAAAGAAAGCATCTTTTTGTGTCGGGGATCATTCCGGAAATTATCATTCAAGATGACGGCTTTCGTTTAAATAGAAATCTTTTGATATTTGAACAAACTGTAGGAATATGCTCTACTCTACTAATAGTAAGCTTTTCGCAGAGTGTAATGATTTTGATGTGTGGAGAAATGTCCGGATTTCGGTATGAAAGATATTAGTACTCAATGTATAGAGGAGCGTGCTCAAGCTAACGACCTCAATCTATGGACAAAGAGTGTAACAAAAAAGTCTAACAATAGTTTAACAGTCTGAAATAGTCTAACAATAATAGTCTAACAACAGCTGGAAATAGTCTAACAAACATCACTGCTCATCGCCACAGCTTCCTCGTGTCCTTCATCGTGGACGCGCGCGGCGGCGCCATGACTGGAGCGCGCTGCCCCGGCCTGCGCGTCGTGGTGCCGCCGAAAGCCGCTGGCGAGCCGCTGCGCCTCACCTGCCGCCTGCTACGGCCCGACCGCCTGACCAGCCCGCCGCAGCTCTGCGACGGCGAGGGCCTCGCCAGCCGCATCCTCGAGCTCGGCGGAGGCGGTGTCGACGGCACGTTCCGATCGCCGATTGTGCTGGAGGTGCCGCACATTGCCGCGCTGAG
Organism: Macrostomum lignano; assembly: GCA_002269645.1. Taxonomy (NCBI): domain Eukaryota; kingdom Metazoa; phylum Platyhelminthes; family Macrostomidae; genus Macrostomum; species Macrostomum lignano. Next base: position 83,936 of record NIVC01001239.1, read on the forward strand.
AAACGGTGAACGCGAGGTTGTGGTCTACCGCTCGGAGACTGGCGACGTCTGGAAGGAGCACCCAACGGAAGCTGGCGGCCAGGACTCTGCTGCGGTGCTGGACGCACTCAGTGGCCTTCCTGGACCTTTGGAGACGTCCGAAGAGCTGCGAGAGAAGCGAATAATCAGAATCCTGACCACTAGCATGCCTCAGTACTTCGCCTTGGTGACTCGACCTCGCCAAGAGACGGCTCTGATCGGTCCCGAAGGCGGCGCCATCACCTCCACTGGTGTCAGCCGTCAGGTGCAGGCCATATTTCCAGACGGCGCATTGACTAAAAAGATTCGCGTCGCAATCCAGGTGATGCCGATTCCATTGGAGACAGCCGCACAGCTTGCCCAGGTGGTGTCAGCTTCGCCTATTGTCACCATCGAGCCGAGGCGTCGAAAGTTTCACAAGCTGATCACGCTGACGATCCCGGTGCCACCGAGACCGTCAGGCCAGACCGATAATTGGACGCTGCGCCTCATGTGCAGCATCACTGGCGGAGCTCAGGTAGCCGCCTGGGAAGACATCACGGGTTCGACGCCGTTGTCCCGAGTCAAGGAGTGCGTGTCTTTCACTACAACAGTCAGCGCCAGGTTCTGGCTGTTGGACTGTCCAAACGGCACGGATGCAGTCTCGCTGGCGACTAGAATTTACCGAGATTGCCTGCCGGTGCCCTACATCGGACGATTTGTTGTCTACGCTAAACGAAATCGACCGGACGGTGCAATGTTGCGTTGCCTTTGCGTCACTGACGATAAGGTTAGTTTCGGGGAAATTACTCAGTAATAGAGAAATTTAATATGAAACTCTATGAAACTCGATCCTTTGATTTGTGCAAAAAGGGTTGCACAATCGAACATCGAATGCATGTGTCCTAGCTCAGCGGTTAGGAACATCCAACGAAGATTAATGACTCAGAAACCGTAAAGGCCAGAGTTGATTGCTGACAGGCGTTATCAGATTAAAATTAAGTTTCGTGGGGAATGCCATCGTACTAAAGTATTTTAAGTGCATGCTCCCAAATAAGGGGTTGTGTACAATTACGAATTATCCCGATCAAAGCGACTTCCCTTGAACCATTGTCTTCATCGATTCCCATTGAATCCATAAGCAAGCAAAGCAATTTTCTTACTCCACCTTCAGCTGGATAAAACCCTGGAATGCGCGGAAGGCTACGAACGCAAAGCAGAATCTGCCGAATTTGAGGTACTCGACGGTCGAAAACGCTGGGTGACGGATGCGCCAGGAAATCTGACAGTCATTGCTGACCACGAAGCAACACTGGAGAAGCAACAGCAGTCGGAGCAGCAGCAGCGTCAATCGCTAACAATGACAGTCCGGCCGTTCCGCGAGAACCGCCTGTCCTGCCAGGTCCGCGTAAGTCAGCCCGACCGACCGGCCGTTGGACGACTCGTCCTGGAGCCGGCATCGGGCAGCGCCTGCAGTGTCGAGTTGGCACTGCCCGAATACGATGGGCCGCCGATGCCGACGCCGCCGCAGTCAGACCGGCAGCAGCCCCAGAGACTCTCCGATCCGTCGTCGAGAGAAACTACGCCGGAACCGTTGCGTCTCACCAGCGACACCATCGCTCGAGCTGAGCTGGACATTCGCGACGTGGCGGAGAAGCTGCGCTCAGACTGGTCTCTGGCAGCTCAAGAGCTCGGCCTGACCGACTCGGACATCGCTGAAATAGCTGCTAATCGGCCAGATGATCGAGAGCGCGCCATGTCGATGCTGCGTCGATGGCGCCGAATCAAAGAGCCCAGTGGTGAGGCAACCGGCAACGCGCTCGAGGCCGCTCTGCGACGCATTGGACGAGATGACGTAGTGAAGCAGTGCATGCGCAACGTGCAGTACGTTACAGAGCCAAAGGAGCACGAGCAGGCGCGAGCGCTGCTCGACGGTAAAGACGATTCAAAAACGGCTGTCGAGGTGCACGAGGCCGACGTGGTGCCTCAGCTGGACGAGACACGGCCGAAACCAAAGTCGGCGCCGACCGCCGAGGAAGCGGAGGCAGCTCGTCGCGTGAAGATCGACGCCTACGTTGGACTGCTTGAGTCGCTGGACCAGATGCTCCCAGATCCGGAGTCCTTGATTAACTCACATGATCGGGACTGGAAGGACGCAGGTGAGTGCTTGAGTGAGTGCTTGACGAGGCTCTTTTCTGTTGAAAAACTCTATCGGGCAGTGAAACTAGGGGGTAAAGTAGGTTAGCGGTAACTCGCCTGACTCAATTACATCAGAAGTTTCGATCTCGTGCACGGCCACATCAAACTTGCTCGCCGTATAATTCAAACCCGCGAGATTCTCGTCGCAACTGTGACGTGAATGATGCTATTAGCAACACAAGGCCCTGGCTTAGGCTGGTGAGGAGAGTGGTAAAAGGGGAACTTTAAAATATTGTTGAATGTACATTTCTGACGATAGGAAATTAAGCGGTACTGCACACCCTGCATGGGCGTACCTGGTTGCGACGCTAAAACCCATTTGCCTTGAAAACCACAGAGCCTATCGAAGAGGAAGCGATCTCGGCCAAAGCCCGAAAACAGGTGGAATCGGGGGAAGCAAGCAGTCCGACTCAGGTGGAAGAGCTGCTGTCAAAATTAGACTCGCTACCGGATCAATCCATGGCTCCGGAGGCTGAGCCGCCAGAAGATGGTAAATAAAATTTGCGCTTCAATAAATGATATTGCATGCTGGTACGGGCTATGCCACCTAGGAACTTGGGTCAAGGATAAACGCGATTCAATTCTTTCCCGTATTTTAGTGGTCGAAGTTCCGAAATCAGTGGCGGTCAGTCATACTGCCCTACCTGCAGCAGTGCCAAAGTCAGGTAAGTCTAATCAAGCATAATTCTTTTACGCTGAAATTTTTCCTTATATTTGACGATACTCGCGCACCTTAATTTACGTTGTGTAGCAACAACAACTGACAAGTTTTCCTAAGCACTTTTACTGTTTTATTGTTGTTTCATAGAGACAAAAGTAATGACTGATTATTCTGAGTGCCTGACTCGCCTGGCTTTAGTTTATGCTCGAATAATCATATTTTCGTAATTTTGAAAGCACAAAACGTCGCAGCCTAAACCAGAGGTGCGAAGCGAATAATTTTACTTAGCTAGCACTCTACAATTAACTGTTGTCAGCAGCACCTCCTCGCACTGCAGTTATTTTGTACTATGTGAGCACGAACTATCTTATGGTGAGTAGGCCTATTCTTGTTAAAAACGTAATATATTAAATACCAGATGGTTGCCATGGATCAACGATTTTTTAACTCAAATTTTTTCATTGCAGATAAGCTTTTTCGAGATGCATCGTTTGAGCAACAGGCATTGGAAATTGAAGACGATGTTGCAAGCGCCTGCGGAGGTAGGACTCAGGCAGTTAGGGCTCTGCTAGACTTCGTGCGCCTGCCTGTGTGTCTGATACTTTTAAGAAAAAATGTTTTAGAAACAATAGAAACGTTAATGTTCATTTTTTATAGTGGAGAATTATTTTTCTAGGCCAGACTAGCTCAAATATTGAGCTGAGGCAAAAGCAGCCGCAGCAGCCGCAGCAGTGGGACTCGGGTAGTTGGACAACACCAGACTCTGAGCGACATCACAAGAAGCAGCTGTCGCACTCGTCCACGCCTGGAATCGACACCTCCTCCTTGGAGGCGTCAACAATGTCCGACATCTCGTCGTCTTACACGCCGGATCTGACCGAAGTAACAGCCATAGCCGGTCACCACGGCACAGTTGGCAGCTTGGACAGGTACCGCCGCTCTCTCGTGTCCGAGTCCGGCCCAGAGGATGCCACCCTGACCACCACGGACACAACTACTAGCTTTGACTCACTGGGCGATCATTCCACCGCTGGCGCAGCGGCCAGTGCAAGGAGAACCGTGTCCAGCGCCTCCCAGTTCATTGAAGACGACATCGAAAGTTATCCGCTGTACAGTTCCGACACTGAAAGGCAGCGAAGGCGGCTGCAACAGAGGCTGTCGTTGCGGATGCAGCGGCGCAGAGGAAACGATGGATCAGGAGAAGGAGGAGGTTAGCTGCCAATTACTGCCTGTGTTCTGCGGCTGCTGCTGCTGCCGCTGCTCCACAATAAAAAAGCTAACGAATGAGCTTTGCCGCTTATTTGCCGTTCTGCAACCATTCCGCTAAGTCTAAGATAAAGCATTTCTATGGAAACGCATGCGTGTAGGGCACTAAAATACGCTCCGAAATTGTTCAAAATTTATAAGTGTGTAACATGGCTGCACTATTTGTCTTGGCTTCCTGTTTAAGAATCCTAGCTATTAAAAATACCTAAAAACCTTTTCTTAGGAAAACGTATATTTGCACGAACAATATTTAACGGTGGAAGTCGCATTTTTTAAATAATAAAGTAGAACTGGCCACATTTACATGCCAGCGCATTAATGTATTCGAAATCTGACATTCAAATATTACAACCTTCTCGCATTCCGCCCCCACTCCATCCTGCCCATTCCATCTCTATCGACACGCACCAACTCCATTACCAAAAATCAACCCTCTCGAACCAATCTCCGAAAACGCCTCGGTGAACATTCAATCTGCAGCCGGTCAGAAGCGTCCAACTCCGCCAGCCAGCTTGCCGCTCACGCCAGCCAAAGCTGCCGCTGCCAACATCGAGCCTGCCAAAGTCGACGCCAATTCATCCGATGCTGCTACCGACGCCGAACGCCGACGCTCTTTGAACTCGTTAATGATTCGCGCGATGGAGCACGAGGACAGTCTCCGTTCGGAGATGCGCAGTCTGAGTATTGATGAAGCGCTAAACGCGCCGGACGCAACGCCGCAGGTTGAAGAGAAGTCAATCAGCGAGGAAATGTCAAGGCCGATATCGCCGATGGAAACGGTCGACTCCGAGATGGCCACCCCGGTGCAGGATGTTGCTCCAAGTTTTGAATCTGCCAACACAGCCGCCTCAGCAGCCGCCGAATTCTCTAGTCAGGAGGCACTTGAGGAAGCGTTTGAAAAAGCCCGAGAGCTCCCCTCAGCGCAGTCGTCTTCCTACGCTTCAGCCACAGAAGAAGAAGACGACGATGAGGCTGCCGGGCGAAGCTGGACGGAGCCGCAGCTCCAGTCATCCAGTCTGTTTCACTCCGGCGGCATCCGGCCGGAGGAGCTCGTGTCACCCACGAAAGAAGAAACTGCAGAGCCCGGACGTCGTTTCTCGGCGCTTGTATCCTCTGAATACACCTACCGTAGGATGGAGGAGAAGCTGGACAGTCCAGTGCAGAGTCCAGTGGACGCTTACAAGAAGTTTCCTCCTCAGCACCAGCAACCTGCTGCGCCGGAGCAGTCACCTCAGCCTGCCCCATCTCAAGAGGATGAAAATTCGGCATTCGATGCCAGACTACAACGAGCCGAAGAGCTGATGGCTGAGGCAGAGTGCGTCATTGTCAACCGCTACACTGGTATTGACGAAGATATTGAACAGGTTGGCCTTGAGATTGATCGCGTCATACCTGACAGCATGCTGGTGTCAACTACAACAGCAGCCTCAAAGTCTCCGGATCGTCTGGAACCTGATTGGAGTCGGCAGCTGAGCGAACCCGAGGCTGCTGTGCCAGAGGAAGATGCTGAAGGTGTCGCCAAAGAAACCGAGACGCAAATTCTAGCTGTGAAATTACGTAAGCACAACGATACATTCTCTGGTTCTGTGGAGTACGAACATTTCGCTGAGCCTGAAGAGCCCGAAGCTCGTGCTCAGCCAGAAGAAACTGAAGCTCGTGCTAAGCCAGAAAAGACTGAAGCTCATGCAGAGCCTGAGGAGACTGAAGCTCATGCAGAGCCAGAGGAGACTGAAGCTCGTGCTAAGCCTGAGGAGACTGAAGCTCGTGCTGAGCCTGGAGAGACTGAAGCTCGTGCTGAGCCTGAAGAGACCGAAACTCGTGCTGAGCAAGAAGAGACCGAAGCTCGTCCTGAGCCTGAGGAGACTGAAGCTCGTGCTGAGCCAGAAAAGACTGAAGCCCGTGCTGAGCCTCAAGAGATTGAATCTGGTGCTCAGCCAAAAGAGACTGAAGCTCGTGCTGAGCCAAAGGAGACTGAAGCTCGCGCTGAGCCAGAAGAGACTGAAGCTCGCGCTGAGCCAGAAGAGACTGAAGCTCGTGCTGAGCCAAAGGAGACTGAAGCTCGTGCTGAGCCTGAGGAGACTGAAGCGCGAGCTGAGCCTCAAGAGCCTGAAGCTCGTGCTGAGCCTGAAGAGACTGAAGCTCCTGGTGAGCCTGAAGAGACCGAAGCTCGTGCTGAGCCTGAAGAGACTGAAGCTCGTGCTGAGCCTGAAGAGACTGAAGCTCGTACTGAGCCAGAAGAGACTGAAGCTCATGCTGAGCCAGAAGATACTGAAGCTGGTGGTGAGACAGAAAAGACTGAAGCTCGTGCTGAGCCTGAAGAGACTAAAGCTCATGCTGAGCCTGAAGAGACTGAAGCTCGTGCCGAGCCTGAAGAGACTGAAGCTGGTGCTCAGCGAGAAGAGACTGAAGCTCATGCAGAGCCAGAGGAGACTAAAGCTCGTGCCGAGCCTGGAGAGACTGAAGCTGGTGCTCAGCCAGAAGAGATTGAAGCTCGTGCTGAGCAAAAGGAGACTGAAGCTCGTGCTGAGCCTGAAGAGACCGAAACTCGTGCTGAGCAAGAAGAGACCGAAGCTCGTGCTGAGCCAGAGGAGACTGAAGCTCGTGCTGAGCCTGAAGAGACTGAAGCTCGTGCTGAGCCTGAAGAGACTGAAGCTCCTGGTGAGCCTCAAGAGACTGAAGCTCATGCTGAGCCAGAAGATACTGAAGCTGGTGGTGAGACAGAAAAGACTGAAGCTCGTGCTGAGCCAGAAGAGACTGAAGCTCATGCTGAGCCAGAAGAGACTGAAGCTCGTGCCGAGCCTGAAGAGACTGAAGCTCGTGCTGAGCCAAAGGAGACTGAAGCTCGTGCTGAGCCTGAAGAGACTGAAGCTCGTGCAGAACTAGATGAAACACCAGGTACAATTCAGTCTGAGAAGACACCAACTGATCCTGCGGAGACATCAGCTACAATTGCTCCTGAGCAGACATCTGCACTCACTGAGACCCAAGTTCTTGCTGTACAATTGCGTCAAACAGATGAGCTGACTGAAGCCATTGCCAACAAGGACATTGTCGTGTCAGACAGAACCACTGGATCACAGTTCGTTCCGAGTGAGAATGAAACTGAAGCCCGTGATGAAAGAGAGAAGACTGAAGCTCATGCAGAGCCTGAGGAGACTGAAGCTCATGCAGAGCCTGAGGAGACTGAAGCTCATGCAGAGCCTGAGGAGACTGAAGCTCATGCAGAGCCTGAGGAGACTGAAGCTCGTGCTGAGCCAAAGGAGACTGAAGCTCGTGCTGAGCCTGAAGAGACTGAAGCTCGTGCAGAACTAGATGAAACACCAGGTACAATTCAGTCTGAGAAGACACCAACTGATCCAGCGGAGACATCAGCTACAATTGCTCCTGAGCAGACATCTGCACTCACTGAGACCCAAGTTCTTGCTGTACAATTGCGTCAAACAGATGAGCTGACTGAAGCCATTGCCAACAAGGACATTGTCGTGTCAGACAGAACCACTGGATCACAGTTCGTTCCGAGTGAGAATGAAACTGAAGCCCGTGATGAAAGAGAGAAGACTGAAGCTCATGCAGAGCCTGAGGAGACTGAAGCTCATGCAGAGCCTGAGGAGACTGAAGCTCATGCAGAGCCTGAGGAGACTGAAGCTCATGCAGAGCCTGAGGAGACTGAAGCTCATGCAGAGCCTGAGGAGACTGAAGCTCATGCAGAGCCTGAGGAGACTGAAGCTCATGCAGAGCCTGAGAAGACTGAAGCTCGTGCTGAGCCTGAAGACACTGAAGTTCGTGCTGAGCCAGAAGAGACTGAAGCTCGTGCTGAGCCTGAAGACACTGAAGTTCGTGCTGAGCAAGAAGAGACTGAAGCTCGTGCTGAGCCTGAAGACACTGAAGTTCGTGCTGAGCCAGAAGAGACTGAAGCTCCTGGTGAGCCTGAAGAGACCGAAGCTCGTGCTGAGCCTCAAGAGACTGAAGCTCGTGCTGAGCCAGAAGAGACTGAAGCTCATGCTGAGCCAGAAGATACTGAAGCTGGTGGTGAGACAGAAAAGACTGAAGCTCGTGCTGAGCCAGAAGAGACTGAAGCTCATGCTGAGCCAGAAGAGACTGAAGCTCGTGCCGAGCCTGAAGAGACTGAAGCTGGTGCTCAGCGAGAAGAGACCGAAGCTCATGCAGAGCCAGAGGAGACTAAAGCTCGTGCCGAGCCTGGAGAGACTGAAGCTGGTGCTCAGCCAGAAGAGATTGAAGCTCGTGCTGAGCAAAAGGAGACTGAAGCTCGTGCTGAGCCTGAAGACACTGAAGCTCGTGCTGAGCCTGAAGAGACCGAAGCTCGTGCTGAGCCTCAAGAGACTAAAGCTCGTGCTGAGCCTGAAGACACTGAAGCTCGTGCTAAGCCTGAGGAGACTGAAGCTCGTGCTGAGCCTGAAGAGACTGAAGCTTATGCTGAGCCTCAAGAGACTGAAGCTGGTGCTCAGCCTGAAGAGACCGAAGCTCGTGCTGAGCCTCAAGAGACTGAAGAGACTGAAGCTCGTGCTAAGCCTGAGGAGACTGAAGCTCGTGCTGAGCCTGAAGAGACTGAAGCTTATGCTGAGCCTCAAGAGACTGAAGCTGGTGCTCAGCCTGAAGAGACCGAAACTCGTGCTGAGCAAGAAGAGACCGAAGCTCGTGCTGAGCCAGAGGAGACTGAAGCTCATGCAGAGCCTGAGGAGACTGAAGCTCGCGCTGAGCCAGAAGAGACTGAAACTCGTGGTGAGCCTGAGGAGACTGAAGCTCGCGCTGAGCCAGAAGAGACTGAAGCTCGCGCTGAGCCAGAAGAGACTGAAGCTCGTGCTGAGCCAAAGGAGACTGAAGCTCGTGCTGAGCCTGAGGAGACTGAAGCTCGTGCTGAGCCAAAGGAGACTGAAGCTCGTGCTGAGCCTGAAGCTCGCGCTGAGCCAGAAGAGACTGAAGCTCGTGCAGAACTAGATGAAACACCAGGTACAATTCAGTCTGAGAAGACACCAACTGATCCTGCGGAGACATCAGCTACAATTGCTCCTGAGCAGACATCTGCACTCACTGAGACCCAAGTTCTTGCTGTACAATTGCGTCAAACAGATGAGCTGACTGAAGCCATTGCCAACAAGGACATTGTCGTGTCAGACAGAACCACTGGATCACAGTTCGTTTCGAGTGAGAATGAAACTGAAGCCCGTGATGAAAGAGAGAAGACTGAAGCTCATGCAGAGCCTGAGGAGACTGAAGCTCATGCAGAGCCTGAGGAGACTGAAGCTCATGCAGAGCCTGAGGAGACTGAAGCTCATGCAGAGCCTGAGGAGACTGAAGCTCATGCAGAGCCTGAGGAGACTGAAGCTCATGCAGAGCCTGAGGAGACTGAAGCTCGTGCTGAGCCTGAAGACACTGAAGTTCGTGCTGAGCCAGAAGAGACTGAAGCTCGTGCTGAGCCTGAAGACACTGAAGTTCGTGCTGAGCCAGAAGAGACCGAAGCTCGTGCTGAGCAAGAAGAGACTGAAGCGCGAGCTGAGCCTCAAGAGCCTGAAGCTCGTGCTGAGCCTGAAGAGACTGAAGCTCCTGGTGAGCCTGAAGAGACCGAAGCTCGTGCTGAGCCTGAAGAGACTGAAGCTCGTACTGAGCCAGAAGAGACTGAAGCTCATGCTGAGCCAGAAGATACTGAAGCTGGTGGTGAGACAGAAAAGACTGAAGCTCGTGCTGAGCCTGAAGAGACTAAAGCTCATGCTGAGCCTGAAGAGACTGAAGCTCGTGCCGAGCCTGAAGAGACTGAAGCTGGTGCTCAGCGAGAAGAGACTGAAGCTCATGCAGAGCCAGAGGAGACTAAAGCTCGTGCCGAGCCTGGAGAGACTGAAGCTGGTGCTCAGCCAGAAGAGATTGAAGCTCGTGCTGAGCAAAAGGAGACTGAAGCTCGTGCTGAGCCAGAGGAGACTGAAGCTCGTGCTGAGCCTGAAGAGACTGAAGCTCGTGCTGAGCCTGAAGAGACTGAAGCTCCTGGTGAGCCTCAAGAGACTGAAGCTCATGCTGAGCCAGAAGATACTGAAGCTGGTGGTGAGACAGAAAAGACTGAAGCTCGTGCTGAGCCAGAAGAGACTGAAGCTCATGCTGAGCCAGAAGAGACTGAAGCTCGTGCCGAGCCTGAAGAGACTGAAGCTGGTGCTCAGCGAAAAGAGACCGAAGCTCATGCAGAGCCAGAGGAGACTAAAGCTCGTGCCGAGCCTGGAGAGACTGAAGCTGGTGCTCAGCCAGAAGAGATTGAAGCTCGTGCTGAGCAAAAGGAGACTGAAGCTCGTGCTGAGCCTGAAGAGACCGAAACTCGTGCTGAGCAAGAAGAGACCGAAGCTCGCGCTGAGCCAGAAGAGACCGAAACTCGCGCTGAGCCAGAAGAGACTGAAGCTCGTGCTGAGCCTGAGGAGACTGAAGCTCGTGCTGAGCCTGAAGAGACCGAAGCTCGTGCTGAGCCTGAGGAGACTGAAGTTCGTGCTGAGCCAGAGAAGACTGAAGCTCGTGCTGAGCCAGAGGAGACTGAAGCTCGTGCCGAGCCTGAGGAGACTGAAGCTCGTGCCGAGCCTGAGGAGACTGAAGCTCGTGCCGAGCCTGAGGAGACTGAAGCTCGTGCCGAGCCTGAGGAGACTGAAGCTCTTGCTGAGCCAGAAGCGGCCGAAGCTCGTGCTGAGCCAGAAGAGACTGAAGTTACTGAAGACTTATTGAAGACATCTGTACTGACTGAGACACAAGTTCTTCCTGTAGAGTTACGTCAGCCAAGTGACCTTGAAGCAGTTACTAACAAGGATATTGTTGCTTCAGACAGAACCACTGGACCAGAATTCGTTACCAGCAAAAATGACCCAGAAGTATTTATCAAACAAAACCTACCAGAAGAAGACACATCGGGTGGCATTCAAAACAAAGATGAAGTGACATATAAAGTAGAAAATTTTGAGTTTGATTTGGTAAAAAAGCTGGTGAACGACGCAATTGAAACGGCTTTACGTGCTGAAGAGTCCAGATGCAGAGGCATTTTCGAGCAAAATGGTACCGCACAGAAAGAGCCTCACTCTGTTGAGACCGAGCCAAAAGAGGAGCCTCGCACTGCTGAGTCCGTCAAGACCGAGCCCAAGTCACAGGAGGAGCCTCGCACCGTTGAGTCCCTTGAGACAGAGCCACAGGAAGAGCCTCGCACTGTTGACTCCTTTGAGCCCGAGCCACAGAAGGAGCCTCGCACTGTTGAGTCTGTTGAGACCGAGCCACAGGAGGAGCCTCGCACTGTTGACTCCCTTGAGCCCGAGCCACATGAGGAGCCTTGCACGGTTGAGTCCCTTGAGACAGAGCCACAGGAGGAGCCTCGCACTGTTGAGTCCGTTGAGACCGAGCCCGATGCACAGGATGAGCCTCGCACTGTTGAGTCCGTTGAGACCGAGCCACAGGAGAAGCCTCGCACTGTTGACTCCCTTGAGCCCGAGCCACAGGAGGAGCCTCGCACTGTTGAGTCCCTTGAGCCTGAGTCACAGGCGGAGCCTCGCACTGTTGACTCTGTTGAGACCGAGCCCGAGTCACAGGAGGAGCCTCGCACGGTTGAGTCCCTTGAGACAGAGCCACAGGAGGAGCCTCGCACTGTTGACTCCCTTGAGCCCGAGCCACAGGAGGAGCCTCGCACTGTTGACTCTGTTGAGACCAAGCCCGAGCCACAGGAGAAGCCTCGCACTGTTGACTCCCTTGAGCCCGAGCCACAGGAGGAGCCTCGCACTGTTGAGTCCCTTGAGCCTGAGTCACAGGCGGAGCCTCGCACTGTTGACTCTGTTGAGACCGAGCCCGAGTCACAGGAGGAGCCTCGCACGGTTGAGTCCCTTGAGACAGAGCCACAGGAGGAGCCTCGCACTGTTGACTCCCTTGAGCCCGAGCCACAGGAGGAGCCTCGCACTGTTGACTCTGTTGAGACCGAGCCCGAGTCACAGGAGGAGCCTCGCACTGTTGAGTCCCTTGAGACCGAGCCACAGGAGGAGCCTCGCACTGTTGAGTCCGTTAAGAAGCCTTGCATTTTTGAAATCACTGAGACGGAGTCTCAATTATTACCTGTTCAATTGATACTCCGATCCACTGGTTCACAGTTTACTGATGAAGAGGGTACTGACTTACAGGCTTTAGATAAGAAGACCGATACAGCAGTTCTCTCTGGAGTTGGAGAACGACCGCAGTCTGCTGCTTCTCATGATAATTTAGAGGAACAGCTAAAAACAACAGATGCTCATAAGGATGCTGAGGAACAACCAGAAAGTGAGGAAATTCTTGAAAACTCTGAAGCAGCGTCTTCGCTTGAAAAAGTTTCAGAAATTGTGATTCACGATGCAAAAACTTCGGATATGTCTGAGCATAAGGAAGAAAAGGGTGATGAGCCATCAAATGAAGAGCAGAATGTTGCAGAACTTAACGAAGTAAAATTAAAAGGTGTGGAGCAAGGCACTGCTCAATCAGATGACTTGTACTCAGATCAGAAAATCGATGACTCACTAATTGACGCCTGTGCGAGAGATTGTGTTCAAAAAGCTTTGATCGCCGCTTTAAAGAGCCTTTCGGGCGTTAGAAATTCAGTTGAGCACGAGGGCACTGAGACAGATTCGGTTCAAGAGCCCGAAGAAGCTGAAACCCTTCTAGTTGAGCACAAGGACGCGATTCAAGAGCCCCAGGAAGCTGTGATTCTTTCGGTTGAGCACAAGGACACTGAGCCACAGCCGCTTCAAGAGCCTGAGGAACCTGAGATTCTTTCGGCTGAGCACAAGGACACTGAGCCACAGCCGCTTCAAGAGCCCGAGGAAGCTGTGACAAAGCAGGAAACAGAGCCTCTTCCCAATATGACTGAACCTGCATGCAGTGTTGCTAGAACTGAAACATTAGTGCTGGCCGTTCAACTAAGGAAATCAAGCGGTATGGACACTTTTGTATCGACGGGTAACGATTTACGCGACACAGAGTCCCAGTTTATCGCGTCTCAACTTTCTCCGGGGGAGCTACCAGTTGAATACGAGTACAAGGACCCTGAGGAACAGTCAGTGGAGTACAAAGAATCTGAGGAGCAGCGTGTTGACTACCAAGACTCCGAAGAGAAGCCTGTGGACTACAGAAAGACTGAAGAGCAGCCTGTTGAGTACAAAGAAACTGAAGAGCAGCCTGTTGAGTACAAAGAAACTGAGGAGCAGCCTGTTGAGTACAAAGAAACTGAAGAGCAGTCTGTTGATTACACGGAGACTGAAGAGCAGCCTGTTGAGTACAGAGAGACTGAAGAGCTGCCTGTTGAGTCCATCGAGGCTGATGAGCTTGCAGATGATGGACGAAAGGCTGAAGCAGGTTCACCCTCACAAATGCAGAGTACATCTCCTACTCGTAAGGAAGGCGAAGAGGGTCATAAACTTTCAGAGTCTCTTCAGTCTGAGCAGCTGGACGAAGATGAGGCCCAAGTCGTCGAGGATGAAGAAAGCGACGCCCGTTACGAAGATGATTTTGATGCCGAAGGCGAGGATGACGAAAGACCAGCGGGTCGTGAAGGCTCGCTACAACAGGAACAGGAGGCAGCAAGTGATGAAGAAGCTGCTGTACCACAATCGGACCAGAATATTTTTCGTCACCAAACTAAACCAGCTGTCGCTGAGCCTGAGGCTCGTATTCTACTCGGTCCGGACGCCTTTATACTTGTTGAGCAGTCTGATGAGGCTGCTTCTGCTATTGTTAACCCTGCGGTTTCTGCTGGCCCGAGCGAGCTGCCAGAATACGACGAGGAGATTCCTGGCGAATCCGCTCAGAGTCCTGAATCATTTGAATCCGTCATCAAGCGGTCTCTGCCGGCGCTGGCCAATCTCAGCCTGGCGGCGTCAACGGCGGAGGAGCCCAGAAACCTGGACGAGTCGGTTGGGACGAGCCCTGTCTCTCCTGGACTGGCTAGGGGCACTTCTGCGATGAGCGGCACCAACTCCGCTTCGCCTGACGAGTGCCAGTTTCAGTTGGAGGATCCGGAGGGCCAGTTGGAAGCGCAACGCCTAGACACTGGAACCATGGAAGCGTCTGTGGTTACGCTTGAGGACTCCGAGACCAGCCAGCCGCCAATGGCTCATTCCTCCGAACTGCCACGGGACGCGTCTTCGCTTAGCCAGGACGCCTCCAAGTCTAGCGAAGTTCTTAGCTCCGGCATCAGTGTAACCGACAACCGGTTTGGCCCTTCGGCAACTGCTGATGACATTCCCAGCATTGTAGGACAAGATGACAGCGGCTTTATACTGCTAACTCGAGATGACGCCGCTTCAGATATTGACTTCGAGAGCGGCGGAGAAGCTGAAGAAGAAACGGAAGTTGCTCGCAGACAATTTGATGACGCAACGGATGTGTCAACTTCTCTGGTTAGTGACGTTGCCTCCACGCTAGCTGGACAGGACGACGATACGGTGCAGAACTCAGAATGTGAGGAAGAGACGGCCGATGCGGATGATGCAAGAGTACTTTTAGAAGAAGCACAACGACGTTCAACCCTATCTTCATCAACCACATCGGGTGGACCAAAAAGCCCTACAATTTCTGGTGAGGCGTTCGAGGAATTGGAGGTGCCGTCGGATCAGAGCGACGAAGAAGCGGCTCGTCAGTTGGCTTCTCGTGCTTTGAGCTCCGCTGCGGATGCCGTCGAGTCGGAGGAATTCGAGCGCACAGCACAGGAGAGGCTGGAGCGCTCGCTACAAGAGGAAGAACTAGCGTTGGATTTCGAAAAGGCTGCCGAGCAGATAATGATGAAGCAAGGCGAAAAGGATGACGTTGAAGATGAGAATGCCGAGAGCCAAGAATACGAAGGCTTTCGGACCTCGGTTGGCGACATCGACTCGGAGCTGTTCCAGGGAGCTGTGTATCAGGAAGGAGACGACTACGCTGAAGAATCAGATGAAGAAGACGACGAGGATGATGACGAGGGCGAAGAACCACTCGGCGCTTCTCCCAAAGCCGCGTACGTTTTCATGACGAATAAGGCTGTTGAACAGGTGGTCATCGATGACAATCTTCTGTCGCCAATCATGGAGTTAAAGGAAACACCGGAGAGCTCTCCAGAGCAGCGCTTGTCTCAACAACAACGAAAACAGCAACAACCGCAGCCGGAGAAGCATCTCCAGCCGTCAATGCAGCAGCAGCTACAAGTGGCCAAGTCTCCACCAAAAATCGGCTTCGAAATCGAGCCGCCACTTACTGAAGAAGATGAAGAGACGCCAACAGCAGCTGGACTTTCCTCCTCGTTTGGCTCGAAAAAATCGGACCGTTTCCCGGAGATGCCTCAACAGGAGAAGCAGGTCGACAAAAGCGAAGAATCTTACAGGCCGAGTGCGCAGCAGAAGTCTAACTCGCCTGTCGATTCGGGTGAATCCGACTTCGAGATGATCGCCGCACCGCAAGAAGACGCGGCATCGGGCTCGCTGACCGAGTTTGAGCGGCTCGAGCGGGAGCTGGAGACAGCGGAGGAGCCTGCAGAGTCGGTAATGGAGGATGTCGAAGAAGTTGACGAGGACATTCAACAAGATGATGAAGAGGATTCTGTCGAACCAGACCAGGCCGACAGTCAGATCTATTCCGAAGCGTCTAAGATTGCTGAAGCGCTGAAAGTGCCAGAGGTTCGGTTCGAGGAAGCGGACGCTGGTAAAGACGCCGATAGTCTTGGTGAAGAGGACGAGGAGGACGAAGAGCCGGTCGCGGCCGCCGTAGCTCAGAGGCGATTCCCGCCCGGCCGGTCGAAAAAGATTGCCCCGGTGATGGAGTCGTCGATGGCGTCGTCTGTGTGCGCACCGAGTGAGGCCGACTCACTCACCGAGGAGGCCCAGCTGGCCATGACCCGCAGTGTCGATAGCATCGATGCGGAGGCGTCCACGACAGCAGGCGGCGATGGCAGCAGCGGCGGTGGCGGCTGGACTCTAGGCTACTCAATGAGCACCGACAAGGTCCGGGTGGTACCGGAGCCTGGCCCAGGGATGGTTAGTTCGACTGACAGCCTCGACTGGGAGACTTCAGCTGGAGCAGAGACTACGTCACCTGAGGATACTCTATAGGTACAGAGAGTCGAGAAAGAAGTCTCAAGTCCCTTCTTACTATCCCCCTGTCCGAGTCCCTTGCCCTGGAGTGGCAGCTTTAGCAGCTACTGCATCGGGTGTCTGATGCCTCGATAGCTGCACAAGAGCTGCCAGTTTGGCTAAGTCTAACACCGCTGCTGTTGTATATAGCGAGTATTGATAAATCTGTTGTTTATGTTGTCGCAATCTAACACTGTCGGTGAGTCCTAATCTTTTCATTCACTAATTACTCACTTGAGTTTCTAGCTTGTATTTTTAAGTTAGTGCAGCACAGGGCAATCACTTACTTCATGTTTTATTTTCTGACAATTTTTTTCTAGACGCTTTAAAACATTCTCAGAATGCTACTATACTACTGTCTGCAAGTAGTGCATTGTTAGAATCGTCAAAAACGAAGAAAAACGAAAATTGTTTCATGGAACAACCAATAACAGTTGACTTCTACTTAGATAATAAAAATGAGTATAAATTCCCTTAGTGAGGCTAAACCAGATTGACGCAGTTGAGCGGACGAGACAGAAGATTCCTGCCAGTTGGACGCAAAAGCATTGAATTATTTCTAGACCAGATGAGCTCCTCTCAAGACGCTCCGAACGTCCAAGAGGCGGTCAAGAAGGAAGATAGTAACACAGAATCCCAGCTGCCTGAGGCAACATTGAAGCCACAGCACTTGCAAAATCAGCAGACATCCAAACAGGAGCAGACTCAACTTCTTGCGATAGGCAGTGCTCCGGAAAGGCAGGGAGCAGTTGGTCATGCTGGCCAGGCCGTCCCAGCAACTGGTGCAGTGGGAAAAAAGCTAGGACACGGTGAGATACTCATGGGCAGTTCAGCATGAGTCATAATAGCTGTGACACTATGAGCAGTCTTAGTCAGGGTCATATAGTTGTGACGCTATAAGCAGTCTACTCAGGGTCATACAACTGTCACACTATAAGCAGTATAGTTAGGGTCATAGTTGTGACGCTATGAGCAGTGTACTCAGGGTCATATAGTTGTGACACTATGAGCAGTCTACTCAAGGTCATATAGCTGTCAAACTATAAGCAGTATAGTCAAGGTCATACAGTTGTGACGGTATGAGCAGTGTACTCAGGGTCATACAGTTGACACTATGAGCAGTGTACTCAGGGTCATTTAGCTGTGACGCTATGAGCAGTTCGGTCAGTGTCACAGGGTCATATAATTGTGACACTATGAGCAGTGTACTCAGGGTCATATAGCTGTCACACTATGAGCAGTATAGTCAGGGTCATATAGTTGTGATCCTATGAGGCAGTTTGTTCAAGGTCATAGCTGTGACAATATGAGAAGTTAGGTCAGGCCTATGGCATGGCCAGCTGCGACTATCTTATTGCTGTATCAAAATCTAATAGATGAATAAAACTTCCACTATATTGCAGAAATGTCTCTAATCAGTATGGACGAAGACTATGTAGTTGAAATTGATCCTAGAGAGCACGATCACTTCCTGTCCCAAGGAATACCAGAAGAATTTCGTGAATAGTACTAGTAAGATACGCAACAGTGTGTCCTTGAAACAAAGGACGATTTTACATTTACACGAACATGTGTACCTCTGCACTTAACATGTCATTGAATTGTTTGTAGTCGTAGAAACCGCCCCAAAACAAGTGCAAGTACTGCTATACACTGCAAGTATTTTCTTTGTCCGCGTTCAATATACACGCGTAAATTATCATTTTCAGCTCACAAATATTTCTTATCGTTGTCCATGCACTTATGTGTGAAGTATTTATTCAGCAGCTTGAGAACTAACAAAAACTCGCGCGTTTGCTTGAATCCTGAGTTGTCGCTGCGTACAATGAAGTATGACCGTGTTTATTTTGAAGCACAAAAATATTATTTTGTTTAAAATTGCCATTTTTCAGACGGCACTCCTCCGGCAGCAGCGCGATGATCAGCAATGAAAATGCAGAGGCTGAACTACGAAAAACTGACGCCCAAAAAGTTAAACATTTATTATCAAATCTATTACTGCATCGATATCAATTATATGTGTTGCCAACTGATATAAATGATATACCATGAGTTTATGAAATTCAGTTTTTAAGGATACATTAGTGCGCTATACTTACAGATTGGTTAAATCCAAATGTCAACTGTTTATAACAAACACAATTGGTTCAAGCAAGAAACTCTCATTAATAATTTAGTATGTGATTTCTAACAAGGGTTGAAAGGGGTGGTAACGCAATCGATGTAGCTAGTAATTAAATTACTTTACTTAATTACTTTTAGAGCAGCTTGTAAAGAAATAAAAGTAACATGAGTAGTGACGCACTAATATATCTGAGCATCCAATCTCAGCAACTTGGTCAGCCATTTACAACAAAATATCACGCAAAAAAGTCGCGTGTGACAGTCTTTTGCTGCTTAATTAGGAGAAAAACCTGCGCCCTCCTCTCTACATGCATATTCGGCTACTTCATAAAGACAACTCATAGAGCTGGGAAAATACACAGCTCGCACGCATACTCTGATCTGCAATAAAATACAAAAGTACAAATTAAACTCGCGTCACCGATCACGCCGTTTTCTTTGACTGTTTTCCTCCTAGCAATTCACGCCTAGTTAGATAATTAGCGTCGTTTGCTTGATTAGAACTTTTTATCTTTTATCTGATGGCCGTATTCAACAAATGCACTGTTAACGCGTCTGCTCAATAAGTAACAGTTTAGTAAGCTCGAAATTACTTTGTTTGAGCTGGTAATAGAGCATTAAATTTGTTTTTCTAAGTTTTGGTACGTGGTTTCTGTGTTTTGACATAGGCCTTCGCGTTATGTTTTTGTCTCTTTTGATAATTGTAACCCTACACCACTGAAAAAGCCATTGGATAAGAACTAGAATTCTAAACTTGAAACTTGTAAAATTACCGTTTACTATCAAAGCAGACGAATAATAAAAAACTGTGATTTTCTATTCTTTCGCTACAGTGATTAATGTAAGTCCAAATGGCTTTTTAAATGGTGGATTGTTTAAGAGTTTTGGCGTCTAACTTATAATGATTCTACTTTTATAATTGTCGAGTTAAATAGTCACTTTTATACCATATATTACTTAACTTATTCAACCATAAAGAAACCATCTGTTAATTCAAATGTGCTTTAAATGAACTTTCGCTTTCGAATTGCTAATAACTATAGCTATTGCAGTTAAACAATCGTTTTATTTCTAAAACCGTTTCGCTTCGCTAACTTATAGTTCTGCCTTTCATAATAACCGGTTTTTTAAGCTCAAAAGTCAACTCTACCAACACTTTTGATGCTAAATAAGATCCATTTCTGGCAATTTTCTGTTCAATAACTTTCTCCATTTTTTTCGATTATTGATACATTTAAATTCATTTATAAACTACTTAGTTACTGTAATGTATTAAAAAAGTTTATACGCTTTGCTGTAAAAGAAGACTCAAACGGAAGTTCTTCTTTTCAAACTAATTAGACAGCCCAACCTGTCAAATTTTTACTGACCTTCGAGTCCATTTTGGTTTTTATCTTCGTTTACTCGATCAAACCTGATATTTATTTTAGCTCTCATAATATATTAAATATTTATGCGATTTTCTACAAACATTCATTGTAGCTGCTTGACGAAAGAAGGTTAGAGGCGTATATTTAATGAATTATAAGGACAGTTTCTCACACAAAACTACATGTATCACTCTTACACTGATACATGTATCATGCTTTAGCGAACTTAGCAAATTTAGAATTAAGCTACTTGGCTTTATCTTTGTGAAAGTTGCATTAGCAAATTTATTAATTAGATACTGTTAGTATTTGATTTACTCTGCCAATTTCCTCAATGATCCGTATATACGTTTACTATTGTTTGCTGAATAATACAATTGTATTTAACAATATGCCTGCCGCAATGATCAGAATAGTAAAGCAATATGATATTTATAAACACACATAGTTACGTCAAATACACCTTTGAAAACTGCCATTGCTTTCAGTCTAGATTGAGCTATTAATAATCTAATACGATGTTTATTATTTAATTTATTTTCGCCAAGCTTCACTGTCAATACGCTAAGATTGCATAGAAAAGAAAAGTGCGTTGACAACTTCATTCGTTCAAAGCCAGGAAGCTCAATGCAGGAAATGTTGCTCAATGGTTTGTTTGAATGATTAAAAAGGAGAGTAACAAAAAGGAGTGAAACTACGGAAGAAATGTAGAGTTGAAATTCTAGCGCATGCATGCACAAGTACGCGTAGCTTTTATAATTTTTCAGAAGCTCAAACTATATATGTTTATATATACATGTAGCTTGGGAATTTAAATTGTGAAAATGTATGCCATTGAAGCTTTTACGACCAGCACAATAGAAAAGGCTATACAGGATATATAGCACCACAATATTACTGTTGGAACTGGCAAGAACTCCTACTATGGAACATGGAAAGGTGTAAATATTTATTTGTGCCCTAGTTCAGATAGATAGATAGATAGATAGATAGATAGATAGACAGATATATATATATAGATAGATAGATAGATAGATATATATATATATATAGATATATAAATAGATAGATAGATAGATACCAAAGCCTCCCGTGGCTAATAGAATTACTCTACAGAAGCAACCTCAGAAACGAAGGAAAACAGGCTGTTAATTAAGAGCAAGGCCAAAGCCTATGGACCTATGCTAACTAAATTACTAATGAATCTGCATCCTGTCTTGCTCTCTTCCGCAAGGACAAGAAAGTTGGCAGGAAAAGGAAGATCGGATTGGCTGCACGTAGAGAATATGTTGCTGTTTGTCAGCATTGGTTATTACTTCAAGCATGTAAACGAGTGTAGCGACACTGATCTCGACGTTTTATCATCATGTAAATTAGCACGTAGCTTTACCCAAAACCAGCAATCACCTTCGGACCCTTTGGGCACATTCAGATGATTTTTAACAGCATTTTAACCATTATAAGTGCGCGACAAGGCTCGAAAAAATATCTTAAGTCGGGTTAAAATTGTATTTTTTACGTCAGAAGCAGAATTATAATGGGAGTCACGAAAATTACAAATGTGAAGGAGGGTGCCAAAATTAGCGAGTCAGGAAGTGTCAGAATCTGAGATCCAGGTGTCAGAATGTGAGAGTCAGGAAGTGTCAGAATGTGGTGGGAGTCAGGAAGTATCAGAATGTGGGAGTAAGGAAGTGTCAGAATGTGAGAGTCAGGTGTCGGATTTTAGGAATCAGGAAGTGTCAGAATTTGGAAATCAGGAAGTGTCAGATTGTAGGAGTCATTTGTCAGAATGTGGGAGTAAGGAAGTGTCAGAATGTGAGAGTCAGGTGTCGGATTTTAGGAATCAGGAAGTGTCAGAATTTGGAAATCAGGAAGTGTCAGAATGTGGGAGTCAGGAAGTGTCAGAATGTGGAAGCCGGGTGTCAGAATGTGGAAGTAGGGTGTCAGAATGTGGGAGTCAGGAAGTGTCAGAATGTGAGAGTCAGATGTCAGTCTGTCAGAATGTGGGAGTCAGGAAGGGTCAGAATGTGATAGTCAGGTGTCAGATTGTGGGAATCAGGAAATGTCAGAATTTGGGAATTAGGAAGTGTCAGATTGTAGGAGTCATTTGTCAGAATGTGGAAGTCGGGTGTCAGAATGTGAGTCAGGAAGTGTCATAATACGGGAGTCAGGTGTCAGAATGTAGGTTTTATGTTTGAAGTGTGAAAATAGGAGTCAAGGGCTTCCGTACAGGATCTAGAACCCAAAAATTCAGAATTGCAGTAAAAATCAATCAAATGTGTAGCATAGCAGTGAAGTTTCACAACTTAGCTCCAATTTAGAGTAGGAGTTGACAAGAAATCTGAAGTATTTTTCGTTATGCGACTCAGTACAGAACCAAGTGCACCTCCTAGTGAGAAGAAAGTTGTCGAAAAACTGAAGTAGGGGCCTTAAATTGACAGGCTGTCTGTCTTAGCACCAGAATAAGCCTAAAGTCCTAAGACTTGCAAAATATGAATTTTGGCCTACATTTTATTCAAGTGTGAATGAGAAGTCCTTAGTCAATCAAATTTGACGCTTTTAACACATAAAAAAGGTCTATCAACCCGTGCACCTCCATTTGGGTTACTTTGTCATCTTAATTAACATGCACCAACTTAAGGAAGTCATTTCGTCATTCACCAATGTGGGAATTTTGTGTAAACTGCTTAGATATTTTACTGTTTCCAAATCTTGTTGTCCATTCATCGGCTAATTCTCTTGTACTGTAGTACAGGGTATAGTTTCCAAATTTCCAAGTTACTACTAGGTATCTACACTACTGTTAAATTCATATTCATTAGTATAAATAACTGAACAAAAGAAACTGTTGATTTATCTTCAAAGTTTGATATTTTGCTGCAAAAATTAGAAACATTTTTATAACAGTGCAGTTTAGATTACTTCAACTTTAGTGGGTTCACAAAGCTGTACATTCATTGTCCAGTCTTAAGAGTTTAAAATAACAACGCACAACACAAAGGTCAAATGTTAAAATATGCTATCATAAACGCACTAAAATATTAGATAAGAAAATTTTTAAAGTAGAAAAAAATCAACTTTAAAAATGCAAAAATTAAAAGTAATTGCTGCTATCTTGTCCTAAATGAAAGATGATGATTTTTACGGGTTACAATGATGTAAAATTTGGTCATAAGGAAGACTTAAGAATTATAACACCATCACCAATTGAATTGTTAATGTCGCCGATTATTTCGTTAGTCCTCGCTACTACTTGATAGTCTTCTGCTTTTGCTGTTGTTGCCGCAGCTGCGGGAACGAAGTTTCTTTTCTAAAACGAAAATTAGAAAAAGTCGCTTTTAGTTTTTTGCAACTACTAAAAGTAGATGGCTAAATACGCAGTTATCCCTCCTTTTTATAGGCAATTTAACAATAGCTGTTTATCCTTCAGTGTCAGTGACAGTGACTCCTTCAGCAAGAACTGTTTATCCTTCAGTGTCAGTGACAGTGACTCCTTCAGCAAGAACTGTTTATTCTTCAGTGTCAGTGACAGTGACTCCTTCAGCAAGAACTGTTTATTCTTCAGTGTCAGTGACAGTGACTCCTTCAGCAAGAACTGTTTATTCTTTAGTGTCAGTGACAGTGACTCCTTCAGCAAGAACTGTTTATTCTTTAGTGTCAGTGACAGTGACTCCTTCAGCAAGAACTGTTTATTCTTCAGTGTCAGTGACAGTGACTCCTTCAGCAAGAACTGTTTATTCTTCAGTATCAGTGACAGTGACTCCTTCAGCAAGAACTGTTTATCATTCAGTGTCAGCTACGCGGTCAACGAGAACCGCTATCCCAGCCTTCAGTACAGAGGTCAGAAAACTCCTCCCGCGAAGCTTCTCTATTCGGCCCTCGGATTTTTTGAAACTTCCCAATAGCAATCCGGCCAGTTCAAGGTTTGTCTCTTTTTCTCAGATCTCTTCTCTCCATTCCCCCTGTTCTCTATCCCCAAAATTACCAGCAATAGCATCATCATCCTCGGAATCTTCAACGGCAGCTCCAGTAGCTCTTTGCTGTTGGCGCTTCTGGCGCCAGCGCTTTCGACACTTGAATTCGCAGCGTCGACACGACGGGCACTGGCACTGGCACCGGCACTCGCTAGCATGGCCGGCTTTATCAGCTTCCACCCCGGCCGCTGTGCCGGCTGTCTTACTACCGCTGTCTGGCTCCGCCTCATCGTCAGAGCTGGACGGCCCGGCGGATTCGTGATAGCTGGGGGTGGCGCTGTCGCTAACGATAAAGTCTTTGTCCTCGTCGCCGGAGCTGCCGCTGTCGTCCTTCCTCTGGTCTTTGTCTTTAGTCTTGGCGCTTGCATCAGATTGCTGTTATAAATAGGGGATAATGGGTTGATGCGCATGGGTTAAATCCAGCATCTGGGAAATCAAGCCGTACTAAAATCCCAACATAGTTCGTAGTAAAGCGGCCAATTAAAACTGATCTACAATGACATGCTGAACCCAATCAATTCCCACCTGACACACTAAATCATTTGAAATTTTATGGTACCTGACACAATATAAAAATTTTATCCCTTGATGAAAACGGTACCCAGGCCAAGAAGCATCCCGGGAGTCACTTCAGAGTAGTTTCAGACGCGTTGCAGATGACATAGGTCAAATAGGAAAGAAGTGATTCTAAACGACTCTAAAACGACGAAATGTCACGGTACAAGTCGCCAAAAACTCGTCAAAGAGTCGCTTCAGAATCACTTTGAAGCGTTCTATTGTCTGCGACTTTGAAACGTGCACGGCTCTAGTGACTCTGAGGCGACGGTGCAACAATTCTGGGGCCTTAGAGTCGTATTTGAGGCATTTCAGAGCCGCATTAGAGGCACTGAGTTGTGCTTGAAACGCATTTGCGTCGCTTGATGAACTAAAGTTACATCTCCGGCGTTTCAGCGGCGTTCTGTAGTCGCATAAAAGTCACAGAAACGTTTTTGCGTCACTAGAATCGTTAGTGCGTCACTTCTGGGGCGTTCTGGACGCGTTACAGAGTCGTTACTACCGACCTTTAACAGACTGCTGGATCGTCATTTCTGGGCGAATAGAAGATGCATGCTCATCGACTCAGAAGTGATGCACTAACGATTCTACAGCGACGCTGAAGAGCTTCTGCGACTTTTTTGGTGATTTGTAACGTGACCTCTCGTTGTTTTATAGAGTCGTTTAGAATCACTTCTTTTATAGTTCTACCGTTTTCATCGCGCAATAAACACTCAGTTTTAGCCTATTGAACCCTATTTGCACTTTAACAATCCTACTGAGTTGTAGGAAGTTAAGCGCCAGCGCAACGATTATTGGACGACTTTTTCGAAACTCTTACGAGTCTACAACTCACGTGACGCAATTGCGATGCAACAGTCGCTTTTGACTCTTGTCACATGGTATCGTTTCTAACGGGTCCACCTTGAAATTAAACTGAGCATCAAAAACCCGGCCATAAACCCTGGCACCCAGTCACTAATAATCAACAAACTCCAATGCTACGCTTCAACAATAAAAGCAATCTGCAACTCGAACCTCATCATCATTGTCCTCTATCTCTGCAGCTTCCTCCCGAGCAGCATCGGTTTGAAATTCATCATCCGACACTGCAGCAGCCGGCTCCACAGAGAATAGCTTACGACCGTCAACCTCTCGGACAAATGTTCTCATCCGGTCAGGTACGGGGTAGCGCCTCTCGGCTACGCCCAGATTAATCAGACTTTCAAGCTGTTCCTCGTGCGCCTAAAGAAAAAAACACAAATTAGCTATTAAATCAGGGTATGGGCAGGCAAGCGTTTTTGCCTTAACGGCCAGATAAATAATGTCAGTCAGTCAGTCATTCAGTCATTCAGTCATTCAGTCATTCAGTCATTCAGTCATTCAGTCATTCAGTCATTCAGTCATTCAGTCAGTCAGTCAGTCAGTCAGTCAGTCAGTCAGTCAGTCAGTCAGTCAGTCTTTTGTAAGCCAAAGAATGCTCACCTGCTCGTGTAGATCTAACCTAACAAGATGCTCTTCCTCATCATCGGAGAGGACCATTGAGCGCCGGTTTTTATGCGGACTGATGATCTCATCATCATCATCAATTACATCAGATTCTAATCCAATACTGTTTCCACAAACAGTTGAAAATGAAGATTTAGTTTTTGGAACTGTAGCCTCGGCAATCTCACTGTCGAAATTGCTTGAACTATTGCTATCAGTATTGCAGCTCTGCAACTTTTGACTAGTCATAATTTCAACTGAATGAGCAATATGTTTGATCTTTATAAGTGTTTACCAAACTTAGATAGTCATGAAATGATAAAATTGGTGCACAGATTGAATAGGATTTTAAACAGTATAAAAATTACAACAAAAAATCACTTTAACTAACTTTATTGACATCAGTGCATGCACCTAAATGACTGGATATTATTATTAGCTGCTAAAAATAGAAACTGTATATGTATAAGTTTAAAATATGACTTCTTGCTTTGCGCCAGCACCAATCAAGCTTGTTAATTTACAAATTGCAGCTTGGTTTCATTTCCAATTTTTAACCAACTGTTTTTTATACCCTTTAGATGTTGTCTGAGGCTTTATCAATTTGATTTCTAGAAGAGTAACAATTTTTAAAAACATGGCCTTCTTTAACTACATAGTTAAGCCTAGAAAAAATTCCTGCTAACTAGTTTGTCTTGAGTTAAATATATTTTCCTTTAATATGTTAAATACTTTCCTTTTGATAGGATATTATAGACTAAACTATGTGGTAAAAAAATATAAGGCTTAAGATTATAGTCATCTTTTATCTACTAGTTGGCACTGTTTTTTTAGCTACTAGATTTGGTGACTACAAACTCAGACTTTGGCAACACTATTTGGCATGGATTTTATAGGTTCACATCTAATGTTAACAGTAGAACTACCAAGAGGGGGAACTTCCCCCCCTGACATTTTTTGCTATGCCAGAATGGAGCAATGCAGGCATATAAAATTTAAGAACATGGACTAACTTTTTGTTGCACACTTTCTCAAACAAGAATCAAGTCACCAGCCCTCTGGACCATCAAGATATTCAACAATTCTGCCACGTCAGATTTTTCCCATAAGCACTAGTGTATTCAGTATACCCCTATGTACCAATCAGCGCTATGCCTCAGTGTAGCCCAGTGGTGTTAGCAGGGATGCCCATTTTTTCTTGTACCTTAAATATTTTTTCGCGCCTGCATACTTTTTTGCACTTGCAGTTAGTATAGCATAAAATATGCTTATTTAAAAAAATTCCTGAAAATAGCTAACCCTAGCTAATATAATTTAACTATAGCTTGATACTATATCATACCTAAACACAATTTTTTGTGCTGCTTTACATGTACATTACATTGAAAAATGCCTACATGTAAGTTGACTAAATTTCAATAATTTCAATCAATGCAGAACTTTAAAAGTGGCTTAATTAATTATTGTAGCAAAAATAACAAGAAACACAAGGCAAGATATGATGACATCAATCCAAAAACAAAATGGCATGAACTAAATTCATAAAATATTGCACAGATAAGCTTTAGTAAGAGCAGAATCAACGTCTAATTTTTCGTGTTATGGGCTTAAACGAAATTCATGCCATACCTCAAAAATTGTGCATTCGCGCCATTAAGCACAAAATTTGCGCCTGGCACAAATTGGGCTAACACCACTAGGGCAGCCTTGCCAAGCCTCCAAATTTCATCAGCATGTCGACCACATGTCTGCATCAGCTCTGACTTGATTAGAGATATAACAATTGAACACATTGTATTAAGATATAAGAAGGCTTTGGGAGGAATAGAGAGTTTAAAGAGTCAAGAGAATTAGGGGTTATGGACTAATGGCTTATAAATGAAGAGAAGGAATTAAGGAAGGTACAATACATGGCATGCTTGAGTAGTCACAAGTATGTTATGCTTAGAATTAAGGCTTTAGAAAAAATGGAGCATTAATGCTCAAGCTGATAGAACATAGATTTGGGGATATTAATTCCCACAATTCCACAAACTTGGAAGGGTAAGTTGCTATTTGGTCTAGGTGCATTTAATTAGACAGTAAGTAAAGATATAGGCCTATTGTTTGAAAGCTATTAAATGGTCCTTATTTAGTGTAATAAATATTAAATACCATGCTTTAAACAGAGAATGATACGTAATAGCAATCTATTTAGCATAAATTCATTCAACCAATAATTAGCACTATTAGCAAAGGGACAAAAAATAAGGTGGATATATTATCAAACTTATGTTCTATTATCAGATACTCAAATAGGATTTAATCAGTTTGAAAATTTCATTTTATTCTATTTATATCAATATGCCATAATTAGATTGCTAAATTAAAAAATAAAAAAAATATTGCCTTGAATTTTTATATAGTGCCTTAACAATGAATATTTTAAATGATAGTTGGTTTAATAAACAACCATAACAAGTTTTTAATATTTAATTTGTAGTTAAATCTGATGATAAACTAGGGTTTTTTATACGCAAAGTGTGCATAGGCCTATGCATCTTAAAATAGAAATTGCACATTGAAATTAAAAAAGTAGGTGGTGTTTAGGTGCAGTCTCAGAACCTATTTTTCTTTTTAAGCCTCATTTGCTATCTTGACATAAGAAAAAAAGAGAAATTACGCTTTAAGCCTTGAATTGCACCTTGAAAATAGGCATAGAGTACAGTTTTGCACTTTGTCTTGGGCAAAAAACCTAGTGATAAGCCTTTTTTGATTGATTTCTAATTATTTGGACCATTTTGACTAAGTAAAATAAGGTTTATGTAATGAATGAGAGAGTTTTGATAGAAATAAATTTGCAATTTTATACCAATATTCCTAATAGATTTTTTGAAGCTGATATTTTTGACAATATTAGAATTTATAAGTTTACTTTAGTACACTAGCTTCTAATATAATTTTTAACTTCTTTGTTTTAGTCTAATATTCTAATATTACCAAACTTTAAAAAAAACTAATTTTAAATGAATAAAATGTTTGTATTGTAGACATATACTTTTATGGAAAATAATAATAATAGGCCTATAGGTCAATAAATGTTGAATAACAAATATTTTTAAAACAAGTTTTAAAAGTAAAATACCTGCTAATAAGGCCTATGGCCCTATGCTATGTATATTATATTTTGTATTTAAATTAGTTAGGAATAATTATCATTGAAATTGCATTATAATGATATTAAGCCTATTTATTTATCAATTATCAATGATTCATTGATTATAAACAATAGATCAACTAGGGGGCCTGAATCTATTTTATTTAGCATTGTCACTTATAGATGAACAATCTATTTATCATTTGATTTTACTAAGGCAGATAAACAGTCATAGAGGTATAAGACCAAGATGACCACATACAAATATGGCCACAGCTGGGGTGGGGGTCATGGAAAATGATAGCTGGTTTACTATTGGATAGCTTTGGGTGGGGAGATGTGGGGTTGAAATGGGGGGGTTTAGATAGGCAGTCAGAAATTTTTGAGTATATTGGGTTAAAGACAAAAATGGTTATGAGTCTCAATTTCCTACTTATAGTAGGTCCCTAAGAAGTGTAAGCATATTTCCTATTAAACAAATTTCTTCATATAAAATCAGGTGTAGCTTTTTTCAATTTCTCTTATTGGTTGAGACTATAGTCCCCATTCCCCATTTGTTTAAAAGGGATAAAAACTAGGTAAATTTCATGCCCTGTTCAAAATTCATCTGTTTCATTCACTGACAATAGTCTAAGAAGCACTTAGATACAAAATGGCAGGCGCATATCCATGTGTGGTCTGTCTGCAGCTAGTTTGCGATGGACAAGAAGCAATTGAGTGTTCTTAATGCTTGAATTGGCAGCACTGTGCATGTGATAGTCACGTCACAATTGATCAGTATTCTGCAATGAGAAATGTTGGTAGGTTTTTCTGGCTTTGCAATCAATGCAATCAATGCTCCTGCAGGTAACTTAGCAGTGTCTCAAGCTGCAGATGCTGCAGTGGTACATGTACAAGCCCCGAATTCTGGACCAGCGGCTGTTCTTCTGCCTGCTGAAAATCCAGAACCAGTGCATTTGATTCTGGCACAAGCAGAAAATTGTAATTACCATTATCCAGATTTCAATGACCCTGATCTAGCTCTAGAAGAATCAATTCAAATTCCTCCAGCAGAGCTTGCACCATCCTGCAGCCCAACTCCCTAGCCCTTTGAGATTCTTACAGGTGCAGGATGCAGTCATGGAAAAGACCTTCTACTGCAGTATGCCCAACGAGACCTTGGTGGATGCATCTGATGGATGCAAAACCTTGGCAAAATGGCAACATGTACTATTGCTGCACTAAGCGTTTATCACTACACTGTCATGGCTCCACCATCTGCCGGGCTGATGGAACCATAGAAGCCTTTGCCCCGCACACATGCAATCCTGTTGATCGGCCAGCTCAGAAGAGAAAGGCAGCAAAAGAGATAAAGGAGGGAGAAAAGCACATGTTGTTTACCTCTGCTAAAATTATCGCAGAGGAGAAGGTAAGAGAATTTTCACCTGAAGTGCAGGAGGTGCAGGAGGTCATTGAGTCAATCGGCTGGTATATCCAGGTGCGCAAGTTCGCGGCTGCTATTTCCATTATTGTCAGCCTATCTTCAGGCATGTCCAAAATCTTGGCCTTCAGGTGCAGTATTCTACTGTTCTAGCAGTTAAGTTGGTTGTACGCATGCTTCTCTCAATTCCATGCTTGCTGTCTGCTTGTATGCTTGATGGTCTGGCAGCCTGCATTCAACAGGCAATAGGTAATGAGCTACTCCTACAGCTAGCCAAGTATGTGTGCACTACCTGGCTGCAGCATCCCATCTGGGACCGTGATGCTATCTGCGTCTTCGAGCAGTATAAGAAGACCAACAAAGACATACGAGAAGCCTCATAGAAGCCTGGCATGGTCAACTCAACATGCGTGGACAGAAGCTGCTGAACTTCTATCTTCTGCTGGACCTGCTCAGCATGATACTGAACGGGTTCAATGGCTACAGCATCAAGTTCACAGGGCCAGGCTGTTACTCATCACCAGCAGGTGCATGTCAGATATGCACGAGTGAATGCTGCCTTTGAGACACATTGCAGACATCTTAGAGAAGGTACACTCTTAATTGCGGCTTTTCTAAGGGCCTGTAGCCATCTGCACACTCAGCCTGTCTGGCAGGTATAGTAGCATGCAGATGAGGAGGCTTAAAAACTCATCAACTACCCAAGCCCTCCGCCTACACCTATTGCCATTTCAGATCATAACAAGTTAAAAAAAGCCAAAAAAATCCGCAACCTTACTTTTTTGCTCCACCCATTGCTATAATTTGTTTGAACTTCATACTATCCATACCATCCGTACCCTTATTGCCATTTCAGATCATAACGAGTTTTAAAAAGCCAAAAAATCTGCACTTACTTATTTGCTACACCCATTGCTATAATTTGCTTGAACTTCATACTATACATGCCACCCATACCTTATTGCCATTTAGGATGGGGGGGTTTATTGCGTCATACTTACAGAGCAAGCAGCCTTTACTTGGGCTTGTCACTGCATGTATGTGTGACTCAGTGCACTGCTGCCTCCATAATTCATCATCATCCTATCATCCCCATCATGCCTAATATTATATGAGCTATGCATTCGAGCTATTAAAATGCAGATATGAGATACCTAAACTTTGTGCCCACATTTGCAGAACAGGCCTGATGAAAGCCAGTTGCTTTTAGTGCAGGGGTTGGCAAACTTTTTACCTCGATTGAGAACCCAGCTCATGACTGCCCTTCTGGGTCCGCTTCGTTGGGCCCCTAAACGAAGCAAGGAGTCCTGATGACAACGGGCCAGAGGTGAGGAGAGAGGGTAAGGAATAGAGAAGAGAAATATGAGCATAGGATAAAGGAGAGGTGAAGGAATAAAGGAGAAGAGAGTTGATGAGAGGAGAGATTAAATACGAGCAGAGAGAGAGAAGGGAGATTAATGGAGAGCAGAGAGGAGGGAATGGAGAAGATAATGAAGAGGAAATGAGAGATGAGAGGAAAGAGGTGAGGAGAGAAAAGAAGAGAGAGGTAAAGAGAGGAAAGAGGAGAGGGCAGAGATGAGAGAGAAAAATAAGAGACGAGAGTGCAGAGATAAGAGAAAAGATGAGACACAAGAGGGCACTACAATTTTGCTTACTTCTATTATAACTAATACCTTTACCCTCTACCTTTAACTTTTAACATACACAAACAACACATCAGTTTTAGTATATTGAGATAGGTTTGAAACTATTATCTATGATACAAAAATCAAATGTCTTGTGCTAGTAGTGCTACTAGCTTTAGTAAGTAGTAATACCTGCTGTAAAGGGAAGTATTTTTTTTACTAATCTAATTTTAATAACGAAATCTGTCTTCTCTAAGACTTGAAGCTAGGTCATACCCTACCCAAATCACAGCCAATAGAAAATGAGGAAATATATAGACCTATTCCTATCTAAGCAGCCATTCAGAGCTGTGGCCATCTTAGTATGTGGCCATCTTGGTCATGGATCATGGACCCCGTCATAGATCCCTGACTCCTTTTAAATCTACCCCTGAGCCTAAACCAAATTTTCTATATTTAGGCCTATACCTATATGTCTATAACAGACTATTTCTATTCTATTCTTCTGCTCTGGCTAAACTCAAGATAAAGGCCTTAGTGGCATAATTCTAGTTTCTCACATAAATTTTTTTGAGTTAAACAATCAACTAATGGCAAGTTAAACAGTTAGTATTTTTAACATAACAAATGTACATAACAAATTGTAAGAGTCACTATTTTGCATATCATTTATATGTACATTATACCGCCTTAGTAAATGACTATTTTTCTAAATTGCTATAAACATCTCTGTGCCTGCATAAATAAATCTTTTATTCGCTCGTCGCTATTTCCCCAGCCGCCATTCAGTGCCAACCCCCTAATGCCAGGTCAGCGATTGTATTAACGACGAACGAATCCCCTCAGCCACCCATCCGCCAGAGACTAGGCCTCTGTCCCTCATTGATGCAGCCAGAACCCCGTCCTCATGGTCCCCACCAAAGCAGCCTGAGAGACCAGTGGTCACTCTGCCACCAACTTACGGAGTTCATCCTATGAGCTAGCCGCGCCTTCCCAAAATGCCGCCAATTAAGATAGAGCCATTGGACTCTGGTGTGCCACCTCTGATGGCAGGATTCATCAGACAGGGCCAGCCTCTGCAAGAAATTGGAGGAAATTTCACTCAAGCTGTTGAGAGTCTGCCCAAAGCTCGATATGCTAATTATCGCTGCCTGGTTATGGCCATTCAGCTCTACTTAATCCATGCCAGAAGATTTCGTGATGGTTGAGAGTTTCCCTAGTGTGAGACCTTGCAGCCAGTACTGAATAACTTGCACCAGCTGCAGCCAGTGCACGTGATTGCCGCCTAGAGGCACACGATGTACTATGCACTATCTGACCTTCACTGCGGTCCATACCATTTCAACGAGCAGAGTCTACAGATCGAGATCTGCTAGCTCGGCCAAGAGTGTGGCTGGCCGCACTGCCACCAGCTGCCCAGTGAATTTAATATGTTTTAATGACATAACTAATAACATATTTTGCATTTTAATACTTCCATTATTATAGCTTTTTCTGTAAATATATATATTGTTCTATTTTTTGCTCTATTATTACTATCCTATGTGTAATGTTGAAAATTTTCACTATGTATTCAAATTTATCAAGCCAGGAAGGCCAGTTGCAAGAGTCACTATTTTGCCTATCATTTTTATGTATACCGCCTTAGTAAATACAACTATTTTTCTAAATTGCTAAAAACATCTCTGTGCCTGCATAAATAAATCTTTTATACTATTAATAGTAAATCTTAGTATCAATTAGTAGCTTACAGTATAATCTAATGTTTTTATTATTTTAATGCATATGCCATATTGATTATGTTTTATATATAAGCGAGAGAATAAATCGAGAAGGAGAATACCTCCTCCACTAGCCTGGCTATAATTAAGGCTTTTCTTTGTGGTTGTAATTGAACATTGTTCTAAAAATAGACTAGTCTTAGTCATTTAAAGGCACTCTACCTTCCTTCTCCTGGGAGGCTTGTATAGCTAGAAGTGTTCAACACTTTCCATCCCCCCCCCCTTATTCCCTACTCCCTGGGACATTCAGTCCTACCCCGAGTGATTGCCCTCCCCCCTTTCCCAGTAGAACTGGCGCCTGCCTCTTACCCTTCCCCCTTTTAGTGGATAGTCTATCTACTCAGGTGTATAGGCTCATTCCCTCAGACATACAGTCTGCCCCAGCATCCCCACTCCCAACCCTTCCTAGTAGAAATCTCCCATATTCATTAGGCAGATTGCCTTTTTACCTAATGCTATATTAGACAGTCAGTCTACTTAGGCCAGCATTCCCTATTAGTGTTTAGAAATTCCCCATTAGTGCACTCTCCCAGACAACTCTGGTCCACTGCAAAGCAAAGACAGTGTCTTGCTGCTTGGACACTACGTTACCAGGAGCAACCTCCGGCTATTCCCTATAGTAATAAAGATTGAATATTATCCCCATTCTAAGAAAATCATATTCTAATATCCAAGAACCCTACAACGAATTAGTAGCTAAGTGGTGGGATCAACGGATCAAGCTATCATAAATAAACACCCCTGTAAACTAGTTTGACCTAACTTGTTTTAACTTATTGAGTCAGTTTTTTAACTCAAAATAATTTAATGCAGGAAAATAGGACTATACTGCCCTTAGGTAGGGAGTCCAGTCAGCTCCGCGCAAGGCGGGAAAATTTCGAAACAAATGGAAAACAGTATTGACTTTAACGGTCTATAGAATGCAAACGAGAAGGTTTTAAAGAAAACCAAGATATACACAAAAGAGCTGATAAAACCTACTTTCTAATGAGTGTTTGTGTTTTTATATTGATAAAGCATGTACAAAGTTACCGTTCGTCAAAATTTCCGATTTTTTTGCCGAAAGTGTAATTTGAAGCCGTTTTAACGGGAATATATATGGTTTCAGAAAGTTGAAAATGTAGACGAAAATCATTGGAATATAACAAAATATGACAACTCCAGTTGGAAGTACTGATATTTTGTTAGTTAAAAATAGGATTCCAAGCAAAAAAAAATTTTTTTATCTAGCCATATACGAGGCTTGAAAATTATTTTTTTCTTTTTCACCCTTAGCGGCAACAGCGATGGCCGTTTTGAATTCTTTTTTCTAGTTTACGTTCCACGCAGTTTCTAATGCAGAAAACTGCTTGTTATTATGTATTCCCGCATTTACACAATACTAATTCAAAGTTTGAGCCAAAATACAGGTAAACTGCCATTTAAAGTAGAAAATGTTGTGCAATTTTTTCAAATATGCATCGATGGTGTTTTTTTCTTTTGTTTTATTATCTAAACTGGCATACAAACAAGACGAAACAATGATCTCATTGCCAGCTCTTCCCGCAACTCCAGTGATGGCACCGATGTTTTGGGTAAACAGCAGGAGTAACTATTACTACTGCTTCATAGGAAAGTGACTCGTCACCTTATTAGTCAAATGATTTTGAGTTTACTATTAAGTTTCATTGCATTGGACATTATATGTGCATATAAGCATGTATGTACATGAATACAATGGCTGTACAATTTACTTATTAATCGAAAAAAGCAACTTAACTATGCCTCGTCTAAATGCTAAATGCCTCGTCAGCTAATCAGTACTACTTTTGAAATGTTTTGAATGTGCATTTTTGCAGCTTACCTTGGCTGGGCCCCTTGCCAGCCAGCTAGATCGGCTTGGTGTTACATCTGGATGATCTATATAAGGACAAAACAGGCTTAATTATGGTGTAAGAATTAAAATTCTCAATATAGCATATTTTTTATTTTGAGAATAAAAAAAACTATTAGTTATATTTTTCAAAGGACTAATGCAAAATAATCTACAAGAAAAATGCTAAAAATGACATATAAAGAATGAAAATCCATTGAATAGTTCAAAAGTTATGTAACTTATTAGTCAAAAAAATGCTTCTTTTCGCAAAAATGATCACAGTGGCTTATGGGAAAAATACATTACGGAGACAACAAAATATATGGCACTAAAACTAAAAGTGCTATAACTTTTTTATTACTTGACCAAAATTCAAAAGTGAGGTGTCATTTTGCTCATATAACTAAGATCTAACAAATGGTATAGAAAATAATTCTGAATTTAGAAGTTTTAAAATCTCACTGGACTCCCTACCTTAGGCCTTACTAATTGAGGCAAATAATTTTCAACTTTGTTAAAAAATATTGAAGAGGTTGCACTAAAGGCTTTGTGCAAGGCATTAAACAAAAATGTATTATAACTGCTAACTGTATGTATAGGCCCTAGCAAGTTTAAACTCATAGCTAGGCACTTGTACCATAGTCCGGATCATGTAGTATACGCCCGAAAATTCGGGCGTGCATTTGTTTGCACGCCAAAGTTGGCGTGCAATGGCACACGCACTAAAAGTTGGCGTGCATCACTCGTGAGAAAATAGTATGCGTGCACACCTGGCGTGCACTTTATAGAATCACGCGTAAGAGTTGTTGTAAAGTACGTAAGAAAAAAGATAAAAAAAAGTTCATTTTTAAGCGCAAATTTCAAGCTTTCCGGGTTTTTCTAGCTCATAAAGTACAATATAAACAAATTTTTGCGTGTATAAACTTTCCGCTGTAAATAATATCGCGAAGATAGCTTTAAAAGCAACAAAATTATTTAATATTAAGGGTCTATTACGCAATTTTAAAAAAGGTCTTTTATTGTCACAACGTAAAAAAAGGTCATTTATTGTCGCAACACCGGCATATTTTTTAGAATGGGCGTGCACTAAGTTTTTTTCGGCGTGCATTTGTAATTATTCAATTTTTGTTCGGGCGTGCACCCAGCATGATCCGGACTATGGCACTTGTAGGCTGTCAATCTGTCAGATCATAGGCCTAGTCAAGCCCAAGGCATGCAAGAAAAATTTTAAAACTGATTAATGGCTTAATGAGCTTTGTCAAGCAATAACCCTACGAACTAGATGTATGGGAAAACTTTTGGACCTTGGCTTAACTCACTGTAGACCTACTGAGCATATTATTAGGCCCTATATTAGTCTATACTATTATCATATAGTATATTATCATATATACTATTATACTATTATATATACTATTAATATATTAGTCTTACCGTTGCCCCATCGTTTGCCCCATCCCTTGCCTTGTTGCCCCATCTGTTGCCCCATCCCTGTCCGGACGACACTTCCTCTATTTATATGACCCATTCGGGCCGCCAGTTTTTATCCTCCTTCTTCCCTTCTCCTTCCTGCTTTTAACTTCTTACGTTTTTCTGGTTTTGTACTTAGTTTCTCTTGTTGGTTTAACGTAGCATAACTTAGTTTGGTGCCTTAAGTTTTTCTTTGGTTAGTTAAATTGGCACCCGGCACCGGCCGCGATCACCGTCGTTTTCAAATAACTTTTCGAATTTAACC
Organism: Macrostomum lignano; assembly: GCA_002269645.1. Classification (NCBI taxonomy): domain Eukaryota; kingdom Metazoa; phylum Platyhelminthes; family Macrostomidae; genus Macrostomum; species Macrostomum lignano. The sequence continues at coordinate 121,187 of NIVC01001239.1, forward strand.
AGTAACACTGCCTGCTCAATAAATAAACCTAGTAATAATTAAAATAAGTTGTTCAATCATCGAAGCCCATAACAGTTTATCTTGAGTTATTTGCCCGTGGGGCGTTAAACAACCAAATTTATCTCAACTCTAAGCGAGCTCTGAGATCTCAACGTTCCGTAATACGCGATTACGGTGGTGGCAGCGCTACTCTACTGATAGTAATCAGCTCAACAACGCATTAACAGATTTTCGGTGTCTAGACCATAGAGTCTAAAGTCTGAACGACCGTGCCGCTTACGACCGCTCGACTACGATTACAACTACCCTCCCCCCGGACTTGAGAACCCGGCAGTCGGAGTAAAACAGGAGGAAATAATTCGTTGTGATTCGTCTGCGCGATTTCCGGCTTTATTCGTGCGAACTCAACGCCGTTCGGTTTCGAAGAAACCCACCAATTTTCCAATTTTGTTATTTTCTTTCTTCCTCCGCCCCACCTCATAAGTCCCCGATCCCAAGGTCAAATTCGAATTTTGTACAGAATTACTACGAAAAAGTTACAGATTATAACAAAATAGTCACGAAACAAAAAAATAGGAGAACTTAAAGCTTTTATGAAGTGTTCTTAAAGAGTAGTCTTTAGTAGCAAAGCGTATAAAAATTAGTTAACTTATTTAAAATTCTTTGTCGCCTCCGCCAAGCGTCAGGGTCATATATGCGCCAAGGTTACTTTAATTAAGCTACAAATCCTAGCTCATTCGTTTGCATTTGCATTGTTTAGCAATTTGACGACCATTATTCACATTTTTAATGCAGAACAATCCATTACTACAAACAATGCATTGTCTGTAGGATCGTCAAACAGAAAAACAATGCAAAGAATCAGCAGTCCCAGTGCGTGACAACGATTGTCTGGCGAGCGCCGGTATTTATCCATTGCAAATGCACTTGGTTCCTACTACGTACATACGTTTGCATTTGCACTTGCAATTGTAAATTTATAAGCCATATCGACTCCATATAACTTGGAGCTATAAAAACTTGTGATGTAGTATAGTATACATACATACAAGCTACACAGGACTACTCAAGTGACATATATCTACTTAAGTTGTCCTTGCATGCATGTACATTACCCGGCCCTATGGCCGATGCAAGCTCTGCATACACGTATAAAATTAGCCAACAGCAAGTATACAGATGGTAAAACTAAAATTAAAGGTGATAAAATGTCTTATTGAAAAAATGCAGCCAGATCATCCAACTCGCGGCTGATTCGAAGATTATACGATTCATGTACCATGTACATGTACCATGTACAATACGTATGTACATGGTACATGTGGCTGGCGTCTTACTATACATGTAGGATTCCTTTTTGGCCATCGGTCGGCAACTTTGAGTTCGAGGACCACTAGTTGCTTCAATTGGTCCTTGTCTAAGTTTCTGATTTGGTTGGGTGAGATCTAAGTACGTTTAGAAAGTCTACTTAAATTCCACAGCTCATTATAGGAGCTGAGCACTGATCTGAGTATTTTTGAGTATTTTGAGTATTTTGACTGAGTTTGACTGAGACTGAGTATTGCACTTTGCACTTTCTTTGGCCTGTCGTGATACTTTTAATTGTACATCTAAGCTGTACGCTGTACTCTAAGCTGAGAAGGTGTAATAGAAAGACACGGCGATGCGATTAGCATTGTTTTTAATTGTATTGTACTGCAAAGCGCCAGAAATTATAAAGGAGCATGTGAGACGCTGGAAGGAAACAGGTTTTGCGCTAGAAGGAAACAGTTGAGGCGTGTCACAGACGTATAATTACAAAAAAGTCATTCCTAATCACCAGAAAGTCACTCCCGATGCCATAAAGTCGTTTCAAATCACCAGAAAGTCACTCCCAATCACCAGAAAGTCACTCCCGATGCCATAAAGTCACTCCCAATCACCATAAAGTCACTCCCGACGCCATAAAGTCACTCCCAATGCCATAAAGTCACTCCCAATCACCATAAAGTCACTCCCGATGCCATAAAGTCACTCCCAATCACCCTAGAAAGTCACTCCCAATCATCAGAAAGTCACTCCCAATCATCAGAAAGTCACTCCCAATGCCATAAAGTCACTCCCAATGCCATAAAGTCACTCCCAATCACCCTAGAAAGTCACTTCCAATCACCAGAAAGTCACTCCCGATGCCATAAAGTCACTCCCAATGCCATGCATAAAGTCACTCCCAATCACCATAAAGTCACTCCCGATGCCATAAAGTCACTCCCGATGCCATAAAGTCACTCCCAATGCCATAAAGTCACTCCCAATCACCATAAAGTCACTCCCGATGCCATAAAGTCACTCCCAATCACCCTAGAAAGTCACTCCCAATCATCAGAAAGTCACTCCCAATCATCAGAAAGTCACTCCCAATGCCATAAAGTCACTCCCAATGCCATAAAGTCACTCCCAATCACCCTAGAAAGTCACTCCCAATCACCAGAAAGTCACTCCCGATGCCATAAAGTCACTCCCAATCACCATAAAGTCACTCCCGATGCCATAAAGTCACTCCCAATCACCCTAGAAAGTCACTCCCAATCATCAGAAAGTCACTCCCAATCATCAGAAAGTCACTCCCAATGCCATAAAGTCACTCCCAATCACCAGAAAGTCACTCCCAATCATCAGAAAGTCACTCCCAATGCCATAAAGTCACTCCCAATCACCAGACTCTAAAATACCGGAAGCCGTACATGCAGATCTCGCTGCACAGCTCCACCGTCACCGCCAATGCTAGCTGTTTGACTGCAGTGAGGCATATTGAAACCGGTCTGTATGGAGTGGTTTTTCAGCTACGAGTACAGTACATGGCTTTTCGTATAGATATGAGCTGTGTTGCAGATGGAGCATCAATGTCTGCCAGTCTGCCTGCGTCTGACACTTTACGATGCTTTTCTTTACTCTACTTGATATGTTGATAAGCATTGACGTGCAAGCGTACGCGATATGCAGCCCTTCTCAGAGGGTAGTGGGTCACAGAAATCGCTTGAAATGGTAGACTGATAGGAGCGAAGAGGTGTTGGATACTGGAGTGACTCAGACGTTGGGTAAGAGAGATCTCAAAATTAAGCTCACAGAAAATGAATCTTGAATCAATGATCATTTATCGTGCTTGCAGCGTTGCAGTAAACGAAAACAGACTTCAACTGAAATCTAAGAATTTTCTAAAATGCTGTCGTTATTGAACTGCCACAAGCTAAGTGACATCCACATGGACACAGATTCGTACGCAGACACACGCTCACTCTAGGTGTACACAGCGCGGCCCTGACTTTCTCTCTGAGCCTTGCGGGTTGGCTCCTTTGTACATATTGTGTCCCAGGAAGCCATTGTGTGAAATATTTTTATGGCTACTTTTCATTGTTTCAGTGTCGCGGTATCTCTGTGGAGCTAAAAACAGGCTTATTGCTGTTTAGATTTGCAAATTCTGTGTAAAAGACTTTGAAGTCTGGGCACAGCTGTACACTGAGGTTGCCGTTTGAATGCGATGATCCGGTGTATTTCTAAGAGCAAACGAAGACCACAGTCCAAATCTCTGTCTGATCAGAACAGCCTGAACTCAAGAATGCTCAGCCGATGATCCACACATCGCCAGTCTCGTTGGCGAAGGCGGTGGCGAAGCTGCTGAGGCGGCAGAGGCCGCTGCTGCTGTTGAAGCGATAGGAGGAGCAGCTGGCAGTCCGGGCACAGAAGACGACGCAGTCTTCCAGGCTCTGCGCCTTGACGCCCCAGCCCAAGGCGCCGGCGAATGCAGCGGTGGTAACCAGCTTCGGAGCTGCGAACTTGTGAAAGTTGATCTGTGATCCTGTAATTCGAGAGAATTATGAGGTTTCATACCAATTCCTAAATTACGTAGTAATGCCTAAAATACCAAAAGTACTGTGTGGTAGTATTCGCTCGCTCAGTGGGTGCCTGTTCTCGTAGATGGAGTTTCTGTAAATTCCACCGCAGATTTGGTCGGCATTTCCAGAGCAGCTGGTGTTGCACTCAGATTGCGGCGCGGGACCCCAGGAGCCGTAGCTGGAGTCGCACATGCAGTTATTGAAATGCCACCGTAGACGCAGATCTCGCTGCAAAGCTCCACCGTCATGTCGGCTCTTTTTACAGATGCCTGGGCCATGTAGGTGACGCTGATTGGGCCGAGTTGGGCGATGCCAACGAGTCCTCGCAAGTCTCTACCAGTACCGCTGTAGTCAATGAAGCAGCCGACATAGACCGGAGTGGCCTTGCGCTGGCACAGCAACCCGGAGACCAGCAGAGCCGCCACCGCAAAGATCACGAGCTTGTAGCGCATTCTGAATTATCTTGCGACTTGGGAGCATGGGCTGGGAGAAATTTCCCCGTATTTATATCGACAGCTTCTTCTCCGCCATCAGCTCAAGAGGCGGAAAAATTGCTAGGCTTCTGGAGCTTTTCAGCACCTGAATGCGATTCCGCTCTCGATGGAAAAGATCGAGGGCTGCTCAAGCAAAAACAATGCATTCCTCCTGCTCTTATCGCCTGGCATAGAGAAAATGAGCCTAAATGTTTTTTTCTGCAAGATCTCTCAAGCGATGGACAAGTAGTGTAACTGCTATATAGAAAATTTGCGTGAATCGACTCAGAATCCAGCTATGGGCTGAGCTGGAGGCCCGAGATGCGGGAAGAACCCACAGCTGCCACAGATGCTGCATTAACGCTTGAAAGCCAAAAACTGCCAGTAAGCCTCCGAATTCATCAGTATACATGTATGTCTCTAAAATAAGGAGATAAAACTAACTCCCTTTACTTCTAATCCCATTGCTTCCTCTGCATCAATAGCCGAAAGCCTCTCTATCCTGTACTCGCGGGTCGTTTGAAGCTTCACAATAGCAGTCCGGCCCGTTCAGAGTTTTCGTGTCTCTTCTCACCTGTTTTCCCTTCCTCTCTCCCCTCTCACTCTTCACTCCTTTCATCTCTCATCTCATCTCCTCTTTTATTATCTCTCATATTTTATCAGCCTATAGTTTACCAGTCTTGAGGCGAAACCGACTTTCTATGTGTAGAATTTTTTACATCTCGTAAGTTCGCGCATCGAGAGTTTTTGAGATTCGTGGTCTGCACCAGTGAATTGGCCCCAGCTAAACAGCTAGGTTTCTCCACCCCCGAAAGCGAAGAGTCACTGATACACCGACCAACAATAGCGGTTGAGAAGTACTTGATGTTTCTGTAAGTTTTGTACACTACTCATACAGTCAATAATAAGTCGAAGACATTCAACGCGGTGGAAAGCCGTGGGATCCCTGTTCTCATGGATTGAATTTCAAAACGCTTCACCACTGCACACACCTGCCCGGCATTACCAGCGAATCTCATGCCGCACTGAGGTTCCAGGGCCGGACCCCAGGGGCCGTAGCTGGAATCGCAGCTGCACTCCATCTGGCTCTTCACTGCCAGGTAGCGGAAGTCGCCGCAGACGCAAATCTCGCTGCACAGCTCCACCGCCCAGTCGGTTCTCGGACACGATGCTCTTGTAGGTGACTCTAAATGAGCCGAGCTGGGCTGTGCCCATAGTTATTTTCTTAGCAGATGACCAGCTAAACTAAAGGTAAGGGTTACAGTCGACCGAATGGCTAAACGGTGATGTAGGCAGTGATCGAGACCGTCCTGCTGTACAACGCCGGGACTGGACGCTGACGGAGTCGCTCGAGCAACAAGTTGACGCGGCGCACGCTGGCCTGCTGCGCGCCGCGTCAACTTGTTGCTCGAGCGACTCCGTCAGCGTCCAGTCCCGGCGTTGTATCGCCGCGCCGGCCTGGTCCGTCCAAGCGACCTGTTGCGCCGTCGGAGACTCCAGCTGGCAGGCCACATCATCCGCGCCGAGTCGTACTGCCCAGAGCCGGTGCAGGAGGTGCTGCTGCTAACTCTGCAGGCACCCTACCGGCGGGGGCAATCCCGCACTCAGCGTTTCGTCGACTGCCTGCTGGCTGACGCCGGCGCCCCGGATTCGGCCGGCGACGTGGCGTTCATTCGCGACCTGGTCTTGAGGCACCCGGCCTGTGACGCTAACTGCGCATTCTTAAACAATACCCAGTCGATCAATCAATAATTTAGAATCAGAAGTCAAGCCATACTTTCGTTCTGATTCAAACTTCAAATTAACTCATTTAATTTTATAATTAACTGGCTAGGGTCACAGAGGGTCGATCATGATCCTACCCTGCATCAGCGTTATTGGAGAATAATTATATACACATAATGGCTAGAATCTCGCTCATTGAATATGCAAATGTGATAGAACTTGTACATTCCCTAACCCTAGTAGTCTCGTTTTGCAAGAACACCAGGAAAAGTAATCTACATCCCTGCATGGTCAATTCTACCTTTGGCGCTGACCATCTGACAGGAATGGGAGGCCAGAGTATTAGATGATTGGTTTCTATGTGCTCTGATCCCATACAGCAATCCAACGTCGGCTAATGTTTCTGAAGTCTATCGACGTCGCTCTGACAATAAATATGCACTTTTAATTGCACCGACGTTCAGCCGCCTTATGACGTCGTTATTTGTTATCTGGTCGTTATCGGTTATCCGTAACGTACGTACGTGTTATCCTATCGATGAAACGTAAACTTGTAACTTGTACAGATTTATCGACTTTGCCAACGTCCGATTACTTAACGGAAGGCCCACACACACTATCCTTAAAAGGCTGACCCCGTGTCCAAGCGCCATTCAAACAAACATTTTAAAATCGACTTTTGTTTATTACTCATAGCTTCATAACAATTGCCGTTTGTAGTATTAAATAATAAGTGAACGCTGATTTTTGAGTCGAAAATATTTGTGTATATTATTATAAAAGTCCTGTTCATCAAAACAGTGTCTCATCTTTTTCAACACAACGCTCATCATTTGCTAGAACTTAAAAACAAGAATTTTCAGATTATTGAACAGTAGGTCCAAGGACCACTATAAGTTACAGAATTGTATCTACAGCGAGTAAGATTTTGATTATTACTCGTGTAGATATTCATAGTTGTATCTACACGAGTAATAAACAAAAGATTCAAGTTCAAGTTCAGATTCAAGTAGATACAACGGTAACTTCTAGTGGTCCTTGAGCGGGTCACGGGCGGAAAGTCACAGAAGGGCTGCAGAGATCTATGTAGAAGAAAATTACGTGTACTGGCTTGCTATAAGCCGCTAAATTGTAAAATCACCGCAACGAAACAGCAGCTTTTACATTACATGGGTAGGCTCAGCCTGTGCTTTAACTGCCTCTCAAAACTTTCAATGCTATCCTAAAATAAACAAAAAATAGATTAACGCTTAGAAAAGAAAACTTAAATAGTACATTTAAGTAACATTCATGTACGCTTACAAGTGTAGCCATAGCACTCAAAAAAACCCAAATATATCTACAAGGTTTTAAATCATTAAAAGTCTAATAGAAGGCGTATTATTCTACATAGAAAAGTCTACTGGTCAAAAATCTGAAAGATCAATTAAATATACAACATCCAGCATCCAACTTCAAATGTAAGCAAATACTCTCATCATTCAGAGGGTCAGAGCAAGTCACAGAAGGGCTGCAGAGATCTAGCTACATGTAGAAAATAATCGTGTCTACAGCTTCCTAGGCCTCTAAATTGTAAATTCACCGCAACATGGCAGCTGGTTTTTTTACATAACAGGCCCAGTCTCTAAGCGACTCTCAAAAACTTTTAATGCTCTTAGAATCTGTTGTGTAGCCAAGGCTTGAAGTTTTCAGTTGAGTTGAAAAGGTAAAGTGCTAGGTGCGCACAGTTGCTTTATTTATATTTTTGTTATTTAAGAAAAACTGCATGATCGATATTTTAACTACACTAGAAAAACTGCACGATCGATAAATAAAAGAGCTAGAAATATCACGTGATTAATAATACATTATACAGATAATTTATCAACTACTCTACTTAAAGTGGCAGTATAAGTAATAGACAATAATAATGATAATACAGTTAGCATTTACGTTATAGTGGAAATATTAGCGTAAAATATTATCTATCATTAAGTTGGTCTGTCAGGTTACACGACACAACAGAATCAACAAAAATCTATAAAGATGGTTGAACTGAATTCAGGAGTAAATAACTAATAACATGTACTTTTACATGTGTAGCAGTAGCACTCAAAAAACACATATGAATCTACGAAGTGTCATATATAAGTCTACTAAATAAGAGGCGTATTATTTTACATAGGAGTCCTGCTCGAGAAATAAACCTACAGAAGATCAATAAAATATGCAACCACCAAATTCAAATGTAAGCAAATATTAGCAGTGAGAACGTATATTAGTACAAAAAACAATTAAAACATATATGCAACATTATTAATAGATAAACAAAACTCAGATGGCTCAATAAACAGTCCAGGAAACAAATTATTTTAGGTCGCACAGCGCAATGATTTTTTTAATTATAATATCAAACGATGGCATTTTTTGCATTAAAAAAATCATAGCTACTCTTGTTAAGAAACGACAGAACCATCAATTCACGGATATCCTAACTTTGTCAATATGTGAAAAAAAGATTGAAGAATTGTTAAAAAAAAGCTTGACTATCTGTTTCTTTTAGCTTAGGGATAATTCTCGAATCCAATCCTGCTTTGCAGTTCGATCTCTGCACCACGAATCTTCAACAAAATCAGCCGGCGTTTTGCCTTCGTTGTTCTTCCAGCTGAACACTTCTGCCCCGATTTTATCGTAAATGAACTGAAGAGAGTCGACTGTCTGCCACTCAGCAGCCAGATGGACGGCCGTGTCACCGTATCTGTCAAGAACTTTGAGACCGTCGCTTCCGACCTCCTCAACCAGCCACTTCAGATTCAAGTTTGCACACTTCACAGCAGCGATATGAAATGCTGTTCTATCACACGGTCCCTTCAGCCGAAAGCAGTCAGTTCCGATTTCTCTCTTGATCCACTCCAGTGATTCGATGCTCTGATACTCAGCGGCCAAATGGACGGCCGTGTCACCTCTACAGTCAGGAACTGTGAGACAGTCGCTGCCGAGCTCCTTCACCAGCCACTTCAGATTAGAATTGTCAGACTTCTCAGCAGCAAAGTGAAATGCTGTTCTATCCGACAACCCCTTTGTCCGGAAGCAATCAGTTCCGAGCTCTCTCTTGATCCACTCCAGCGATTCGACGCTCTGATACTCAGCGGCCAAATGGACCGCCGTGTCACCTCTACAGTCAGGAACTGTGAGACAGTCGCTACCTATATTTTTCGCCATCCACTTCAAGTTGGAATCGTCGGACCTCTGTGCAGCAAAGTGAAATGCTGCTCTATTCAACCCATTTGTCCGGAAGCAGTCAGTTCCGATCTGTCTCTTGATCCACTCCAGCGACTCGACGCCCTGATGCTGAGCGGCAAAATGTACGGCCGTGTCACCAAATTTGTCAGGAGCCGTGAGCCAGTCACTGTTATACAACCTCACCAGCCACTCAAGATTTGAACTGTCTGACTTCTGAGCAGCGTAATGAAATGTTGTTCTTTCAAATAAATCTTTCAACCCAAAGCAGCGTCTGCAGTCATATTCGGGGAGCTCCTTCTTTATCATATCCAGCGACTGAGTGTCCTGCTGATATCTGGTAGCAAAATGGATCGCCGTGATACCAGATTTGTCAGGAACAGTCAGGTAACGGTAGTCAAACTCGTTCACCAGCCACATCAGATTTGAATCGTCAGAGTTGTGAGCAGCGAAGTGAAATGCCGTTTTATCACGGTCTCCCTTAAGTTTAAAGCAGTCAGTTCCGATCTCTCTCTTTATCCATTCTAATGAGTCGATGCTCTGATACTCAGCGGCAAAATGAACGGCCGTGTCACCGTATTCGTCTGGAACTGTGAGACAGTCGCTGCCGATGACTTTTACCAACCACTTCAGATTTGAATTTTCCTCGATCTACGAGCGTAAGAATCCCTTCAGTCGGAAGCAGTCAGTTCCTATCTGTCCCTTGATCCATTCAAGCGACTCGATGCCTTGATGCTTAGCGACCAAATGAGCGACCGTGTCACCTCTATAGTCAGGAACTGTGAGGCAGTCGCTGCCGAGCTCCTTCACAAACCACTCCAGATTTGAATGGTCAGACTTCTTAGCAGCAGAGTGAAATGCTGATCTATCACGATATCCTTTAAGCCGAAAGCAGTCGGTGCCGATCTCACTTTTGATCCACTCCAGCGACTCGATGCCCTGGTGCATAGAGGCCAAGTGGACAGCCGTGTTACCGTCTCTATCAGGAACGGTGAGACAGCTGTTGTCGAACGCTCTCGACAGCCACATTAGATTTGAAGGGTCCATGTTCTGAGCAGCATAGTGAAACACTGATCTAATACGGTCTCCTCTTTGTCGGATGCAGTCAGTTCCGATCTCTCTCTTGATCCACTCCAGCGACTCGACGCCCTGATGCTTGATGGCCAAGTGGACAGCCGTGATACGCGATGAGTCAGGAATTGTGAGACAGTCGCTATCAAACTCTCTCATCAGCCACTTTAGAATTGAAGAATCAGCGTTCTGAGCAGCATAGTGACATGCGGATCTACAATGATGATCCTTTCGTCGAAAGCAGTCAATGCCGATGACTCTCTTGATCCACTCCAGCGACTCGATGCTCTGATGCTGAGCGGCCAAGTGGACGGCCGTGGTGCCGTCTCTATCAGGAATTGTGAGACAGTTGCTTCCTAACTCATACACAAACCACCTCAGATTTGAATTGTCAGACTTCTCAGCAGCAAAGTGAAATGCTGTTCTTTTACGCTCTCCTTTCAGCCGAAAGCAGTCAGTTCCGATCTCATTCTTGATCCACTCCAGCGACTCGATGCTCTGATGCTGAGCGGCCAAGTGGACGGCCGTGGTGCCGTCTCTATCAGGAATTGTGAGACAGTTGCTTCCTAACTCATTCACAAACCACCTCAGATTTGAATTGTCAGACTTCTCAGCAGCAAAGTGAAATGCTGTTCTTTTACGCTCTCCTTTCAGCCGAAAGCAGTCAGTTCCGATCTCACTCTTGATCCACTCCATCGACTCGATGCCCTGATACTTAGCGGCTAAATGGAAGGCTCTGTTACCTCGATAGTCAGGAATTGTGATATGAAATCTGCCAACCATCGCCAGCCATTTCAGACACGAATTACATTCTCTGTTCATAGCAGCAAAGTGAGTGACTGACATTCTGCAATGATTCGCATTTATTAAGATGTCTCTGCCTCCCTTCTCTGTAACCAGCTTCATCCAAGATTCGTCTTTATGCATGGCTGTCAAGTGCACTGGAGTCTCACCCATATCGTATCTACACAACAAACACTCGGGTCCGAATCTGTCAATCAGCAGCTCCAGGCAGGACAAACTCACCGGCTTGCAGGCCACGTGATGGGCCAGTGACTGGTGCAGCACATCAGAGTGAAACATTCCTTTATCATACTCGCCAACAGTCAGCCAGATGTTGTCGTCAGTCCCAGCGCATAGTCGCAGCAATTCCACGCTGTCTCCAGCCTCCAGCGCCGCTCTCAGTTTTTGCTCCATCTCTGTTGCCATGCTCGAACTGCTTTTTCAAGTAGCGGTTTTCTGTTGGTTTTCTGTCCTGCTATAGCAGTCCCAGGCGGCTTCAAACTAAGTGCTTTTCTCGTCTTAAAGTTTATAATTTGCCAGCTACTTTTGCAGAAGCAACACTGCAGCGCAATAAGCCTCTGCTGTCTCTAACCTTTAGTTACGCAGAAGCTTTTTTAAATTGACTACACTGTAGCTAGGAGACAGATTCTCTTCTTTAAGCCCTCTAGCTCTCCTGCAGTACTTCATTGGGTCTCAGCGCAGCTTCTCAGTTCAGTTGGGAGGGGTTAGCTAGGGGTATAGAGGTGAACGAACAATGCATTTCTATTAGCAATGTACAGGTGAGATTACTCAGCAGTGAGGTGAATGAAATTATTCTAGAATTATTTAGATATTATTTAGAATTATATAGAAATATTCTAAAAATGGTTACAAATTCGCGGAATAAGCGGAAAATGAAAGCCTTGAACTTTCACTATTCTTGGTGCTCTGCGATCTATTTGTTTACATCGAGGATTTTTCTAGGAACTTTAGTAGAAAAAATCTCAAATTTGTCTAACAGAAACAGAGTGGGTGGTGTGGTAGGGCGAAACTACCACTGTTTGACGAATGACTCAATTTAACGTGACCCGCTGATGGCCCTTTCCGTCATCCGCTGCCCCATCGTTTGGCGTAAGGTTTTTTTTGGTTTTTCTTTCTTTGTGTTTTCCGGTAGCTCCGTCCGCTGCCCATCCCCTGCCCCATTCTTTGCCAACCCTTGCGCCCCATCCCTTGCCCCATCGGCGTCGCCCCACTCGATGCGATGTAGCCTCATTTAATATTTATAGGGCCAGCTTGGGCCGCATCTCATGCTTAACTGTTTGTTTTCTTCTTCCGTTTTCCTAATAATCCTCGTGTACGCTGTTGATTTCATTTAGCAAGTTTCTCTATATATAACTAAATATAAGCTCCTTGTTGCAAGTTAATCGTTAATTTACTAGCTCCTATATTTACTCAGCACCCCGGCTCCGCCGGCAGTCTCGCTCGTTAGCAACAATAATCTTTTAGTCGGTCGAAAACCAACAATTAATAATAAAAACGCCTGCTGCTCATAATTATTTTCATTAACTAATCGAAGCCCTTAATAGTTTATCTTGAGTTATTTGCCCACGGGGCGTAAAACAACCGAATTAATCTCAACTCCGAACGAGCTCTGAGATCTCTACGTTCCGTAATACGAAATTACGGTGGTGGCAGTGCTACTCTATTATCTACTTCTGTTAGTAATCAGTTAAGCAAATCGGCAAACAGTGAAATTTACGGTGTCAAGACCGCTGTGTCTACAATCTGAACGACCGTGCCTGCTCAAGACCGCTCGACTGCGATTACAACTACCCTCCACCCGGAATTGAGGACCCGGCGGACGGAGTATCAAAGGAGAAAAGCGTTTCGAACCATTCAGTGAAACTTTCCGGCTTTACAAGTGAGGAGATAATTCGAAGGCGGGAATTCAAAGTTCTAGAAAAATTCTTTTTCGATCCGCCCTCACCACTAACTACTGAATTCACCGGCTGTTGGGTTCACCGGATTCACCTCAGTGGCATGATAATTAATGTTTATTTAATATTTCCCATGATTATTATGTAGGCCTAATAGTTTCGAGATGTTTTTTATACAAAAAAACAAATTGAAGCAAGAGTTATATAGGCCCTAGCCAGGAGACCTATGGCATAGGTCTATTGTTCGGTAGTCAGAAGCATTTACTGCTGACTGTTGATTTTAGACCTAGGCCTAGCTCACCCTTTCGCCAATGCCAACAAAGCCAAGGGGAACGACCAACGTTATCCATAGGGCATACGCCTATTCATTTTATAGTTTTTTGTTACGATTTTCGCTCAGCCAGATGAAGCATGTTGGCAATAATGTTTCATTTTATTTATAAGCCAATGTTATCTAGATTCTATTCTAGGCCTAGGGCCTATGCCAATTCATCAAGATTCAAGTATTTTTCGAGAATCAGTCAACCAGAGAACACTAAAGTATCTACTAGATCAGAGCGAAGGTATAGGTATATAGGAAGTTAGTAAGGCAGGAAATCAGGATCTTAATGTAGATGAGTCAGGCAATACATTTGTATTGTAAGCTAGCTAGGCCTAAATAGACAAGCTGAGTAGCTAGGCCTAGGCCACCTAGGCCCAGTAGTAGTATAGCAGCATGCTAGACACTAGGACAGGAGTGTCAGAGAAAACTTGAGTAAACAAGGGAAATGGGTTGTATATTTGCTTGCATAGGAGAAAGTTCCACAAAATGTATAAATTTACAAATAAAAAACTAATTTCCTGGCATTTTTATTAAGCACAATAGTGATTTAGCTTGCTATCAATATGAGAAATATACATAAAAAAGCTAGTACCAATTCAAATGAAAAATAGGCCTAATTTCACAAATGAAACTACACTAGTGCCACAAAGCTTAGTCACATGGGAAGTTTCTAGAAAGAATCTATCTCAATATGATACTTGGCACACATTTTGCCTTCCAAACTATAGCCTATAAGCTTAGAAAATGACTTTTTTCATTTTTATATATATTTTGTAAGCATTCACTTTTTATTATAACATTCACTTTGTATTGGCTATGTTAGGTTTATTAGGCCTATTTGGATTTTATATCTTGACAATTTATCCTAAGTAAGTCTCCATCATAGTCAACAACTAGGCTACCTAGCAACAACTAGCATTGAGCTCAGCTATGGAAATAGACCAGTTAGTAGTGCTTGGCTTAGCTAGGGTAGTATTCAAACTAGTGGCCTATTGGATAGATATGCTAGGTTTAAGAGGATTAGTCAGGCTTAATTTAAGGCAAAATTGAGAGTTTTCAGCCTTTGACTCTAGAAATAGCTTGATAAACTATAGTAAACTATGGTATGGGGGGTATGGCTACAGGAACTACAGGAATATGATAATATTGGGGTCCCTACGGCTATGGCATATGGACCCTCCTTATGGCAGAACACTAATAAACTACCTAAGCTAGTAATAGAAGCTCTTGCATTGCCTCTTGATGTAGGGAACTTACATGAAAAGCTCATAAGTTCAATAAAAGTTGAATGTTTATGTAGAAATTTTTTCACCTTTAAAGCAGGAAACAAAGCTAGAAACCTGTCCTTATATTCTTTATTGGGGGTTGGATTGGATGTGATCACAATTGTGAGCACAATTTAATGAATTCATTACCATTTTTTTCACAATTGTGATTTCCTTAAAACCCATTCATGAAGTTGTGAATGTATGCTTACTTTTTTATTCAAATTATAACTTTTGTTTTTGATTTATTGAAATAGGTAACCAGTTGTTGCTTTGCCCATAAACTGTTTCAGCCATGGAAATTTTGCCCTCAGACCATTTTGCCCATAGACTATTTTGGCCATAGACCATTTCTAAACTTTATGGTTTAAAACTGTGTGCTTTGATTCTCATTTTTGGTGACAAATCATATTCTTTTAGTATTTCTGGCTTTATCTTGCTTGTAATCAAAACCCTTTCTTACTCTGTGATTGTTTAAATTGGCTTTAATTGTCACACTTTTGAAAGGAATGACTTTTGTTACATATTAAAACAAAAAATTAGCATTGAAAAAGAAAATAAAGATACATATATGGCTGTGTCTCTAAACTATATAATCACCATTTTGGCCAAAATGCCTATGGCCAAACTGGTTTATAGGCAAAATTGACTATAGATGAAATGATCTAGGGGCAAAATGTCTATGGTTAAAACAGTTTAAGGGTAAAACAACTAGAATTCACTGAAATAAAAAAGTAAACACATATGTGTAAAACAATAATATATTTTATATTTGTTGACTGACTTGACAACATTACCGAGTATCTATTATCTAATATATAATGGTTTCTTTGCTTCCTTTTCTTTATGCAACATGCAAGAAATGTTGCATAACTTGATAGCCTCAACAAAATCCTTTGCTAAGGACTTTGCTAAGCAAACAGCTTTAATGTGTTATCCAATCTGTCAATTGCACCTTTGTCATGCAATGAGACAAAGAAGTTCTAGCTTAGTTCTTCTAGCTGAAACTCTGATAGGCCATCTTGGTGAAATGGAACATAAATTGATTCCTTAATTGGGTAGCTGGTCCACTGCTCCAAAATTGAACACTGTCTATGAGTAATAAAAGTCTATATAGTAGAACAGGGGTTAAAGTACAATACTTCAATATAAGTTTCTTAAATCATCATATTTGTCAAAATTTGTGGTGTTATTTTTTACCTAAAAAATCCAATACAAAATCTGTGTCATTCACTATAACTAACATCTTGGAGTTAGACTTGCAATATATAACAACAATGAATAATGTCACCTAAGTCTAGCTCCAATATGTAGCCTAAGTAGTATCTTGATAACTGCATGAATAATTTTACTAAAGTCAAAATGGATGACAATCTTGGATTCAGCTATTTATTCCTTCTGGGTGCAAAATGCTATTACTTGCTAGTGCCATTTTTCCTCCAAATTTTCTCTTTTGTCTTAAAGGCAGTACCTTGGTGAAGATGAAAGGCCTTTTGATACTCAGTACTTATTTTTCTTGCCATTATACTAAATACTAAAAAGTATACAATTCCTGTTCAAATCAATAATTGACTTGTAGACAAAGGGAGAAAAAAACAAATTGTCCAAGACAATTTTACTTGAATAAAGTGATTTATAAAACTGAAGAAAGAATTTGTTCTTAAGAAAATTTGTTTTTTTTAATGGATTTGCATGAATGATTTTTGTTCCTTGCTTATTGGGTGTCCCAAAAGAAGGCACTAGATTAATAGTATTAGTCTAAAAAATTGGTTAAGTCAAGTAACCAAAAACCCAAAGTTACTTGAGTTGTTTTGAGCTCATGTCAAGTACTCAGACTCTAACAACAACAACAACAAAATACGCGGCCCCGCAAGCAAAGTCAGTTAGAGCAGGGTGTGTCAGATGGCGCGCCGCAGAGCCTGGGAGCGAACGAAATCCGCTCCGTTGGCAGTGTCGGGCGCCCCAGCGTCGCACAGCAGGCAGTCCACATATCGACGGGTTCGGGCCTGACCCCGCCTGAACGGGCCCTGCAAGGTGAGCAGCAGGACGTCCTGAACGGGTTGGGGGCAGTAGCCCTCGCCCGGATCACGTGGCCCGCCAGTTGGAGTCGCCGTCGGCGCAGGATGGTGGACGGGCGCTGCAGCTTGGCCCGATCGTACAGGGCCTCAGTCCCGACGCTCTCGTCAGCTCGAAAGGCCGCACGGAGCAGCCCTGAGTGCGCCGAGTCCAGCTGCCGCTTCAACGTAGCCGTCAGCGTCCACGTCTCGGCGTTGTAGAGCAGGACGGTTTCGACCACCGCCTGCCACAGCCGAGCCCTCTGGCGGTCGGGCAGCGCTTCGGACTGGAGGACGGCTCGGATCGAACGAAAGGCCGCCCAGGCAAGTCCTCTGCGCCGCCGGAGGTCTTCTTCCACGTGGGGCACCAGACCGCCGAGGTAGGTGAACCGCTGGCAGCGTGCGAGCCTGGTCGTCTGCCCGTCTGCGCCGCGGCATGTCAGGTCTGCTGAGATGTCGGCCGGCACAGTCAGCACCTCGGTCTTTAGCGTGTTGACAACCAAACCGACGCTCGATGCTACCTCGACCAACCTGTCGATCTGGCGTTGGGCGCCTCCAACAGATGAGGACAGGAGGGCGAGGTCGTCGGCGTAGCCAAGCACGCTTAGGCGCTTTTCGCCGTGGCGGCGACCGATGCGTCTGCGCAGCAGGAAGCCGTCATTAGCCGAGGGGAGTGCGGTCCGAAGCACCCAGTCCAGCAGCAGCACGAAGAGGAACGGCGCCAAGGTGTCTCCCTGCAGAACTCCTGATGAGGTGTCGAACAGGTCAGACAGGCCGTCCGCCGTCACCACAGCAGCTCGAGTATCGCAATACAGCGCCATGACAGCGTCGATTAGCTGCTGGGGCACCCGGTAGGCTCGAAGGACGAAGGGGAGCGCGGCTCTCAACACCGAGTCAAACGCCTTTCGGAAGTCAACGAAGACAATGATCAGCGTAGACTGGCGGATGCGCGCCTCCTCGATGACACGGCGGAGTGCGAGGATCTGTGTCACTGTACCGCGTTGCGGCCGGAATCCGTTCTGCTCGTACCGCAGGTACGGGTCCAGCACCGACTGGAGACGATCGAGCAGCAGCCGGTTGAAGAGCTTCGCGGTGCAGGACATCAGCGAGATCCCGCGGTGGTCTTCTTTCCGCGTTGCTATATTTAGCATATAGCATAGATTCATAAGTGGCATATATTTGGCTTTTATACTTTAGCTAAATAACTGTGAATATGTTTTAGTATCATGTTCATATTATCTGATCTATAATGATCGTAACTGATTATCAATGAAGTTGAAGAGTCCAACAGCTCCTATAAAGCTAAATTGAATGTCATTAAAGAAAAATTTTCTATAAAATAAGCTGTTTTTATTTTAGTTAAATGTATGCATTTCATATATATTTTAATAGCAGTGACCCTTGTGAGAGAGTTGGCGAAAATATATGGGATATAAAAGACAGACAGACAGACAGGCAGGCAGGCAGGCAGACAGACAGACAGACAGACAGACAGACAGACAGACAGACAGACAGACAGAAAAGCTTCTAGCTTAAATTGAAACCTATTTTCAATGACCTTGAAGCTCTTAGCAGTAACCTTGAAGCTTTTATCAATGACCTTGAAGCTCCTAGCAGTGACCTTGAAGCTTTTATCAATGACCTTGAAGCTCCTAGCAGTGACCTTGAAGCTTTTATTAATGACCTTGAAGCTCCTAGCAGTGACCTTAAAGCTTTTAACAATGACTGAAGTTTTTGGCAATGACCTTGCAGCTTTTAGCAATGACCTTAAAGCTTATTCTGTCATCTTTTGGACCATAAGCCTCATATCAATGACCCTTTCATGTCTACAGAAATCTCTTTTAAGCACCTTAAAACTATAATGATTTTTCAAACACCAAAACAATTTCAGCAACCGAACCTCTTACCAACTCTGAATTAATCCGCTACAAAAATTCAAATATAAAAGTGCATAAAATGCTGATTGTAAACCTGATGCGCTCAGTGCTGAGCAGGGCTGCCTCCTCCTCTTCGTCATCAGCGGCCTCCAATGCCACTAGAACTCTGCCGCGTCGGAATGGCCCAGCCGCTAACAACTTTCACACTGTAGAGCCGCAATTGTGCGATGCAGTTATTCCTAAAAAGGATCTTGTCGATTCGGGATTTCGCTACCTGCCCAGGATATTCTACGCCCAGGTGAATATGGACTGGATGCTGCGACGGCAGCAGACAATTAAATACGCTGGCGACAGGTATGGCAAACGGCCAAAGCGCATGTCAATGATTAAGCGATCCAATAAGCTGTCTTACGAGGCGTTGATGAAAACACCGAAAGGTATTTGGAGGATGCATCGGCGATTGATTGACAACAGGGACCGGTTGTGGCCCTATCAGTGATTCCATTTGGACTAAAGAGACTTGTGTCTTTGTTAGCAATCTAGCTTTACAAATTTGTACTGCCGTTTATTTGTAAAAATAAAAAACAATACCTTAGTTGCTTAGTTGAAATTATACTGGTTGCATTTTGTTGACCAAGCTAAAGACTGTATTACTTCTCTGTTTTGCCGTGATAATTTTTTTAACCCAGTCTCAGAACTCTTCTTCGCCCTTCACTGTTTCAGTCTCAAGAATCGCCCTTCACTGCTTCAGCGTCTTAAGAATCGCCCTTCACTGTTTCAGTCATTCAAGAATCGCCGTTCACTGTTTCAGTCTCTCAAGAATCGCCGTTCACTGCTTCAGCCTCTCAAGAATCGCCTTCACTTCTTCAGTCTCTCAAGAATCGCCCTTCACTGTTTCAGTCATTCAAGAATCGCCTTTTCACTATTGCAGTCTCTCAAGAATCGCCCTTTACTGTTTCAGTCTCTCAAGAATCGCCGTTCACTGCTTCAGTCTCTCAAGAATCGCCCTTCACTGTTTCAGTCTCTCAAGAATCGCCCTTCACTGTTTCAGTCTCTCAAGAATCGCCCTTCACTGTTTCAGTCTCTCAAGAATCGCCCTTCACTGTTTCAGTCATTCAAGAATCGCCTTTTCACTATTGCAGTCTCTCAAGAATCGCCCTTCACTGTTTTAGTCATTCAAGAATAGCCTTTTCACTATTGCAGTCTCTCAAGAATCGCCCTTCACTGTTTCAGTCATTCAAGAATCGCCTTTTCACTATTGCAGTCTCTCAAGAATCGCCCTTCACTGTTTTAGTCATTCAAGAATCGCCTTTTCACTATTGCAGTCTCTCAAGAATCGCCCTTCACTGCTTCAGCCTCTCAAGAATCGCCTTCACTGTTTCAGTCGCTCAAGAATCGCCCTTCACTGTTTCAGTCTCTCAAGAATCGCCCTTCACTGTTTCAGTCTCTCAAGAATCGCCGTTCACTGCTTCAGTCATTCAAGAATCGCCTTTTCACTATTGCAGTCTCTCAAGAATCGCCCTTCACTGTTTCAGTCATTCAAGAATCGCCTTTTCACTATTGCAGTCTCTTAAGAATCGCCCTTCACTGTTTCAGTCATTCAAGAATCGCCTTTTCACTATTGCAGTCTCTTAAGAATCGCCCTTCACTGTTTCAGTCATTCAAGAATCGCCTTTTCACTATTGCAGTCTCTTTAGAATCGCCCTTCACTGTTTCAGTCATTCAAGAATCGCCTTTTCACTATTGCAGTCTCTCAAGAATCGCCCTTCACTGTTTCAGTCATTCAAGAATCGCCTTTTCACTATTGCAGTCTCTCAAGAATCGCCCTTCACTGTTTCAGTCATTCAAGAATCGCCTTTTCACTATTGCAGTCTCTTAAGAATCGCCCTTCACTGTTTCAGTCATTCAAGAATCGCCTTTTCACTATTGCAGTCTCTCAAGAATCGCCCTTCACTGTTTCAGTCATTCAAGAATCGCCTTTTCACTATTGCAGTCTCTCAAGAATCGCCCTTCACTGTTTCAGTCATTCAAGAATCGCCTTTTCACTATTGCAGTCTCTCAAGAATCGCCCTTCACTGTTTCAGTCATTCAAGAATCGCCTTTTCACTATTGCAGTCTCTCAAGAATCGCCCTTCACTGTTTCAGTCATTCAAGAATCGCCTTTTCACTATTGCAGTCTCTTTAGAATCGCCCTTCACTGTTTCAGTCATTCAAGAATCGCCTTTTCACTATTGCAGTCTCTCAAGAATCGCCCTTCACTGTTTTAGTCATTCAAGAATCGCCTTTTCACTATTGCAGTCTCTTTAGAATCGCCCTTCACTGTTTCAGTCATTCAAGAATCGCCTTTTCACTATTGCAGTCTCTTAAGAATCGCCCTTCACTGTTTCAGTCATTCAAGAATCGCCTTTTCACTATTGCAGTCTCTTAAGAATCGCCCTTCACTGTTTCAGTCATTCAAGAATCGCCTTTTCACTATTGCAGTCTCTCAAGAATCGCCCTTCACTGTTTTAGTCATTCAAGAATCGCCTTTTCACTATTGCAGTCTCTTTAGAATCGCCCTTCACTGTTTCAGTCATTCAAGAATCGCCTTTTCACTATTGCAGTCTCTTAAGAATCGCCCTTCACTGTTTCAGTCATTCAAGAATCGCCCTTCACTATTGCAGTCTCTTAAGAATCGCCCTTCACTGCTTCAGCCTCTCAAGAATCGCCCTTCACTGCTTCAGTCTCTCAAGAATCGCCCTTCACTGCTTCAGTCTCTCAAGAATCGCCCTTCACTGTTTCAGTCTCTCTAGAATCGCCTTCACTGCTTCAGTCTCTCAAGAATCGCCCTTCACTGCTTCAGCGTCTTAAGAATCGCCCTTTATTTTTTCAGTGCCTGAAGGACTGCGTCACTGCGTCGTAGATTCAGATAGACTCAGATTAAATAGATCTGAGATTCGTAGACTCAGATATACCTGAGTATATATAAATTTGACTTGGGAATAAAAATCGAGCTAAATTGTTCTTCATTGCTACTTTTAGTAGATTAAATAGATAAAACGTTTAAAAATTGAAAAATCAACAATTTTAGATTTGATTGAAACTGTAGAATGAGAGGAGGAGGGCAAAATAAGATGCTACATGACTGTATCAGATAGCGATAAGCTACAACGAAGTCCTGCTGAGGAAACCGCGCAGAAAAGATGGCACGCACTCGTAACTGTAGGGCTCAAATTTCAAGCGGAGCGAGAATTTCATGTTAAGTTTCTAGGAGAGGAAAGAAACAAGATTGGCCTTACGCTTGCGTGTAAGACGAGGCATAGCTAAGCGAAACGGTTGAGAATTCGACAGGCAAAGGTCTGAGACAGTGACACAAAATATCCATGTCAGTTATCTATCCAATCTATCCATGCTAGTGAAGGAAT
Organism: Macrostomum lignano; assembly: GCA_002269645.1. Classification (NCBI taxonomy): domain Eukaryota; kingdom Metazoa; phylum Platyhelminthes; family Macrostomidae; genus Macrostomum; species Macrostomum lignano. Next base: position 143,168 of record NIVC01001239.1, read on the forward strand.
CAATGTATTGGCCGCCCTTGGGCTGTCACGGCTGTGGGATGATAAATAAGGGTAGAAATGTTGCTCGTACTTTATTAGAAAGACTACTTTCTTCTATTAAAATTATCGACTGCCATCATCGTTCTATAGCTGAACCAATATATGGCCTGAATTCTGTCACGTGATGCCTCGTGCAAGCGCTGCTGTTGACTGAGCTGTTAACTGCTAGCTGCTAAGCTTCGTGAAATCAGCCCCTGGTGGTAAAGCCGAATCTGATTGCTTTTTTAGCTTATGGACTCTTCCGACGTGTTTTCTTAAGCGGACCAAGCTGACCGAAAAGCGCTTTCACCGTCTCGACAGCTAATTCTCGCGTCTTTTTGAAACTCTATGTACTTCCGGTGGCTCTTCAAAGCTACTTCTGGCGCCTCTCTTTAGCTACTTCTGGCGCCTCTCTTTAGCTACTTCTGGCGCCTCTCTTTAGCTAATTCTGGCGCCTCTTTAGCTACTTCTGGCGCCTCTTTAGCTACTTCTGGCGCCTCTCTTTAGCTACTGCTGGCACCTCTTAAAAGCTAATGTCGCCTCTGAAGCTACGTATGACGCCTCTTCAAGCTACATCAGGCGCTTTTAAAGCTACTTCCGTTGCCTTTAAATCTAATTCCTGCATCTCTAAAGTCTCCTGTCTATCTGAAGCTCCTTTTTCTGAACAAGTTACATTTAATTTTAGTTTCATTTTAGGAGCTTTGATGCAGTCTTTCAGGGCTTTTTTGCTATGTTAGGTTTTAGTAGATATACCATAGGCTATACACGTAATGTATGATGAACTGAAATTATGCATTCTAGAAATAGACTGGCTTTGACTGAGAAAAATTCGTTGAAATTTGAAAATATTTTTTTATACTGTATTTGGGAATTCACGTGAAATACTCGTATCACGACAAAGGAAAATTTCAGGCCACTCTTCAGAGATATGTAAAGAGCCATGTCTGCATGCTGGAGAGCTGCTTGAGTTCCTTCAAAATATATCAGTCATAGGCCACTCTACGCGCGTATTTATATTATAAATAGTACATGTGGCTAATCCTTGAGCTGTACTGACGCGTAACAAGGAGTATATAGCTACATTCAGTGTTTTCCTAAGATTTTCTTTATCTCCTGCAGTGCATCAGATGCATCCATGATTCAGTGGTTGACTAGAGGCGACTTGCGCATCTCCACACTGTTCATGGCGGGTGTTCAGAACATTGATCCAAAAAGTTAACTCCTCCAAGTGAACATAACATTATCATTATAGCAGCTTCCTTTCATCTGACTTGATCCGCATTGGAGATTGCATGATTCGGGGTCCAGACAAAGTGTACGTGCTTGTTCTACTTGCTTGATGCAGAAGGACAAGTGCAAAAAGCATTCCTACATGTAGTGAGTCTGCAAAGACACAAACGAGGATTAGTCTTCTGCAGCTCCGATCCGACGGGATTTGATGTTTAGGATTTAGCAAGGATTTTGCATGGACTGCTGACACAGAAAATTAGCTGAATTCGATAGCTTTAAATTTCTTTTTGGTACACAGTCTGTCAGAAACATTACGGTTCGACAGTCTCCACAATGTTACAGTTCGATAAAGTCTCCACAATGTTACAGTGGTAAAGTCTCCACAATGTTACAGTTCGATAAAGTCTCCACAATGTTACTGTGGTAAAGTCTCCACAATGTTACAGTTCAATAAAGTCTCCGCAATGTTACAGTCATAAATTTTCCACAATGTTACAGTTCGATAAAGTCTCCACAATGTTACAGTGGTAAAGTCTCCATGCACAATGTTACAGTTCGATAAAGTCTCCACAATGTTGCAGTTCG